>OX422141.1:53508517-54108517 GCA_949129095.1 Volucella bombylans
CAGTGGGTCGGGTTTCCAGGTTGCAGTCTGCTGGATCGTGTTAACTTATATCTCAGCCAGAAAACAATACCACTGCGCAACAAAACCAGAATAAACAGAAAGTACAACCACAAAAAAACCAACAAAAACAGCAGCAGCAGCAACAACAAAAACAGCAGCAAAAACAGCAACAACATCAAGTACAACGGCAACAGAAACAGCAATATCAGCAGCAGAAATCAACTAAACAAAGGGTGCCTCCAATTAGTACATATAAAATGGAATTGAAGGATACAATAGAGTTATGTAAGTCGGCCATAGGTAACAATTTCTTTATTAAAAAACTAAGTTCAGATAGGCACGCGATCCACTGCAATACAGTGGAGCGCTACCGCAAAGTTAAAAGTTTACTGAAGAACACGACGACGGAGTTCTTCTCCTACACCCCGAAGGGGAAGAAGCTGCAAACAATGCTGCTGAGGGGGTTAGAACCGTCGTCTGATCCGGTTCTGTATTTTAACAAACATATAGACGTTGCTCTGGCCAGAGCCAAAGGTGCTTTTGCCCTTACAAAGAGACTGTTTTATAACAGCCAACTCGATGCGAGGGTGAAGGTGATCTGCTACATGGCCCTTATCAGGCCCATGCTTGTATTTGGATGTCCCGTGTGGTTCAACGTGAGAGCAAGTTTATTGGAAAAGATTCGGGTGTTTGAGAGGGCTTGTCTTAGGACTTGTCTTCGCGTATACAGAACACCAGAGTCTCAGTACATCAAATTCTATCCTAATGAGGTCTTGTACAATAGGGCGAACCTAATAAGAGTGGACAATTTCGTCATTAAGTTGATTCGAAGGCACATTGCAAGAGCAATGACTTCATCGAACAACCTGATTTCCGGGGCTTTCTACCCCAATTATATGTATCACGAGAGAGTTCGCTTTGACGGCTTTATTCCTCCAGAAGCGTTCCTCTATCTAGATAGTAAAGGTCTGATCCAGGACAGATTAGCGGTGCCGCTAATCTTCCACGTCGCTCGAACAGCTGCGGACAGGCGACTCATTCGAGGCATCGGTCAAGGTCAACTGAAGTCACAAAGAAGAGTCAATGTAACACTAATTTCTAAACGGAATGCCTTCTCACCACAGCCAAGTAAAACATTTGATGTGCTATGTGCTCATGATATAAATGCAACTATAAGTCGATTCAGGGACATCATACAACCAAAATGCAGACGATTTCCATATTTGAATAGCACAAAACTCAACCATTAAGAATTTAATCGAATTTTCTAGCAGAATCGAAATTTGTATGGAACGCTAGACGCTACAGAATATTCTCTGTCAGGGGAGTATAAATACCAGCATCCGCCAAGATAAGCAACTCAGTTCTAAAGTGAAATTTGAAGAGCGAACTGCGAGTAGTGATTAAGTGGTTAAGTAAAAGATAAAGAAAAGTAAAAGCGTTGAGATAAGCGATTGAATTGTGAATTGTAACTATAATCTATGAGTTTTTCGGGAAACGACTCAATGGATTTTTTTTTGTTACGTTCATAAGAAAAAAATGGTAAAACGTTATGTTTATTACGCATTTTCTGGAGAAAAGTGACCTCAAAGTCAAAAATTAGCATGGGCAAGTAAAATGGAATGGACTTAGAAATTGGAGATCTGAAAGCTTTTTTTTTTTTTTTTTTTATAATTTACGCGCGCCTAAGGGGTTGATACCCTTTTACTGTTGCCAGGGCGCGGGCGGAAAGATAGAAGGAGGAGAAAGGAAAATTGTTTTTTTTGTAGTGGTTTGAAACTCAGGTGTGTTTGGTTTCTATGTTTGCTCTCCAGGGGTGGGAGTCCGAATAGGACGGAGAGTTTTTTTCTTCACTCAGAGTGATTCGAGATATAATTCCCAGTATTTTTTTCATTGCTTGAAACTCTTATAACAGCCAAATCTACGTGTCAGTGTTATGCCTTCACACGCAGAACTTTTTTGTCTGAGTTCCAATTATACAATGAAAAACTGATTTTGCCATGGGCAGGATTCGAACCTGGACCCTCCGAGTGAGAAGCGTTTGCTACTACCACTACACCACGGCCACCCCTATCAACTGAAATAAGATATCAACTTTATTTAACGCAGGCTAGTATTTCTTCTAAAAATTAAGTCCTAAATGAAGTTCCTACTATTACTAATAGCAGATTACAAATTCCGTCAGGGCACACCAAAGTAAGCCTTTTCTTAAATCCTCGATAAATGATGTCAATATTGTGTTTTTTTTCTTAGAATGACGAATTAGGAGACATCCTGTAGAAAAGTACATACTATACCTTATCCAACAGAACAAGTCAGTACAGGGCTTATGGGAAAGCTTTTTTTTCTAACAATGGTGCCTGTAGGTGGACTCAATGGCACATTACCACTGAAACATAAAGGAAGCCACTGAACTTTGTGTACAATTGCTGTTGTAATTATTTTCAGATTTAACCACAACCACCCTATGACTTGCTTGACTGATAGCCGTGGGCAGAATGATCATAAAATCACCATTCGCCATTACTGCTAGCTGTACATTGAAAATAAGCTCATCAAAGCAGTGTTACCATTCTCAAATGTTAGTATATCGTTACTGATTTTTCAGTGTTATTGTTACAGGGCTTATGGGGTTTGAAGCTTTTGAGAACACAAAAATGAATTTGTGTGTAATAATATGTGTGGTGGTGGTGTCATTTGCGTTTTTTTCTCCTCTTTTTGAGAAACCGTTAAAATGTAGTCAAACCATTTTTTTCGACTTTGTATTTCAAATTTTATTCGTGCGCTATTTTAATGCATTGGAACAAAGCAGTGCAATAAGTCATCATATTATTGTGGGACTATGTGCGTTTTAGTGATATTGTGTTAAATAATAGTGGTTCAAATTACTGTGTTGTGTCGGTGTTAATGTTGTGTTTAAGAAAAAAGGATTATTTTCGCGGTGTTTTGAAACTAGAATTCATTTACTGTGCAATTAGTGATCATATTTAATAGCGTAAGTATTAGTAGTGATATTGTGTCAAATTAATAGTGATTAATTAGTTTTAAGCAACTGTGTTGTGGCTAAATAGAAAAATTGCTACAAAGCCTTCAAAGGAATTTCTTAAGAAAAGTAACAACAAATTGTTAATGCAACTAACAAATTTTATGGCCTTCTTAGAAACAAAACGGAATCCGTGAGAAAAGCAGCTGTATATAAGCTTTTAAAGGAAAATAAAATTAAAGGCCACAATTCGCCTTCAAAGAAGAAAAATAATTCTGGTCGCAAAAGCAGGGTCGATGATTTTGACAAATGTGCCGTTAGGCGAATAGTCCATCAGTTTTTCATGGATAATGATTTACCAACGCTCGATACGATATTGCATGAAGCCCAATAAAATGCATATATTACAAAAATAAGCAGATCATACAATCTTAAAAGAAGATTTTTTTTTTGTTTAAAAAGAACTTAACACTCAAGTGGGTTCTAATACACTTAAAATGCCTGAGCACGTGTTAAGTTTTTAGGAAAATGGGACAGAGAGAGAAACAAAGATTTTTGGGCTAAGTGGTTATTTCGCTCCATGGGTGGCATCCAACATTTAATGGGGAGACTAAATTATTAGTGTAATTGGACTTGTTGTTGTATTAGAGGCAACCATTCGTCTTACGAGAATTAAGTTGCCTGAAAAAAAGAATGTCTTTCGGACGAGGCTGGGATTCGAACACCGAACCTTCCGATTTGGAAGCAAACACACTCTCATTCATTCATTTAATATGCATTTTTATTTTCATACTTCATTTACACTTACAAGCTAGACAAAAAAATGCTTAAAAATTAGCTTAAATAACTTACAAATAATCTTATTCTATCTTACTGGCCCCATGCGGGCACTCTAAGTTAAACATAATACTTAATCTATGTCTTTCGACGTTTCTTACAGACTATTTTTATTTTTGTTTTTACATTTATGAAAACTAAAACTAAGAAAATAAAATTTAAGTAGAAAAACTTAGTATATGGACTTTTTGGTTATACTATAAAACTTAAAACTAAACTATAAACTACCTAAAACTAAATCTGAACTACTTAATCCTACTTAAACTATCTAATGCTATACCGTATTTTAGAGTGTTACCCACTTCTGTTCTAGTATAATTTTTTTTATTTTTTATTATTTTTTTTATTTTATTTTATTTTTTTTTTTTTCTTAAATCTACCCTAATTCTACCTAACACTATGTAAGCCGGCCACGGCTAATCAAATGTGCAGAAGACCGACTTTGCTTCCTATGAAGCTATTTGCACATTGCTCTTGCAATGTGCCTTCGAGTTAACTTAATGACGAAATTGTCCACTCTTATTAGGTTCGCCCTATTGTACAAGACCTCATTAGGATAGAATTTTGCGTACTCAGACTCTGGTTTTCTGTATAAGCGAAGACAAGTCCTGAGACAAGCCCTCTCAAACACCCGAATCTTTTCTAATAAACTTGCTCTCACGTTGAACCACACGGGACATCCAAACACAAGCATAGGCCTAATAAGGGCCATGTAGCAGATAACCTTTACCCCCGCATCGAGTTGGCTGTTATAAAACAGTCTCTTTGTAAGGGCAAAAGCACCTTTGGCTCTGGCCAGAGCAACATCTATATGTTTGTTAACATCCAGCCAGATCCCAAGGTATCTGACTACATTTCGACAAGCAAGTGGCTGCCCGTGCTGCCCCTCGATCGAGAACTTTCGCCAATTCTTTCTGGTATCCCTAGAGGCCCCAGACAAAGGCGTCCTAAACTAAATGGTTTCCGACTTCTGAAAGTTGATTTTCAACTTCCAGTCATCGCAATATCGCTTAATTTTATCGAAGTCGCGTTGCAAGAGTATATTAATAACCTCAATCTTTAGACCTGATCTGTACGCGATTACGTCGTCTGCGTACGCTATGGCATAGTGAAGTGAACCTATCAGATCACTTGTGTAAATGTTGAATAGGATCGGCGAATTTACCGCACCTTGTTGCAGACCGTTTTTAATGTTAAATGTTCCAGCAGAAATCACATCGCCATTCTTCACGATGAACTGTCTACTGGAGAGCATATCAAAAAAATATACAGCAGTTGTTTACTAATGCCCAACCTGTCCAGCTTGAAAAAGAGTCCCTCTAACCATACGGTATCGAAGGCTTTTTCCAAGTCAATCAGGCAGGCACCAGTGCACTGGTTCTTGCTTTTGTTCCATTGGATATCAGAAACCAGTTTCGACGTAGCATGAATGATATCATGCCCCGCCTTGAAACCGAATTGATTATCCGGAACTATATGTTTGTCCTCGACCCACTTAGTCAGGACTCTATTGATAACCTTTTCGAACACCTTACTGATGTTTGGAAGAAGACTGATCGAGCGGAGATTCGCCGGATTGGAAGTGTCTTTATCCCTTTTGGGGATGGGATGTACCACCGCAGTTTTCCAATGCGCTGGATAATGTGCATTATTCATTGCATTATTAAACAGGATGGTATAAATGTTCACCGCTTCTAGAGGGAGATGTCGAAGCACAATGTTCGGTATTTCATCGGTTCCCACTGATTTCTTACTTTTAAGTGATTCGAAGATCGTTTGGAGCTCTTCCTTCGAAATGAATGGGGGTAGTACTCTATCGTTGGTGATGACATTATTTGCCATATTCTCGTCACTGAACTGGGTGAAACCCGAGCTCTCGAATCGCCAATTCACTATTTCATTTCGAAGGTAGAAATTGTGCACAAGCACTCGATTCTCCAGATCGTGGTTCGGGCCAATGATGTCATTCGCCTTATATACTTCCTGGAAAGTCGCTCCTATAGCCTCTACCTTCTCCTGCGGATCCTCGATCACAAAGAAGTTGTCATCATCAACAGCCTCATTCGGATCGATGCCTGCTGCTATAAGTATGTTCTCGTTGTCCGTCGTTCGAGCGATTTTAAAACACGAAAGGTCGTTTTGATCTCTTCTCCGAAATATTTTATTAATTAGCGGAAACATATTCGGGTTGCTGGTGTTTACAGCTCGAATTTTGTTGTTCCAATACAGACTTACAGATGCTCTGTAATTTTCTTTTATTAATACTTGGAGGTTTTTGATCGACGACTTTAGCGTCATAATCTCTGGGTTATGTCTGTCAGTAAACTGTCTGTACAAGGTTTTTAGCCTTGACAGCAGTCTACTTTTATGTCGGTCCAGTGCGTCAATGGTTGCGTTGCGGAATATGTCTTCGTTGTCAGTGTATTGATACCGAGGTATCGTTTTGTCCATTGTTCGTTTAATTGTCTCGTCCATTAGTTTTAGATACCTGTCAATCTCCTCGTTTGACAGATTTCTATTGGACGGTGGGTAGAGCGAATTCGAGGAGAGTGCTCTCGTCAGTGTTCTGGAGAAGTGTATCCAACGCGCCCTACTTTAGTTGTAGCAATGTCTTTGAACAAACTCGTCCAATTCCGCAGCTTCGTTCGGGACGGTTATTTCGGTGCTGAGACCACAATGGTCACTGTCATACACAAAAGTGCGTAAACAGTTTATGGTTTGTTGTTTTGTGCATGTCAGGTGTATTCGCAGATGTCGTCGCCTTAAGGCCGAGTCGATGCATTATACTGTGCTGACCCCACCAATTGAGTAGTAGGTTCCCTCTAGTATTTGGTGTATTATTTCCCCAATCTCTATGTTTGGCGTTGAAATCTCCGCCGATAATAAAGTAGTTTTCCTCCAATTCCACTCTTAGGAATCGAAAAAGTGTCTCGAGCTCTGAGATGAATAAAGTGGATTGAGTAGCATTAGGTGCATAAACAGGCACCATGTATAACCGCTTTCCACTGCGGAGAGGGATATACACGATGCATGCTTCCAGCACCTGGAACCTACGTACTACACGACTGTATACTCTCTTGAAACGTATACCTTTTCGTACGAAAATCGCAACTCCTCCTCCTTGAATGGAGTTGGGTCGGTTTCTCCGTACTATTTTATACCTTTTGTGCCTCATTTTGTGTCTTTTGGTAAGCTTAGTTTCGCTAACCAAGAGCACATCAGGGGCTTGGTCTTTAAGCAACTTAAACAGTGTGGCTCTTCGCTCGAACCTAATCAGTGAATTAACATTCACTGCAAGGACCTTCAGGGTTTGCTCCGCCATGTGCGTACCCATTACGACTGGAGGTGCGTTAGGCCCGGCAGCAGCGCGTATATTTGATCTACCCGCTTAGCCTGTTCCTGTATTTGACGCTGAAGCTGAGCCATCTGCCCCTGAATAGAGAGCAAGATAGCCAGCATGTCAGGTACAGGTTCCGGTGCTCTAGGCGCTGGGGCCTGAGAAGCTACCTTTGGTTGTTGTACCGTATTTCCCCTACCTGCCGCCATTTGGGCGTAGGTAACGTGGGGAGTAACGGCTGGTGTTTGTTCCTGCACGAGTGGACGTTTAACCTCCACTTTCTGCTGCCGAGCCAGATTTACTCTTTTGATGTATTGGAATTTGGGACAACCCCGATAATTTGCGGTGCGTCCCGTGTTCCTACATAACGCACAAGAGAGTTGGCTTTTTTCTGACGCTCCGTCCTTACCTAGAGCGCATTCCTCGGATTTGTGGTTCTTTCCACACTTCACGCATCGAGGCTGCATTTCGCAGTTCGACGCGGCGTGCCCGAACCTTTGGTAGCGAACACATTGTAAAATGTTTTCGCTCCTCTTTAATTTTTCCCAGTGTACAACCTGGTAGTCTAGGACTTTGATGCTCCTTAGACCATCCAGTTTGCTGTTGGGACTTAGCTGAACCAGGAAGAACGGTAGTTTCCGCTTCTCCCTTTTGGCTCTAGCCGTGACGAATGGCTTAACCCCTACGAATTTGAGCTCTTCGCACTCCTTCTCTTTGAGCAGTGCAAGGAGCTCCTCCGGATCAGTCGTCGGTTCTAACCTCCTCAGCAGCATTGTTTGCAGCTTGTCCCCCTTCGGGGTGTAGGAGAAGAACTCCGTCGTCGATTCCTTCAGTAAGTTTTTTATTTTAGTATAGCGCTCCACTGTGTTACAGTGGATCGCATGCCTATCTAAATTAAGTCTTTTAATGTAAAAATTATTTCCTATGGCCGACTTACATAGTTCAATTCTTTCTTTTACCTCCATCTTAGAAGTGTTGATTGGAGGTACCCGCTGCTTAGTTGGTTTTGGTTGTTGTTGTTGTTGCTTCTGCTGCTGCTGCTGCGATTTTTGTTGTTGTTGTTGTTGTTTTTGCTGTTTATGCTTTCGTAGTGTTTGTGCATCTTTTGTTGTTTGTCCTTGTGTCGGTGTCTGTAGTTTTTGTTGTTTTGACGGCTGTTTCTCTTTTTGTTGCTGTGGTTGCTCCACGCATACTTTTTGTTGTTGCTGAGAGATCTTGAGTTCTTGCTGCTGCTCCTTCTCTCTTCTCGCAACTTGTTTGGCTTTAATAGCCAGTATTTGTAATTGCAGTTCATTGATATTTCTGCTTAGAGCTTTCACTTCTTCTTCTTCGTCCTCGGACTCAGAAGCCGCCAGCGCTGCGAAGCTATTACCGCCCATATAGTGACCTTCCCCACCGTCAGACACATATGGGAATTCGTCGTTTGTTGGGTTTGTTGCAGACCTTGTTGTTCTTTTTGTCGCCGCTTCCCTCGTTCCAACGGGCAGCTTTTCGGAGGAAACTGAGAGGGAAGGACGCTTGACGAGATTTGGAGTAGGCCGCAGCTTCCTCCTCTTTTTTGTATTATCTGGATTCCCAGATGGGTTATGGCCTGATGACGTAGCTTCTTGATCATCCGATGACAATGTTACCTCTGGTGCTGGTTCCGCTATTGGAATAGCGGACCGCTCCCTTCCACTCATCGTTCGATTTCAGCAAAATTGTTTGGTTTAATTTATTCACTTTTTTCTTAACAATAAAAAGTCCGTCCTATTCCGGGGATCGAACCCACGACCCTTGGTTTCTCGGCCGACACCACTACTGTTGCGCCACCGAAGCACTTGGCAAAATTGTTTCTAATTCTACTTTTATTACACTGTTGCTTTTTTTTTACTTGAAAGAAGCCGAAACACGTCTGTCCCTTATCGAGGTCTATGAACGACTGAAGCAAACACACTACCACTTGAGCCACGGCCACTTATTTAAATTCGTCAAACGTCAGCGTACAAACTTGTTGTTGGAAAGAAGTGATATTATTTCATGGAGAAGGTATTTACGCGAAATAAAAAATTTCGAGAAGAGAAAAGAAAAATATATTTTACTGATGAGACCTGGCTCAACGAGGGACATACTCGGGAGAAAGTGTGGGTGGATCCATCCATTACAACACCACGCCAAGCTTTTAATGAAGGGTTGTCAACTGGACTGCGATCACCATCTGGAAATGGAAAGCGACTAATTATAACCCATATTGGAAGTTCTACAAGTTTCGTAGATGAAGGGCTGCTATGTTTTATTTCAGGAAAAACTGGAGACTACCACGAACACATGAATGCCGAAGTGTACGAGAAATGGTTCAAAGATATTTTAACGCGCCTGGAACCCAACTCCGTAATAGTTTTGGACAATGCTTCCTACCATTCGAGAAAGAAAAATAAAGCACGAACCACTTCTACTAGAAAAGATGACATAAAAAAGTGGCTGAGATCTAATGCTATAAGTTTTGCGGATGATCTGGTTAAAACAGAGTTGCTTGAAATCGTTAAACGTTTCAAAGCCAAGTATGAAACCTATGTCGTGGATTAAATGGCTCAAGCTGCAGGACATAAAGTGCTTCGCTTGCCGCCTTATCCCAAATCCAATAGAATTGGTTTGGGCTCAAGTAAAAGGATCTGCAGCAAATCAAAACAAGTCATTTAAAATGACAGAAATTAAATTATTATTAACAACAGCACTTGTAAGAGTTGACAGTGAGAAATGGCACCGATGTGTGCAACACGTTGAACAGATTGTTGAGCCAAAGATGTGGGATATGGTCGTTTTCGCCGAGGAAATGAAGTTATTTTTACTTTAAATTATTGAAATTTTATATTTTTACAATATACTTTACTATATTTATTATGAATTATATTTTTGTTTACTATATTTATCATGAATAAATGAAAATACATATATTTTTTAGTTCCTTTTTCTGTTTTCGGAAATTTTTTTTTTAAACAAACTAAAAAGGGATTAAGCCTACTGAGGATACGCTTAAAAAATCGCGCCACCGCTTGGTGGTGAGGAAAAAGATAAATGAAATTTATATCGTTCAGCAATATTTTTATTTGTTTATTTTAAATGGGGAGATGGTACCCCTAAGCAAAATGCTCTTTCTCTTTGTGGTGATTCATCTTATACACCATGGCAACCCTATGAGAGCTTTAAAGAGGGACACATTTGTGTTATTGCAACCAGACTAAGAGGCAAATGTCCTATCTTCCCTGTACTGACATTAATTCTTGGATAAACTATAGTATGTACACAAATATATGATAATTCTTTACAATATTATCATAATACAAAAGTATAAACCTTACATAATAATTGGAATACCATTCAAATGTTGTATTGCAAATACGTTTTAATTCTTGTTTCATAATAATTGCTTCCTCTTTATAATTAATGATAACGAATTACTGTATTTTTATTTCAGATTGTACATTCAATTCAACGGAATTTTCAACAGCAATTGCTTCTACTTCACTTTCAAATAATTCTAATATATCAGACAGTTTTCCAAATGTTTTGGAAAATATGGATGTTTTGCGAAGACTAAATGGCAGTACATCGCAAAGCTATACCACTGCTTTCGTAGCAACAGTTGCTGTCGGTTGTCTTTTACTTATTTTAAATATAATTATTTTTGCCGGAATTTACCATCAGCGTGGAAAACAAGCTATGGACTCAAGGAAGAAAGAGCGGTTAGAAGATAATGAAATATTCATAAACATAGCACCAACAAAAATTGCACTCAATGCCGCTTATCCTCAAGAAGCTAGAGCTATACCCCTCGCCAATTATAACTACCAACTCCAAAAACCAACTCCATCAAGTAAGAAGAAATACGAATTAAACAATGTAACTGAAGAAAATTGGCTTAGTAACGGCAATACCCTTGATTATGTAAATACGAAAAAACTTGACAATAATTTAGGTGAAAATAGTGGTAATGTCTTGCGTACATATGATACAACCTCTTCCAATGGATCCAACGCAGAGGAATGCTCCTTACAAACATATAAGAGCAATTTCATAAATTTTATAAACTCAGATGTGGAGAAGGAAGTTCAACATAATATACCGGAACCACCCCCTCCGCCAAAAGTTGTTCAATTAAATCAAAGTGGTATTCTTAGAATATCCGGAACAAATCAAATGGCACCCTCTGGCAAAAAACGTGTACATATTCAAGAAATTTCTGTATAATATTTTTTTATTCAATACAGTTTATAGTGTTTTTTATACACAGCCATAGCTATTGAGAAAAATTATTTATGTGTAGGTGTAAAACCTCAAGGAAATCGTATATTAAACATAAATTACGTTTTTCTTAATAAAATAGATTGTTAGAAATCATTTTCAAATTGAATACATGTACATATATACAAATGTAATAAACGAAAACAAAACGCAAATAAGCATTGTAACGAAAGTCAAGAGCAATCATTGTGCCAAATTTGTCCATTTCAATTCAAGGTTATTTAATTTTCATATCCGTAAGTAATGTAAATATATACTAAGTCTGTCTGAATAACATTTATTTAATATGATAAACTATCCAGATTCTTTTTTTACCCATCTATATTTTAAAGGTATATTATTTGGTAAGGTGTAAACTTTATTGAGCCTTTGAAAATAATTTTATTTGAATTGTAAAATCAATTTGGAATAATGACTGAACATTTAGATATGAGGCTATTAGTAACGAAATTGTTTTGGATTGATTTGGATTTCAACAAATTCTACTTTGCAGGCAGAAATGAATCAGGGTGCCAGTACAGACAGAAAGCGGAGTGAGCCAATTACTATCGGTTCCCACTAGATCACTAATATCAATCAGTGCTGGGGGTGGTAGTTACGAATACTAAGAGGGGCCACATTGGAACTAGTATACCATCCCGACTAATTAATCATTTATACTAATTAATCTATTACAGAAAGTATCTTCATTTTAGGAACAATTAAACTCCTCGTTTCGTTTTAGGAACCATTAAACTCCTCCTATTCACTGGCCAACTAAAACACTAATTTTAAGTCAAATAGGTAGGTTATGTACACAGGTAGTTAGTGAAAGCATGTGCAAGAGTGCATCCTACCCTATGATAATAACCAAAAAAATTTCCAAGCATGCATAAATGAATGAACATAGGAGAATGGTACAGGGACTAAATCGTATAACATATGTATATGAGGCGATCACCATATGATTGCCCATACGCATCAAAATGACGTGTACGATAGCTATATCTACACAAAAATACAAAATACGGTTCTTACATCAGAAGACAATAAATCAAAATACGGTTTCGACATCATCCATGGTCATCAACCGTTTAATCAAAAGCTAAAGAAAACATTTCACCTCGCTTGGTACATTTTTAGTCCGTGCACCACTCCAACCGTCAGGTCTAGCTCACTATTATAATTGCAATTATCTTATTTTAAAACGTTAGTTAAATAAATGTATTATTTGATTTTGAAATTAGTCGATATGTTTTAATTATTATACACAATCACTACATTGGTGACATCGAACTTTTCCTGATTTGTTTTTACCCACGCGCTATTCGTTTAATTTATTAAATTTTTTTTCTATTGTGAGCTATCGTGCAAGTAAAATTTTTGTCGCATTTTATTATTTCTTTATAATGATAATGCGGTAATTCAATTATATTTTGTCTTAATTCTACTGTGTCTTAATAATGGCAACTTCTTCCACCTCCGCGCAACCAGAAGAACATTCTGATGTAAGAATAGTTTTATCACCCGGCTTTAGAGTCCCGCCATTTGGCGCTGATAGACCTGAGTTATGGTTTGCGCAATTTGTTCGCACAATGCCTCTTTCTGCATCTGAGGTAGAAGATGTAATTATAATAATAAGTAATAAGCTTAACCATCAGTTAAGAAGAAAAGAAGAACTATCTTTACATATATATTGAAATTGGCAATCTTTATTATACACACATTATATTTTTTTTTCTTGTTGTTTTCTCCATCACTGCACTATCACAACTGACGCTGGATCGGTCAATATCGCTGAGGAAATGACTAGGTGTTGGTAAAAATCTTTCGGCGCCCACAAATCTCCAACTTGATCAGCTATTGCCTTCGTTGGTTTAATTGACGGGAATATGTTTTATGGCTGCTTGTTGCTGTCGATGTTAATGGAGATGTGGGCAATTTGATTTGTTAGAGATGTGATATGAAATACACAGCCTCTCCAGTGGTGTGCATGTAACTCGTGGAAATGCCAACCACCAACCAAATTCTAATTTTTCGGAAAATACTGCCGAGGGTCGTTAGTGGGCTAACACGATCTTCAGTTTCAGGGGTGGCCGTGGTGTAGTGGTAGTAGCAAACGCTTCTCACTCGGAGGGTCCAGGTTCGAATCCTGCCCATGGCAAATCAGTTTTTCATTGTGTAATTGGAACTCAGACAAAAAAATTCTGCGTGTGAAGGCATAACACTGGCACGTAGATTTGGCTGTTATAAGAGTTTCAAGCAATGAAAAAAAATACTGGGAATTATATCTCGAATCACTCTCAGTGAAGGAAAACTCTCCGTCCTATTCGGACTCCCACCCCTGGAGAGCAAACATAGAAACCAAACACACCTGAGTTTCAAACCACTACAAAAACAATTTTCCTTTCTCCTCCTTCTATCATTCCGCCCGCGCCCTGGCAACAGTAAAAGGGTATCTAACCCCTTAGGCGCACGTAAATTATAAAAAAAAAAAAAAAAGAACGTCAACAGATAACTTTTTTAATCGACACAGGTTCTGGCATCCCTGACGCAGCTTTTTTTATGCTGCCAACGGCATTTTATTGTGGCAGATGTTGCACGACCTATAATCGGGGTTGATTTTTTGAGCGATTTTGTTTTATTAATCGACCTTGGACAACAGCGAATCATTGATGAAACTTCCGATTTATCTGCAGTTGGAAGGCTTTCAAAAGCACAAGTTGCATCAGTCCGAACTAATCAAACCAAGACGTAGAGGAACCGCACGCATTTTTCCTAGAGCGATTTCGCTCGATTACTCAACCCGGTCACGCGTTCAGATAAAAGTGTGTTTCACAAGCGCTTTGTTTACATTTTTTAAAGCACGATTCTATTTAAATTAACCCATCTAAACACTCCACAAGCACTTATTTCGAAACTCACGTATTTTTTCTCGACATTTCAACTTTATTCTTAACAGGCAAAAAATATATTCTTAAACTAATTTATTTATTTTGTTCCACACCGAAATCGAACTTTACATATGAATTTACTCCCGTCCAAAATCTGTCTAGTCGTGGAGGTAAAAAAAAATGCCACCAAGGGGCGCTGAAAGCACTTTACCGGGTGTCAATACGATCCAGTGCATATAATCGTATGATGTATTTTATAAACACACACAATTACGTGTAATAGGAAACAAATAAATCTACGGCAGCCAGTCAGTCGATACCCAAGCTGTGTAAAGGTCGGACGTGCAGGAAAGCCATCCTGAGTGTTTTATTTTTATAAGTAAAGAAAAATTATATACATATACTCGTATATACCCTAGTAAAATCTCCGAAGTGATATACACAAAGCGAAAAAAAAAAATTAAATAAACAATAAATCAACAAAAATTGCAATAAATGCAAAAAGAGTGAACGAAAAAAAACGATGCAAAACGAAAAATCGTCGCGCGATTAAAAGCCTAGCTCGACGTTATAGCACAGATAATAAATCTATACAGATGTCTCATTTATATGGGAAGTTGTGTCCTATGAACATGAAATCGAACTAAAAAAATAGCTTTTTAAAAAGCTGCAAGTTCTTACAAAGAGCAGAAAAATCATTTTATTTCTTTTCGCTTTTTGCTCTTGCAACTTGTCACTCACACATGCAAAGTCGTTTATCTCCTATCACACTCCTATGCAAAAACAATACGTGAACGAAAGAAATAAATAAAAAAAAAACATGCTTTGACGTTGCCAGGGCATAACCGGTTTGCTTGGGTTAATGTACGTGTGCTTGTTATTTTGTCTGTAACTTGTTATCCAATGTAAATTAAATGGGGGTAGGAATAAAATTTGGAAGATCATGAGATCGATGGTCCGTGAAGGTGGCCGTGCTAGAGTGGGTGGGTATGACGTTGCACTACACTATAAAAGTGGTTGATATTTGAAGCACGTGGTGTTAAGGGCTAATACATGTTATGGGGTTGAAGATATACATATGTACATGAGCCTTAGAGCAATTTCCCGATTTTAATTTTTGTCAAATTTTGTGCTCAGGACATTAAGTACCTATAAAATTTGATAAATTTCCAAGCATTGAGCAACATCGAACTTATTCGGAAAATGTATATCTAGGAGTACCTATTTGCTCCCTTTTCTTTAAAGTTATGTAAAAGGGAGTTTTTAAAACTGTACCCAAAATATTTGTATGTAGAAATCGAAAATCTTCAATTCCGAGACTCGGGGACAATCGCACGAATGAGGCGGCCAACCGATTGGCCCATTTCTTGAGATAACACGCTCACCATACTTACTCTTCAATAAATTGATTGTAGCGTGTGCTGTGTGGCTTGTGGCATCATCCTGTTCAAACTACATGTCGTCCAAATCCATATCTTCCAATTTGGCCAAAAATAATCGGTTATCATAGCGCGATTCATTCACAGAAACGTGACGATCGTTATCGTCGACGAAAAAATATAGGGCCATAGTTTTTTTTTGTGGATAAAGTGGTGATTCATGAAGCACATGTGGATTTTCATCCGACCAATAACGCATATTTTGCTTTTTGACGAACCCACTGAGCCAAAAATGAGCTTCGTCACTGAAGATGATTTTGCGATGAAATTCATCATCTTGGCGCATCTTCTCCAGAACCCAATTGGAGAACGTACGTTGCTTCAAATGGTTCATCGGCTTCAATTCTTGAGTCAGCTTGATCTTGTATGGGTGTAAACCAAGATCGTTACGCAAAATACGCCATAATGTGGTCTGAGCGATGCCCAATTTTTGAGAACGCCGTGGAATTGACTGATTTGGATCGTTTGCTACGGACGCCTGAACGGCAGCGATATTTTCGACAATTCGGCTAACCCGTTGTCTGACTGACACGGTAACATCACACAACGAATATGTAGACTCAAATTTTTGCACTTAACTTGTTAATGCATGTCTAATAGGGCGAGAATTACAACCGAAAATTGGAGTTAACCCTCTTAAAGTTGCAGTCACCGACTCCGAATTTCGGTAGAAAATTTTTATAATTTGCAGACTTTGCTCGTTCGTGTACTTTACCACGATGAAAATGTTGAGTTTACTGAATAAATTAACAGTGACAGTTTGATGATTAGTGAAAGAGTGCGTTCACAAATTAAATTCAAAGTTGTCAAGTCCCTATTGGACAACCCTTTATATACCAGTATAATAATTGATCACTGCATTTTAATGAATACCAAGCAATGAATCGATTTTATCTTGAATGTTTTGCTTTTCACGTGCTTGTAATCTTTTTTTATTCTCTTTTTTTTGTGGTCGGTAAGTGTGAGTGGGTTGTGGTAATCCAAAATTAAAAATTTTCCTAGAACCATTGTTCAAAATGGGTAGAGGCAAACATTGCACCCAAGAAGAAAGGAACCGCATTTTAGAAATTATTTAAGAGGGGAAAACATATACTTTTATACAAGAGGTTCTTGCGTGCTCTGCGAATATGATGCAGTTCTGGCAAACAAAGGCCATTCAACGAAATATTAAGCAAGCGAAACATATTAAATTTTCAGTTTTTGAGATCCCATTCCACTTGTTAGAATTACCATATATTCGGCCGTACATTAAGGCGTTGTCCCAGAGTCTCGGAATTGAAGGTTTTCGATCTTTACATACAAATATCGTGCGTACAGTTTTAAAAACTCCCTTTTACATAACTTGAAAGAAAAGGAAGCAATAGGTACTCGTAAATATACATTTTCCGAATAAGTTCGATGTTGCTCAATGCTTGGAAATTTGTCAAATTTTATAGGTACTTAATGTCCTGAGCACAAAATTTGACAAAAATTAAAATCGGGAAATTGCTCTAAGGCTCATGTACATATGTATATCTTCAACCCCATAACATGTATTAGCCCTTAACACCTCGTGCTTCAAATATCAACCACTTTTATAGTGTAGTGGAACGCCATACCCACCACCTTCACGGACCATCGATCTCATGATTTTCAAAATTATATTCCTACCCCTATTTAATTTGCATTGCATAACAAGTTACAAACAAAATAACAAGAACACGTACAAGTTAACACGACATCCGCGAATTCTTCGAAACATCAGACTATACCGCATCCAAACACATTACAAGTGCAAGACACTTGTCGGCACATGACACCCCATAGACCATCCCATGCATTCCACCACCCGAGATGCACTCCACTGTTCTCACACACAACCTGCTGACTCCCACACATTCCTTCACGTGTGCAATGCTCCACATTAGGTTAAGATAGGTGTAAAGGAAAATGTTAGAATTAAGTAACTTTAGTCTTGTAATAAATTCGAAACAATAAATAAAATAAAAATCAAAAATAAAAAATTATTTTTTTAATCAAATTCGATTGAAATGTTTTAACTGGTGCCCGAGCAGGGACCACAGGAAATATTAAATAAGTGGCGGTTAAAGTGTTCCGTCGAAAGTCCTCAAGAAGCACAGACGCGAATATAGTAAGACCGAAACCGTCAAAAAGTCCTTAAGTAGTACGGACGAGTGAAGTATTCTTACGCCCCGGTAAAAGTGTTCCGTCGAAAGTCCTCAAGAAGCACAGACGCGAATATTCCTTATTAAATAAAAAAAAATCCTGTGGTTCCTCCTACCCCGCGCGTGTGGTGAAAGTGTTTAAAAAAATCACAAAGGCCCCCTAGTAGCCTTTGGCAGCCAGCAACTCGACCAGCGGCGGAAAAGGAGACGCGCAGCAAGCGTCAGCCGCACCACCAAGCAAAAGAAGTTAGGATCAGAATGAAGTTTCTGTACTTCGTACTGCTTACCATCGACACTACTATCCACGGTGAGGTACAAATCATAGACAACACCCAGTCCCAAGCAATAGCCATAAAAACAGGAACAGCAAGGTTGCAGACTGGTACTTTCAAATTAATTCACGAAATCGACTTAAATATCTATGAAGGATTAATTAACGACATATCAACATGCATTGGTACTAAGATCAGTAAGAATTATCCCACTTATACATTCCTTTCCCAAGAACTTTCCCAACTCCAAAATCTTTTATATAGAATCAAACCTAATAAAAGAACACGTTCATTGAACTTTATTGGAAGCGCATGGAAATGGATAGCAGGAAATCGTGACCATGACGACTTCCATATTCTAAAGAAAAAGGTAAATAATGTAATAGAAAATAATAATATGCAAATTACAATAAATAAGGTCTCTATCGAATTAATCGAATTAATAAACTTAGTAATATCACAAATGAAATCTTAATAAAGTTAAAAAAGAATAATATTGCTAAATAACTTCACCGGAACAATCTATGCTAACAATGATCTCCTTAATTTGACTGGCACATTTATCATAAAAATACAAAATTCATCCGTAATTATTGGAAATACAACTTATTTATCAAGCTTCGAAAGCCGATATAAACCATTGCCAGCCCTAATGCGACCGCAATCTGCAACAGATTTCTTCGAAGAAATCCTTACCCTTGAGATTCTGAAAGAAATTCACATAAATAACACGAAGGTCATCAACACGGTAGAAACAAAGACCAAAGCAAATTCTATCATCAATTTTGGATTAACAACAACAGTCTAGTTAAATCTTTCGTCGCTAGAAAGCTACCACGAGTCAAAATCACCAACCAAGTACACGAAGCTCCAACAACACCAAATTCATTTCCAGAACTTGTTAATAAGCAAGATTGCGAAATTCAAGAATCAAACAGTAACCAAAACTACTCAGATTTGCACCAACAACAACCCAGTAAGCCCTCAAGAATAAGTCAAATCCCATTATTTTGAATATGGATCAAACGAGGACGTTTGAAACTAAAAAAGGAGGAGTTAACACGACATCCGCAAATTCTTCGAAACATCAGACTATATCGCTCACCGGACACAGTACACCTTCCACGAGTATCCGGTCGTCCGCATCCAAACACATTACAAGGGCAAGACACTTGTCGGCACATGACACACCATAGACCATCCCATGCATTCCATCACCCGAGATGCACTCCACTGTTCCCACACACAACCTGCTGACTCCCACACATTCCTTCACGTGTGCAATGCTCCACATTAGGTTAAGATAGGTGTAAAGGAAAATGTTAGAATTAAGTAACTTTAGTCTTGTAATAGATTCGAAACAATAAAGCGGTAAAACCTCAAAAATAAAAAATTATTTTTTTAATCAAATTCGATTGAAATGTTTTAACTTACATAAACCCAAGCAAACCGGTTATGCTTGGCAACGTCAACGAATGTTTTTTTTATATATAAACTTTATGAGTACGACACGCAATCCAGACATCAGGCAAGTGAATGGCGTTCACCAAATGAGCCGAAACCAAAAAAACCACGTCGTTTTCAGTCAAAAAAAAAGGCAATGCTCACATGGATTGCAACGGTGTAGTGCATCATGAATTTTTGCCAGAAGGACAGACAGTAAACAAAGAGTATTATTTGGGCGTTATGAGACGTTTGCCTGAAGCAATTCGCCGAAAGGACCAGAATCGTGGGCAGAAAACTCGTGGATTTTGCACCATGATAACGCACCGTCGCACAGTGCCATCATTATTCGTAATATTTTGACGAAAAATGCAACATATATCATCCAACAGTCACCGAATTCACCTGATTTGGCTCCATGTGACTTCTTTCTGTTCAATCGAGTTGAAAAACCACTACGGGGAACGCGTTTCAGCAGCCGAGAGGAAGTAATGGAAAAATCCATTAGTGCACATACCGAAAACCGAATATAAGAAATGTTTCGAGGATTGGATCAAGCGCTGGCATAAGTGTGTTGCAGTCGATAAGAGATTAATTTGAAGGGAACAATATAGATTTAGATGAATTTTTAATTGAATAAATTCCTTTTGATCAAGGTGGTATTTTAGGTTTTCTATAAGAATAGTTAGTTACTTAGTTTCAAATTCAGTACTAAGTCTTTAGAACATTAGAGAAAGAAAAAATAAATAATTAAAATACTGGTGCTATAAAATTGGTTTTATTGTAAAATAAAAATTTAAACATCTAACACTGCTATTATTTTGCACACAGGTGTATCTGCACTGCATATTAATAACACGAATACCTAATATTTTGCTTGTCAAACTTCAATTACAAAATGTAAAGCAATATTCCACTTTTCCCGCCTTGAATTGTTCTTACTTACATACATACCCATCGCTCAAACAAAATACCAATTCATGAAAAATTATATAATTTCCTATTGCAGTCGAATGAAAACAAACAACCAAGTCCGCATACCCCTTCCCGCAAACCCCTTGCAATTGTTTTTCATATTCCTTGTGCCACTGCCATCAACATGTGGTGAGAGAAAAAAAAATTTCTCAGGAAACAAAGCAAGAAAGAGCGAAAATAAAAAAGCTTTATATTATTCCGAAAGCTAGTGTCGGCTGGACGAGTGTCGGCTAGCCGACCAAAAGTGAACCATTTTTTTCTACAGGGATGAGACATCTGTATAGACTTATTATCTGTGGTGATAGATAGTAATATTTTATTAGAATGCATAATCGATACGGGGAGCCCAATCAGCTTTATTCGGGTGAAGTACGCTCCGGATTATTTTGAATTATCAAGTAAAAATATTCTGAGTTACTGTAGAATAAACAGGTCTAAGTTAATTGTTTTTGGAAAAATAAAGGTTAAGTTGTAATTGAAGACGAAACTGTTTCGCTTAATATTTTTGTTGTGTCGAACGAAACGATGCCGTACCCCGTGGTATTGCGCAGAGATTTTCTGTCAAAAGATAAATTGAATCTACAAGAGAAAGTATAAATTATAATAACTAATGATGAAGAGGAAGATGATAAAAGACTATGTATAAGGGGAATAAAAAATGCTGATATTTTTGAAAATGAAATGTTTAGAATGAATATAATGGAAATTAAATGCGATAAAGTAGACCTTTATATAATTATATAGATATAAATTTTAATATAAGGCAAGAGATTGTCAATATTTTTGAACAATTTTATGTAAACTGTGAGCGTCCCGATTCAATGGAAGTAAAGTATGCGATGAAGCTGTCCTTGACCGACAAAAAGCCCTTCCACTGTACCCCTATGAAGGTGTCTTATTTTGGAAAAAAACCCAAATTACAAGAGATCATTAATGATCTGCTTGATCAAAAGATTATTAAACCCAGTAAGTCGGAGTATTCATCATCGGTCGTGTTGGTAAAAAAGAAGACGTGGGATTTACGCTTTTTCGTACATAGATTATCGAGTGTTAAATAAAGTAACTCTTAAAGACAATCACCCGTTTCCTCTAATTGATGATCTTCTAGACGGGCTGGTTAAAAAAAAAAATTATTTTACTAGACTAGAAAAGCGGGTTTCATCACGTAGACATGGATAGATTCGATAAAATACACGTCATTTGTAATGCCAGCGGGTCAGTACGAATTTATGAAGATGCCATTCGGTCTAAAGAATGCACCGTTGACATTTCAACGTTTCGTATACAAGATATTTAATGATCTCTTTACTGCGGGAAAGCTAAGTATATACCTTAATGATATAATGATAGCGACTTGTATGATAGCATTTTGGAGGAAATGTTAAACAGGTTAACATGAGCTGAAAATTGATAAGTGTAGCTTTTTACAGTCCGAAATAAAGTATTTGTGATATATTGTGACAACGAAGGTGTTCGTCGAAATGAAAAAGGAATCGAGTCGTTAATCAATTTTCACATTCCACAAGATACTAAGGCAGTTCATAGCTTTTTGGGCCTATGCTCCTATTTAAACGATGTGTTCAGAATTTTTCGATGATTGCAAAGCCATTATATAACCTAATAAAGAAGGGCGTTGAATTTAAATTCGGTAAAAATGAATTGCATTGTTTCGAACTTCTCAAGGAGAAGTCAGTACAAGCCTCAATCTTGTGTATTTGCGATCCTCGTGATGAGACCGAACTGCATTGTGACGCCAGTGCCATAGGTGTTGGCGCTATATTAACGCAGAAGAAATCAGATTGGAAATTTCTCCCGGTTTTCTATTTTTCGAAAGGGACCACCGAATGGGAGGCTAAGTACAACAGCTTTGAGCTGGAGACTCTTGCACTAATTTACGCCCTCGAGCGTTTTAAAGTATATCTACAGGGGATAAAGTTCAATATGGTTACTGAGTGTAACTCCTTAACCTTGACATTGAACAAAAGAGAGGTTAATCCACGAATAGCCAGTTGAGTTCTACAATTCCAAAACTATGATTATACTTAGGAACATCGGAACGGGTCTCGGATGCAACACGTATGTACTCGTATATGCGTGATATAAGAAAACAACTTTAAAATTCAGAAAGTGTAACAACCCAATAATTAATTGGAAACATAAAATACTTTATTTTCTTGAACTATTTATTGAATTATAAAAAAATCTGAATTTAAATTCATTTTCAAAATGTTTGCTCTTACTGTACACTAAAATTAAAAGTATAACAAAAGCTCGTAAAGCTTTAACATATGTTTTAAAAAACTCTTCCAGCTGTAATTGTTCTACTCCACCAAATGGGTATAAATAGCCGGCACCGATCTCGAGATCTTCACCTCAGACTAACTATACCTAGATATCAAACTTTCCAGATATTGGAAACTCAAAACCGGTTTTCTACTGATCGTCACTATCCGTGAGACTCTGTCTGTGAATACGTGTGAATTGTGATCAATGGCAATTTATCTCCTTTTTTATACAAACCACGCCCATTTGAACCAAAAAACGTCATCCACATTACATACACTCGTGCAAATCGCTTTCATTTTAGCAATTTTACTTGTAAATTGCTCTCATTCTAGCAAATTTTGACAAATTTATAGAGATGCAAAAGTGTTGGAATTCACTTACAGTGTGTCTGTGCGAAAGTTAAGGGTTTGCAAAAGTATTAATAGAGTTTGACATCTAGTTTAGTTTATCTATGATCTTCACTCTTGTTCAATCAGGAGCTTGATATGTTATTCGATGCGCCCGTTATCTACCGTCCTTGGAAGAACACACTACACTTCTTGGGCGTATTAAATAATAAATATAGTTTTGCCCTTGGCTGATTATTTTGCCCCTTGGTTGACTCTTTTAGAAGCCCGTACTTCAACAGCTACTGCAGTTCCCAGACCGCATACCTGTGGGTAAGGACTCCTCAAAGGCAGTACAAATTAATCTTTGTTATTTTTGCTTCGAAATATCGTCTTTTATTACGCCAACAGAGGCGTATCTGTCGAGTCACACGTCCCTGCGCCTTTTACCGCTCTACCGACTCAAGTTGCCATGACGGTATCTACGTCAAAGCTACATTGGCACCCAACTAGAGGCCTGATTCGATATTCAAGATGGATAATTTAAGAAGGAGTGTACAAGGCGTGGCTACAATATGGCAAGATGTTCTTTCTCTGTTACGTAATGCCTATGCCCCTACTAAGCCAGCGTATCGGATTTTTTTGGAAATTTTTGAACAAAAGCAGAAGCCAAAAGAGTCTACGGATGATTTTATCTCTACAAAAAGAGCACTGCTTTCACAACTAAGTGAACCAATCACAACAGAACGTATGACGATAGACATGATTTACGGTTTATTGGGGATTCACATACGTGACGGAGTTCCACGAGACAGCATTAGCACTTTTAAGGAATTGCTCACTAAGGCAAGAGCGGTAGAACTTTCTATAGCCGAAAGATCAGTCCAACAAGCTCCTAAAGTGGAACTATCTGTAAAGAAAAGATGCAACTACTGCTCGCACAAATGACATAGTGTCAATGAATGTCGGAAAAAGGAACGAGACGAGAAAGCGCGACCACAATCAGCCCATGTGTCTACAGAGCCAAAGATACACTGTTATAAATGCAAAGCACCTGGGTTTGTTCGTTCCAACTGTCCAACATGTAAAGAGCTACCGAAAGGACCAGCAACGGTTTCTTTCAATTCAATTAAGACCACATTGAGCACAGATTTACGGACGATACCTATTGCTTCCCATGGAGAAACGGGCATATCATATCTGGATACCGCGGATCGAACAAGTGTGGCTGGAAGGAAGTTATTCCTACACCTTCTCAAGATGGGGACAAAATTTTATCAAGTAAATGCTGACGTCACACTTGCTGACGGAGATGCAAAGTCCCAACAGATATACACTGGAGACACAAATATAAGCATTGGAAACCGTTTGAGACTAATAAAGTTTCTAGTGTTACCGCAGGCAACTGACAACAGAACTTTGATCGTTATTGATTTCCTCGAGCAAAATGGTATTGTCCTAGATTTAGGTCAAATGTTGTGGTACTTCGCGGATCAAAAGGAGAAAGTCTTCGATTTTTATGATACCGTGCACACGAAGATAGTGGAAAAGACTCGAGATGTTGCTGACTTATTCCCTAAAGTTACGGCTTTTAAACCTATTTCGCCCATTGGCAATACTCCGTTGCACCTTCAACAACCACAGTTGACACCGGAAAGTAACGTACAAATCAGGCAAATAGCCACAATGAGCTTGTAGACCGCAAATCCACTTTCCTGACATGCTTTGATAACCAATCAACAATTCCTCAACTTCCGACAACACCACGACCGATTGAAAACCTTGGACCTGCAATACCCCTAAAAATAAAAAAAATGAATCCATAAGCAATGATTACTCACCTCATTCAATACAGAACATATTCCGTGATTCACTTAGAAGCGACGAAGTGACTCCTGAACGGAAGAAAGACAAAAATAAGCTCTTCCTGGCCCCCGTCCAATTACAAGAAGAAGCAGTAGAATTGGAGCCGTTTTTCATGGAAATTCTAGCTTTTGATGTCGAACTTCGTGAAGACGAAGGAATTGAGCTATGTTCCCTGGAAAAAAATCGCTTAAACGAATTGTTAAAAATGGAAGAAAGAGTGTTTGATGTTTTGTCCGAGCCAACTCCATTTGCAGTACGTAAAATTAACACAGGCAATCATAATCCTATTGCGACAACACCATACCGCCTGTCACCCACTAGAAGAGCTCAGCTTAAAACAGAACTCATTAAAATGTTGGAAAGTGATACTATCGAAGAATGTGCATTTCCTCGGGCTGCACCTGTCGTGCTGGTGCCTAAAAAGGAAGAAGGTATCAGAGTCTGCATTGATTACTGGCATCTAAATAGCATAACAGTTCCCGACAGATATCCACTACTTAGGATCGACGACCTCCTTCACTCAACAAAGAGAACACTGTTTAAGAGCACTCTTCACTTGCAGTCTTTGTATTATCAAATCCAGGTAGCGGAAGAAGATAAGGACAAAACTGCATTTGTTACACCCTTCGGGATGTTTTGCTTTAAGCGAATGCCTTTTGGTTTACGAAACGCACCAGCAACTTTCCAAAGGCTAATCGATAGATTTCGAAATGGTCTCGCAGATATGTTCGTCCTAACATACCTACGAGTAGATGATGACATAATTATTTGCTCCAGCAGTTTTGAAGAGCACTATTGCCATTTAAAGCGAATACTTGAACGTCTTCACATATTCAAATTAAAAGTGAATAGGAAAAAATCTAAATTTTGCTGCGCTGAAGTAAAATACCTGGGACACCTGATCACAAATCAAGGCATACAAGTTGATCCTGATAAAACCGCTGCCATTGCAAAACGGATAGAACCAAAAAACTTTAAGCAAGTAATATCGTTTTTACAAACATGTTCTTTCTACCGGCATTTTATCAACAATTTTGCTGATATATCAAAGCCACTAAGCAGTCTCACAAAGAAAAATGCCCCGTGGAAGTGGGGGAAGGAGGAGAAGATGGCATTCGATAATCTGAAGTCTTTACTCATAAGTACACCAATTTTACAACAAGCGAGTGGTGGGAAGCCATTCTACCTGAAAACAGATGCCAGCAACTATGCGATCGGCGCCGTTCTATTCCAGGGGAAGAAAACCGACGAACACCCAATAGAGTATGCTTCCAGATTCTTAACCGCCGCTGAACGAAATTACTCGACCACCGAACGTGAAGCTTTGACCATAGTCTGTGCGGTAAACAAATTCCGTGTTTACATCGAAGTCGGTGAAGTAACTCTTGTAACAGATCATCAGCCGTTGAAATGGCTATTGAGCCTGAAATCATCAACCGGTAGACTCGCAAGATGGGCCTTGCAATTACAAGCTTACAATTTCCGCATCGAGTATACACCGGGAAGAACCAATAAAGTCGCAGACATGTTATCAAGACCCCCATGCGAAAATTCAGAACATACTGAATCCGGATGCAAACTCTGCGCATTGGAGGTGGACATTCCTACACGAAAACCCAAAGAAATTCGAGAACCACAACTTCAGGATACGCAGCTTAAAGCAATCATTGCATCCTTTGAAGACAATACTGAAAATGTCTCACAATGGACTACACGCGGTTACTTGCTTAACGATGGGATATTGTAGGTACTCACCAGATTCAGATGCTGAAAACGCACAACTTCTTGTACCAATCCACGAATCCATCCTCAAAATTTATCACGATGCTTCCACTGCAGGTCATTATGGTATTGAACCTACAATCCATAGAATTGCGTCCAGATACTATTGGCCCGAAATGCGTAACGATATCGCCAAACATATAGGTAATTGTCTACAATGTTTAAGATATAAACCTAGCAACCAAAAACCGATCGGTCTACTAAAAACTGTCCCAAGCAACCAGAGGTTCGAAATACTAGCAATAGATCTGTTTGTACCTCTACCTGTCACGATATATGGCTATAAGTGGATCCTGATGGCCGAAGATCTTGACAGCAGATGGGTTGAAATATTTCCATTAATAGAAGCCACTGCAGAAAATTGTGCTCTAACATTATTAAATGAAGTTTTTCTACGCTATGGAACTCCACGAAGATTAGTGACAGATAGTGGCACACAATTTATATCTGTATTAATGCAACAGCTAACACATTGCCTGGGCATCAAACAAACACTAACCCCAGTTTATCATCCAGAGGCAAATCCAGTTGAACGCAAGAACAGAGATATGAAAACCCAACTCGCTATCCTTGTAGGAAACAATCATGCAACTTGGGCTGACGACTTACCATCCATAAGATTTGCCATGAACACTGCCAAGTGTCAAAGCACCGGCTACACCGCTGCGTATTTAACGTTCGGGAGAGAACCTAGAACGATCGATGACGTCAAACATGATTTAAGAGCTAGAACGCAAGCTGAGAATTTTATTCCGCAAATCACTCCAAAATTAACGAGACTAGTTGAAGTTCTTCAAGATGTCAGAGAAACGGTAGAGAAATCACAAGACCACAATAAGATATACGCAGAAAAGAAACGACGACCACAACCTAAGTTTCAAATCGGAGACTTGGTACTAGTCACCACACATGTACCCAGCAAGTCTTCAAATAAGATGGCATCCAAATTTATACCAAGAAGAGATGGGACCCTACGTCATTATCAGCTAACTTGAGACATCAAGTTACCAAGTGGCTTCGAAGGACGACCTTACTATTCCCTTGGGGACATGTCATGTTTCCTCCCTGACCAAATTCACCTCTACAAAAGAAATCCGAGATGAACAGCCAGTTCGAACCCTGAGAAGACGAGGACGACCAACAAGAAGCAATATTCCAGCCGCATCGTCGAAACGACCTCAGCGCCAGAGGGGGAGACTGTAACAACCCAATAATTAATTGGCAACATAAAATACTTTATTTTCTTGAACTATTTATTGAATTATAAAAAAAATCTGAATTTAAATTAATTTTCGAAATGCTTGCTCTTACTGTACACTAAAATTAAAAGTATAACAAAAGCTCGTAAAGCTTTAACATATGTTTTAAAAAGCTCTTCCAGCTGTAATTGTTCTACTCCACCAAATGGGTATAAATAGCCAGCACCGATCTCGAGATCTTCACCGTAGACTAACTATACCTAGATATCAAACTTTCCAGATATTGGAAAATCAAAACCGGTTTTCTACTGATCGTCACTATCCGTGAGACTCTGTCTGTGAATACGTGTGAATTGTGATCAATGGCAATTTATCTCCTTTTTTATACAAACCACGCCCATTTGAACCAAAAAACGTCATCCACATTACACACACTCGTGCAAATCGCTCTCATTCTAGCAATTTTACTTGTAAATTGCTCTCATTCTAGCAAATTTTGACAAATTTATAGAGATGCAAAAGTGTTGGAATTCACTTACAGTGTGTCTGTGCGAAAGTTAAGGGTTTGCAAAAGTATTAGTAGAGTTTGACATCTAGTTTAGTTTATCTATGATCTTCACTCTTATTCAATCAGGAGCTTGATGTGTTATTCGATGCGACCGTTATCTACCTGTTCGTCCTTGGAAGAACACACCACACTTCTTGGGCGTATTAAATAATAAATATAGTTTTGCCCCTTGGCTGATTATTTTGCCCCTTGGTTGATCCTTTTAGAAGCCCGTACTTCAACAGCTACTGCAGTTCCCGGACCGCATACCTGTGGGTAAGGACTCCTCAAAGGCAGTACAAATTAATCATTGCTCCGAAAGAGTTTAAAATCAATAAAAATATCGTCTTTCATTAGCCCAACAGAGGCGTATATATCGAGTCACACGTCCCTGCGCCTTTTACCACTCTACCGACTCAAGTTGCCACGACGCTACAAAAGTAGATTCTACGAAATGTGTAATGGTTTAGTGTGGAAGAAGGTTAATGATAGTATTCTTTTCTACGTACCAGCAGACATGGAAGAACATGTGTTGATGAAATATCATGATGAACTCGGTCATGTAGGTCACGACAAGGTTTTTAAAGCTGTGGCGAAGATGTACTGGTTCCCGAAAATGAAAGCGAAGTTAGGAGTTTATATAGACAATTGCTTGAAATGTATAGCGTTGTCACCGAAATCTGGTAGACGGGAGGACTTATTGAACAATGTCCCAAAGAGTAACTTACATTTCGATATTGTTAATATTAATCACTTCGGACCAATTCCGTTGCCAAATTCAAGGAAAAAGTACGTTCTGCTAGTAGTGGATGCCTTTACGAAATTCGTAAAATTATTTTCCACTCGATTTACTTGTTCTAAGGAAGTTATATCGCACTTGAATGTGTATTTCCGAATCTACAGTCGACCAAGGCTCCTGATGTCTGACAGAGCCAGTAGTTTTACGTCAAATGATTTTAAGGCTTTTCTCGAAGCAAATAATGTGCAACACATTAAGATTGCGACACATAAATAGTGGATACTCTAGAGTAAGTTTAGATGGTTTACTGCCCGATATCGAGTTTTCAATGAACAATACGCTATATCGTAGTGTTGGAACCTCGTCTAGTCAGCTTCTATTCGGGGTGAGACAGGGAGGTAGCGTTTGCGACTTCACTAGTAAGCGCCTGAATAACAATGCTCAATGTAGTGCGCAAAGAGGTTTATACAGTTTGAGAACGAGGGCGGTTGAAAAGCAGGCCAAGTTGCAAGAGTACAATAAGAAAGTGGTGGACGAAAATCGGGTAGAGCCGAAAAAATATGAAATCGGTAACTATGTGATGGTCAACAAATTTTGATAATACGCCAGGTCTGTCGACAAAGCCCATACAGAGTAGAATGAGTGTTGAAGAATGATAGGTATTTTATAAAAGATACAGAGGGTTTTAAAATAAGCCAGACTCCATACGAGGGTATTTGGGAGGCGGCTAATATGAGCCGTGGTTTAAGGGATGCGTCGTTAATCTACGCAGGTAATCGAGATGATTACGGTTCAGGACAGCCGAATTGTGGCAACATGAAAGAAAGAAAAGAAAATATAAAAAAGAATAATTACAAACGGTATACGATCCAGTGTATGATGTATTTTACCAACACAGATAATTACGTGTAACAGGAAACAAATAAATCTACTGTATCTAGTCAGTCGATACCCAAGCTGTGTAAAGATCGGACGTGCCGAAAAGCCACCCTCAGTTTTTTATTTTTATAAGTAAAGAAAATGTATATATATATACTCTAGTAAAAAATCAATATTCTACCGAATATCTTGTTAAAAAAAGAATGGTCAAAGGCCAGATGATTGTCTGACCGCTTAATGATTGCTAAAACGGAATTCATTACCACATTTGGACTATTTGTCATCAGTGGCGTTCGGTTTGCGCAACGCCGCGCAGATATTTCACAGATTTATGGACGAAGTAACACGGGGCCTGACATTCATTTTCATCTACATAGACAACAGGGTTTCTGTGATTTTGAAGTTCACAAGACCTCTGACAGTTAAAAAATTACGTGGATTTCTAGATACTATTTATTTTTATTGTAAATTTATTAAAAGAGCTGCAGAAATACTAACACTGCTCAAAAAAGAGCTTGAAGGATCGAAGATAAAAAGCTCGAACTAATCGCATGGACGCCCGATTCAGACGAAACTTTCGTAGATTGCAAGCAAGCTCTCGCATCCGAACGACCAATCGGAGCAGTTTTGCAGTAGCGATCTCAATCTGCCTGGTGGCATTTAGCTATTTTTAGCCGCAAGTTTTCTCCTTCTACCATGAAACAATCCACTTATGACCAGGAGCTGCATGCAATCTATGAAGCATTACAACCTTTTCGGCAAACCTTTGAGGGACACCACGTTACCATATATACCGACCATAATCCGCTTATCCATGTTTTTAAGAAACGGCCACCATGGGAGTTCGGGAGGTTGGACTTTATAAGTTAGTTCACTACTGATGTAAGACATGTCGCTGGCACTGACAACATCGTTGCAGACACTCTTCCGCAGATAGATGAAATCGCAACGGCGGTTTCACCCGAAACATTGGCTGAAGCTCAAGTTACGGATGAACATCTACGTGAAGTTCTTAAAAATAGAGACTCTTCACTACAACTGCGTCGACTAGCACTGCAAAATCCGGAAGCTCAACTCTATTGCGACTTTTCCTCAGGACCAGTTCCCCCATTTGTGCCCCAAAAATTATGACAACGGGTTTTCAGTTCACTTCACTCCTTAGCACATCTTAGATAGTGATCTTCACCAACACTCATCGCCCAACGCTATGTTAGGTCTTCAATGAACATAGATTGAGGCAAATGAAGTCACTCGTTATACAATTTCACCAATAGGGAATTTCAATTTACTCTCACAACGATTACCTGTATCTGCCCTCCCCTACTCCTCCACGCAAAAAACTACCTCTAACATTTTACTACCAAAATGTAAGAGGCTTGCGCTCTAAAACTCGTGCTGTTTTGTCTAAACCTCATGGTCTCCCTTTCGACGTGTATGCTCATAAAGAGACATAAAGAGCCCTGAGCTATTCTCATCTTCTAATAATGGTCTCCGAGATGATGATCACTCTCTCTTGCAGAGGTGTCCTACTTGCTATTCACAATAACCTCCACTCCCGTGTCCACTTCTTCCTTACTATCTCTTCTTCCAACTTCCACAAAAGTAATTTTCGCAAAATAAATATCTATCTTCTGTTGCTTTTACCAACCTATCCTGGTCTGATATTGTCTCCAGTTTTTACAGTAAACTATTTAGTTCCATTTCTCTTTACGTCCCCTTTTCTCGCCATATAACATCATCTACTTCCCCTCCCAGGTATAACAGAATACTTTTACGAAGCAAAAGAAACAAATTATGGGCAGTTTTTCTTCGCAAAAATTCTTATTATGACTACTCTAACTATCTAGGAACCTACCTCAAGTTCACCCAGCTCTATAACTCTCTCTATCAACGCTTACTTCACACAGCGCAGACCACCCTTATAAATGATCCTAAGGCATTTTATCAATTCGTCAAGTACAAAAGTAAATCAGACGGTTACTTTACACCCTCTCTCTAGTTCGATAATATATCATCGACCGACCCACATACTATTGCCAATTATTTTGCAAATTTTTTAAACAATCACTTGCAGACAACTTCTACGTACCCGACCCCATATATTTCAAGTACCTTCCCAATTTCTCCATTGGTCAGAGGGACTAATCAATCTTTTGTCTCAATGATGAATTTTTACCCGGGCCAGACGGGCTCCAAGCAATATTTCTCAAACAGTGTGCCTCCAATCTTTCGCACCAACTTTCCTCCCTATTTCATCTGTCCCCCACACAAGGGGAATTCCCCCAAGTTTGGAAGATCTCTTTCATAACCCCGGTCCACAAAAAGGGATCAAAAAGTGAAGTAACCAACTACCGTCCCATTGTTGAGCTTTCTCACATACCTACAATTTTCGTTTTTTATATGAAGTTCTACGCTTTCAATGCAAGTCACTTATCACCTAGTCAGCATGGATTTCTAAAAGGTACGAGTAGATGAACTGCTATAAATTTAGTTGAATTCGTATCCTTTGCGCTTTCAGCACTGGAAAATGGAAACAAATTTCGCTAAGGCCTTCCATAAAATATCACATCAGCTGATCTTTTCCAAATTGTCTTCACTCGATTTTGACCACATACTCGTATTGTTAAAATGGATATCTTCTAATCTGGAGAACCGTTATTACGAGTATAGCGTTCGCTTTAGGTCAGCCTACTCAACCCCGTTTTCAGCCACTTCTGGTGCCCCACAATGCAGCCATCTTGGTCCCCTATTTTTCATTTTAACTATAAACGATGTTGCTCCCTATCTATTTACGCCGACGATACTAAATTCTCCAAAAGTATTTCTTCACTCCAAGACTCTATTCTCCTTCAAGATGACCTCGATAGGTTTTCCATTTGGTGTCTAAAAAATTGCTTTAAGCCTACTGTCTCCAAATGTCAATCTATCTTTGTCTTTGTCATGTAAGTCCAATCAATCTCCCCCTCGACTTAATTTTCTGAATAACCAACCAGTACCCCAGGTTCAATCCCTTCGCGACCTTGGAATATTATACGATAACTCTCTATCGTTCGCATATTGATGAGATAATCCTCAAAGCCAATTAATCGCTCGGTTTTATCAAACGATGGTCTAAAGAATTTTGCAACCCTTATATGACAAGGTCACTTTACATTACCCTTGTCTGGCTCCTTCTTGAATATGCCAGCCAAGTGTGGTCACTCTTTCAACTCCCGAATCGAGAACATTGAACGTCATTTTCTTCGATTTGCTCTTCGTGGGATATTCCAACCCACCGTACCTTTTATGGTTCTAATGAACCAATCTCCAGCAAACCTCCCTCGTTTTGGTTTTAACCTGAACACTTCTCGTCTTAAACTCGATCTCCTCCATCATTCCATTATCTGTTGCTAGCTTTTAACTCCTAGTTTTCAAGTTAGTTTAAGCTTGTATTAAGAGAAATAAATTGGAGCGTTAGTCCCCACCAAATTAAATTAATTAAAATTATAGATTGTCCTTTTCATAAGCACTCTGTCGTACGTTTAGTTAGCTTCGCAATATTTGCGATATTAACTCAGCAATCCTAAAAAGGATATTATTTGTTTTGCTGTTTTTGGCAATGGAAAATTTTTTCTGTGTTAGGTTTTATTCCTTCAGATAGGATGATATGGCCTAGGAATGATACTTCTTTGCAGAAAAACATTCATTTTGTTTGTTGTAATTTCAGTTTAGAATTTCTTATCTTTTGAAATACTTCTTTAAGGCTTTGAGTACTTTAATGCGATGATGTCATCCATATATACCAAACAAGATTTCCCTTCAAGATCTTTAAGCATATTATCCATCATACGCTGGAACGTGGATGGCGCATTTTTAAGACCAAATGGCATGCAGTCTTAGAAATGTACTCTGCTCTTACCTCAAGTTGGTGAAATCCAGATGCGTCAAGAGTACTAAAATAAACACATCTGCCAAACTTATCTAAAATTAATATTTAGGAAGTAAATATTTATCAACAACTATCTTTTCATTCAATTTCCGGTAGTCATCTACCAACCGCCATTTTTATTTTCCGTTTCGACCCTTCTTCTTCGGAACAATTCAAACATGTGATGACCAAGGAAAAAAGATCTGCCGTATAATTCCCTGTTCAAGAAGATCCATTATTTGCTTCTTAATCTCTTCATGTACTCGTAAAATATAAGGGTAACGGTATGGCTTGGAGTAAATGGGTACATCGTCTTTTGTTTTTATTGAGTTTTTAAATTGATTCGGAAAGAACAGTTTTTTTTTTCTTTTGAAAAAATATGTCACAAAATTCAGTACACAATCCATTCAAAACTCGTTTTTCATCAATGTTTTAATGCTCAGTCTTAAAAAGATCATACATATTTGTGTTTTTATAACTTTGTATGTCAGATACTGCCAACGTATTAACCTCAATCAATTCATTGTTGTCTAATAAAAATGAATTAATTGATTATTCGATTACAAATGTTTGATCTGAGGTATTGATTACCTCTACAACAGAAAACCATTCCTTTGCAAGGTATATCACTTCTGGTATTATCAAATATTTTCTAATGCATGTGGGTTTAATGTAAATATTATTTGACTGAACAAATCTTGCTCAGACCTGAAATCACGTATACTTGTAAAATCATATTTGGCTTAAAATGTAAGGAAATGTTTCTATTGTTTGATTTTAAAATCTTCTTTAAATCTTCGAATTGATTGATCCCTCTATGGAAGTTATGTTTATATTTGTAACACAATAGTACATGAGGATTAATAAAGGACCTGTTGCTACCAGTATCGATAAGAAACTTTAATTCACCCCCACCAAGAGTAGATATTATGATGTATAGCAACACGATTGAATTAAAATTATGGGTCTCTAAGTATCCCACTGTTTCCCCGACGCAGACGTGTGAAAATTTCAATCATCCACTTCCACAACTGGCAACTGATCATTTGATTCAGAATACTTTGCAGTCGTTCATAGATCTTAGCGGAGACCAGACGCATTACGCATTTCGTGTTCGGCTTTAAAAGTGTAGAAAAAAAATAAAAAATAAATAAATAGAGTGCTAAACAGTAAATTTTTCAAGTGTTCGGTAGCCGAAGTGGTAGAGGCCCGGACAATAAATCTCGAGGTTGTGGGTTCATTTTCCGACCTCTGCGAAATTTTTTTTTCGTTTATTTATTTAATTCATTGCAAAGACAATTATAATAAAAAAGTGTTTATTTGGTATTACAAATTCACGTGATGGATTGTGGAGAGCGGTCCGCTATGCCAATAGCGGGATCGGCTGAAATAGCAGGCTAGGCTTCGAGTGGTTCGAGGCAAACGCCAAAGCCAAAGAGGAAGAGAATGTTAAAGTCAACCTCTAATTTGGCACAACGTCCTCCCTACAAACGACCACTGTAAAGCTTGGTGGAGTGAGGGCAGGAAACAACTACGCTTCATTGGCAGCAAGCGAATCTGACGACGAATAGGAAGAAATAGAGTCGATAAGTAGCAGCATAAAAATGCTACAGCAAAGGGTACAGGCCATTAAAGAACAGCAAATGGTCAGAAGGAAGAGGGAAGAGCATGAGCAATCCCAACAACAACAGCAGTCGCAGCTTGCTCAAAAGCAGTCTAAACAAAAACAAAAGACAAATACAATACCACAAGTGCACAAACAACGCCAACAAATTGAAAAGAAACACCAGCAACAACAACAAGAGCAGCAGCCACAACAACGGGAAAAGCTAAAACATCAGCAGCAGCAACAACCACAACAACAACAAAACAACAACAACAACAACAAAAGCAGCAGCAGCAGCAGCAAACAAAGAAGACGGAGAAGGTGCCTCCTATCAACACCTATAAATTGGAGGTGAATGCAACCAAGGACCTATGTAAGTTGGTAATTGGTAGTAATTTTAATATTAAGCGATTGGGGAACGATCGCCATGCCATCCACTGTAATACAGTGGAGGGCTACGCAAAAGTGAAAGAGCTCCTAAAGGAAACGACGACGGAGCACTTCTCATTCACACCGAAGTGTGAAAAGCGGCAATCGATGCTGCTGAAGGGGTTGGAACCGTCTTCCGATCCTGAGGAGATCCTGGCACTGCTCAAAAAGAAGGAGTGCGAAGGACTCAAGTTTGTAGGGGTAAAGCCATTTACCACAGCTAGAGCCAGGCTGGAGAAACGGAGTCTACCGTTCTTCCTGGTGCAGCTCAGTCCCGAAAGCCGTCTGGATAGTCTAAGGAGTATTAATGTCCTAGACTACCAGGTGGTTCACTGGGAAAAACTAAAAAGGAGCGAAGGCATTATACAATGCGTTCGCTGCCAGAGGTTCGGGGACGCCGCGTCCAACTGCCAAATGCAGCCTCGATGCGTGAAGTGCGCTAAGAACCCCAGTTCCGAGGAGTGTGCTCTGGGTGTTGACGGAGCATCCGACAGGTCGCAGCTTTCGTGCGTGTTATGTGGAAACACACCGCAAACTATCGGGGTTGTCCTAAGTTCGCTGACATTAAGAAAGCAAAACTGGCTCGGCAGCAGAAGGTGGAGGTCAAACGTTCACCTGTCAGGTTTCAAACACCATCCGTCACGTCCCAAATTTCCTACGCCCAAATGGCGTCAGGTAGGGGGGTTACGGTACAGCAAGCGACTGTTGCTTCTCCGGCGCCAACGCCAAGAACAACGGAAGCTGCACCTAACATGCTGGCCATCTTGCTCGCAATCCAAGGGCAGATGGCTCAGCTGCAAAAGCAGGTTCAAGAACAGGCCAAGCGGGTGGACCAGATCTACGCGCTGCTGCCGGGCCTAACGCAACACATGTCGTAATGGGTACGCACATGGTGGAGCAAACTTTGAAGGTCCTTGCGGTGAATGTTAATTCACTGATTAGAATCGAACGAAGAGCCGCGATGTTTAAATTGCTACAAGACCAAACTCCTGATGTGCTTTTCGCTACCGAAACCAAGCTAACCGCTAAACACAAACTGGAGTACAATAATTATATTGTTAGAAGAAGAAATCGGCCCAGATCCAAACGTGGAGGCGGTGTCGCTATCTTCATTAAAGAAGGTATAAAATTTCACAGATTGTACAAGGGAGTGTTGCGCAGGTTCATGGTGCTGGAAGCAGTCGTCGTTTACATCCCGCTCCGCAGTGGAAAGCGGCTGTACTTGGCCTCTGTTTATGCACCTGAGACTTCACAATCCACCCTATCCATTACAGAGCTCGACACGCTTTTTCGACTTCTGAGTCTGGAATCGGGGGAGTATTATTTTATAATCGGCGGGGAACAGAGATTGGGGAAATAATTTGCCAAATACTAGAGGGAACCTGCTACTCGATTGGTGGGGTCAGCACGATGTCATGTACAGACTCGGTCTAAAAGCGACGGATAATCCGTCGTTTCCCAGAGGCGGGTCTTATTTGGATCTACTGCTGTACGACGAACGCATACGACTGACAGGTACGAATTTACAAACGCTAAACTGTCTGCGCACATTCGTGTATGACAGCGACCATTGCGGTTTTCGCACTTACTTTAGCTTTTACTTAAACTTTAGCTTTTACTTACAACTACAGTAAGACTCGATGGACACGCTTCTCCGCAACCTTGACTAGAGCGCTCTCCTCGAACACGATCCACCCACCGTCCAATAGGAATTTGTCAAACGAGGAGATCGACAATTACCTAAAACAAATGGACGAGACAATTAAACAAACTATGGACACTACAATACCGCGGTATCGACGCACGACTAACGAAGACCTGTTCCGCAATCCTACTATTGACGCACTTCACCGACAGAAAAGTAGACTTCTGACAAGACTCAAGAACTTGTATAGACAGTTAACTGACCGACAAGACCCGGAGATTAGGACACTGAAGTCGTCGATTAAAAATATTCAAACGCTAATAAAAGAAAATTACAGAATCCCTGTAAGTTTGTATTGGAACAACAAGGTTCGGGCTGTAAACACCAGCAACCCGAATATGTTTCCGCAAATAAATAAACTATTTCGGAGAAAAAATCAAAACGACCTTCAGTGTCTTAAAATAGCCCGGACAACAGACAACGAACGGTTACTGACAATAGCAGGCATTGATCCAAATGAGGCCGATGATGATGACGACTTTTTTGTGATCAAGGATCCACAGGAGAAGGTTGCGGCCATAGGGGCCACTTTCCAGGAAGTATATAAGGCCAGTGATAACATTGGCCCTAATTACGACCTGGACAATCGCGTCTTGGTGCACGACTTCTGCATTCGAAATGAAATAGGGAACTGGCGATCCGAGGGCTCTGGTTTCACCCGGTTTAGCGACGAAAATATGGCAAATAACGTCATTGCCAGAAAGGGTGACCTACCCCCCTTCATTTCGAAGTAAGGACTCTATGAGATTTTCGACACAATCAGAGTTAAGAAATCAGTGGGGACCGATGGTACTCCGAACATCGTGCTTCGACATCTTCCTCTAGAAGCGGTGGACACTTACACCACCCTGTTTAATAATGCAATGAATACTGCACATTATCCAGCGCATTGGAAAACGGCGGTGGTTCAACCTATCCCTAAAAAGGGAAAGGATACATCATCCAAGCCGGCAAATCTCCGGTCGATAAATCTCCTTCCGAATATCAGTAAGGTGTTTGAAAGAGTAATCAATAGAGCTCTGACTAGGTGGGTTGAGGACAAACACATAGTCACAGATAATCAATTCGGTTTTAAGACGGGACATGATATCTCACATGCCGCGTCTAAACTGGTGTCAGATATCCAATGGAATAAAGGCAAAAAACAGTATACTGGTGCCTGCCTTGTTGACTTGGAGAAGGCTTTCGACACCGTATGGTTAGAGGGTCTTTTCTATAAACTAACTAGGCTGGGGATCAGTAAACCACTCTTGTACATTCTCTATAATATGCTAACCAACAGGCAGTTCATCGTGAAGAATGGTGATGTGACTTCTGTTGGAATATTTCAAATTAAAAATGGTCTTCAGCAAGGCGCGGTCAATTCGCCGATCCTATTCAACATTTTTACAAGCGACTTGATAGGTTCACTTCCCCATACTATTGCGTACGCAGACGATTTGATAGCGTACAGGACAGGTCCAAAAATCGAGGTCATTAATACTCTCTTGCAGCGTGACTTCGATAAGATAAGACGATTTTGCGATGACTGGAAGTTGAAAATCAACTTTCAGAAGTCGGAAACCATTCTCTTTACGACGCCGTTGTCTAGAGCCTCAAGGGATACCAGAAAAAATTGGAGAAAGTTCTCGATTATTGGACAACACGGACAGCCTCTTGCCTGTCGAAATGTAGTCAGATACCTTGGAATCTGGCTAGATCAGTTTCTATATTTTGGCAAAAATGTAGATGCTGCTCTGGCCAGAGCTCTTTTTCGACTACGATTACGTGTGTTAAATAATTGAAATTAACCGCAAAAAAACACTTATTGCTTTTTTTCTTTTTGCGTACACACAAATACCGACTGCGCCAGTTACGTTGTTTGCGGCAACGTTTTTAAAAAAAATAATTTTTAGAGTTGCTTGCTCGCAACTATTGAGATAAACGCACACTTTTATGTTATGACCGTTTTTATTGAATCTTCTTCTAAGACTGAAATTTGTTTTATAATATTACTTCCCATTTGAACTTCACTACATGTCGAATATTGTTGACACAGCTTTTTAGGGGCAATGGCTTGCCTGTGGGAGTGGAATGCAGGAATATTAAAAGGTGTCGGATTATGCCTTGGGTATAGCGCAGAAATACTTGCAGGCAAAAGTTGTATGCACATTCGGAGTCATGTGTCTTGCGCTTGGAAAATGATCTTACATGGCTTTGATCGTTTGTGGTGGATGAGGATGAGAGTGGGAGAATGGAAGTGGAGTGTCCAATGTAACTTGAGGATGAGAGTGGGAGAATGGAAGTGGAGTGTCCGACGTAACTAGATGTCAAGCTACAAAATCGGCCGATGCAGTAGAATCTCTTCAAAAACAACAAAACAACACCATTCACACAGTGAAACTCCAAATGTAAGTTCTCTTTTCGTTCATCTCTTTTTATTTATTTCATTTCAATACGGTAATCTTTTCAAGTTCCTATTGATCTCTTGTCTATCATTTTCGTTGGATTTCCTCTCATTTTTCTTTACTCTTTCCCTAGTATACTCATTTACACTCTCTTTCTCCTTCCCGTTTACTATCTTTGCCATATATCATAGATGAACTAAACTAACTTAGATGGCAAACTTTCCAGATATTGGAAAATCAAAACCGGTTTTCTACTGATCGACCCTAACCGTGTGACTCTGCCTGTGAATACGTGTGAATTGTGTCACAGTCGTTCGCAGATCTCCGCAGGCAACAGACGTGTTTCGGCTTTTCATAGAGAGAAAAAGTTAAAAGTTTAAATTTACTTGTACAGTAATTGGTCGCAATTCCGTTACTTGAATCGATAACCAAGTGGATAGCGGCGTCGGTCATCACATTCACGAGGCCTGGGTTTGATTCCCAACTTTAGACAATTGTTTTTTTTTATTGAAATAATAAAAAGTGAACGGTAAAAAAAAAAGAAAAAAAGAAGAGAAATCACGTGATGTGTGATTTCCCATTATTGGGAAAAGCTAGTGGGAGCAGAAAGAGACTTGATGAAATGTCAACATCAAGCGCCATCTCACTTGCGGTAACAGGAATTAATGCCAAACGGAGGAGGAAGCTAAGGCCAACCCCCAATAGGCTGAAGCGCCGCTCTCTATCACAATCCACCGAAAAGCTGTCAGGTGGATTAAGGGAGACGACGCCTTCAACTTCTACGGCGGCAGCAATAAATACTACGCGTCATGAGTCAGACAATGACGAATGCCCATATAATTCGGATAGGTGCGAAGGTCGTTACATGGGAAGCGACAACAGCTTCGCAGCTCTGGCTGTCTCAGAGTCGGACGACGAAGAGGATGAAGTCCAAGCTATAATGAGCACCATCAGGCAGCTTGAAGAAAAAGTACTTGCCATTAAGGCAAAGTATACAGCCAGGCGTGAAAAGGAGCAACAAGTATGCTCCCAATCACAACAACAACAACAACAACAACAGCAAAAGGTTGCAAGCCAGCAACAGTTAAAATTACAACCGGACAAAATAAAACAAAAACATCAGCCAAAACAGAAGACACAAACACATCAATAAGAAAAGCATACGCAGCCGCCACAACAACAACAGAATCTGAAACAGAAGCAACAACAACAACAGAACCAACAACTACATCAGCAAAAGCAACAGCAGCAGAGACAACAACAGCAAGAGCAGAAAGCCACCAAGCAAAAAGTGCCACCAATCAACACTTTTAAACTGGAGTTAAAGGACACTATTGATATGTGTAAGTCGGCCATAGGCAACAAATTTTTTATAAAACGATTGTCACTAGATAGGCATGCGATCCACTGTAACACAGTGGAGCGCTATTATAAAATAAAAAAATTACTGAAGGATTCGACGATGGAGCTCTTCTCCTATACCCCGAAGGGGGACAAGCTGCAAACAATGCTGCTTAGGGTATTAGAACCGTCGACTGATCCGGAGGAGCTCCTTGCACTGCTGAAAGAGAAGAAGTGCGAAGGGCTCCAATTCGTGGGGTCAAGCCTTTCACCACAGCCAGAGCCAAAAGGGAGAAGCGGCAACTGCCGATTTTCCTAGTCCAGCTAAGTCCCACCAGCAATCTGGATGGTTTAAGGAGTATTAAAGTCTTAGACTACCAGGCTGTCCACTGGGAGAAATTAAAGAGGAGCGAAAACATTTTACTATGTGTTCGCTGCCAAAGGTTCGGGCACGCCGCGTCGAACTGCGAAATGCAGCCTCGATGCGTGAAGTGCGGAAAGAACCACAAGTCCGAGGAATGGGCTCTGGGTAAGGACGGAACGTCTGAAAAAAGCCAATTCTCTTGTGCTTTATGTAGGAACACGGGACACACCGCAAATTATCGGGGTTGTCCCAAATTCCAGTACATCAAAAGAATAAATCTGGCCCGGCAGCAGAAAGTGGAAGTGAAACGTCCACCCGTGCATTTGCAAACTCCAGCCGTTACTCCCCATGTTACCTACGCCCAAATGGCGGCAGGTAGGGGAAATACGGTACAGCAAGTGAAGGTTGCTTCTCAGGCCCCAGCGCCCAGATCACCGGAACCAGTACCTGACATGCTAGCTATCTTGCTCTCTATCCAGGGGCAGATGGCTCAGCTACAACGTCATTTAACTGAACAGACCGCGCGGGTGGATCAAGTATACGCTCTGCTGCCTGGCCTAACGCACCTTTTGCCGTAATGGGTACGTACGTGGCGGAGCAAACCCTGAAGGTCCTTGCTGTGAATGTGAATTCACTGATAAGGTTCGAACGACGAGCCGCACTATTTAAGTTGCTTAAAGACCAAGCCCTGATGTTCTTTTGGCTAGCGAAACTATGCTTACTAAGAGACACAGAATGAGGCACAGAAGATACAAAATAGTACGGAGAAACCGACCCAACTCCATTCAGGGAGGTGGCGTTGCAATTCTCGTACGAAAAGGTATACATTTTAAAAGAGTATACAGTCGTGTAGTACGTAGGTTCCAGGTGCTGGAAGCATGCATCGTGTATATCCCACTCCGTAGTGGAAAGCGGTTGTACATGGTGTCTGTCTATGCACCTAAGGCTACTCAATCCACAATATTTATCTCAGAGCTCGAGACGCTTTTTCGATTCCTGAGGCTGGAATTGGAAGACAACTATTTTATTATCGGCGGAGATTTCAACGCCAAACATAGTGATTGGGGAAATAATACACCAAATACTAGAGGGAACCTACTATTCAATTGGTGGGGTCAGCACAGTGTGATGTATCGACTCGGGCTTAAGGCGACGGATAGTCCGTCGTTTCCCAGACACGGGTCTTATTTGGATCTTCTGCTGTTCGACTCACGAATACAACTGACATGTACTAACCAACAAACTGCAAACTGTCTACGCACTTTCGTGTATGACAGTGACCATTGCGGTCTCAGCACCGAAATAACTGTTCCCAACGAAATTGCGGAATTGGATGAGTTTGTCCAAAGGTATTCCTACAATTATAGTAGGGTGCGTTGGACACACTTCACCAGAACACTGACTAGAGCACTCTCCTCGAATTCGCTCTACCCACCGTCCAACAGAAATCTGTCAAACGAGGAGATTGACAGGTATCTAAGACTGACGGACGAGACAATCAAACGAACAATGGACATAACGATACCTCGGTATCGACACGCTGACGAAGAAGACCTATTCCGCAACGCAACTATTGACGCACTGCACCGACATAAAAGTAGACTGCTGTCAAGACTAAAAACCTTGTACAGACAGTTTACTGACAGACATAACCCGGAGATCATGACACTGAAGTCGTCGATTAAAAACCTCCAAACATTAATAAAAGAAAATTACAGAGCATCTGTAAATTTGTATTGGAACAGTAAAATTCGGGCTGTAAACACCAGCAACCCGAATATGTTCCCGCAAATAAATAAAATATTTCGGAGAAATAATCAGAACGACCTTCCTTGTCTTAAAATCGCCCGAACGACGAACAACGAACAAATACTGGTAGCAGCGGACATAGATCCAAATGAGGTTGTTGATGAAGACAACTTCTTTATGATCGAGGATCCGCAGGAGCAGGTAGAGTCTATAGGGGCGACTTTCCAGGAAGTGTACAAGGCGAATGTTATAATTGGCCCGAACCACGATCTGGAGAATCGAGTCCTTGTGCACAATTTCTACCTTCGAAATGAAATTGTGAATTGGCGATTCGAGAGCTCGGGTTTCACCCAGTTCAGTGACGAGAATATGGCAAATAATGTCATCACCAACGATAGGGTACTACCCCCATTCATTTCGAAGGAAGAGCTCCAAACGATCTTCGAATCACTTAGAAGTAAGAAATCAGTGGGAACCGATGAAATACCGAACATTGTGCTTCGACATCTCCCTCTAGAAGCGGTGAACATTTATACCATCCTGTTTAATAATGCAATGAATAATGCACATTATCCAGCGCATTGGAAAACTGCGGTGGTACATCCCATCCCCAAAAGGGATAAAGACACTTCCAATCCGGCGAATCTCCGCTCGATCAGTCTTCTTCCAAACATCAGTAAGGTGTTCGAAAAGGTTATCAATAGAGTCCTGACTAAGTGGGTCGAGGACAAACATATAGTTCCGGATAATCAATTCGGTTTCAAGGCGGGGCATGATATCATTCATGCTACGTCGAAACTGGTTTCTGATATCCAATGGAACAAAAGCAAGAACCAGTGCACTGGTGCCTGCCTGATTGACTTGGAGAAGGCCTTCGATACCGTATGGTTAGAAGGACTCTTTTTCAAGCTGGACAGGTTGGGCATTAGTAAACCACTTCTGTATATTCTCTTCGATATGCTCTCCAGTAGACAGTTCATCGTGAAGAATGGCGATGCGACTTCTACTGGAACTTTTAACATTAAAAACGGTCTGCAACAAGGTGCGGTAAATTCGCCGATCCTGTTCAACATTTACACGAGTGATCTGATAGGTTCACTTCACCATGCCATAGCGTACGCAGACGACATAATCGCGTTCAGATCAGGTCCAAATATTGAGGTCATTAATATGATTTTGCAGCGTGACTTCGACAAAATTAAGCTATATTGCGATGACTGGAAGTTGAAAATTAACTTTCAGAAGTCGGAAACCATTCTGTTTAGGACGCCTTTGTCTGGGGCCTCTAGGGATACCAGAAAGAATTGGCGAAAGTTTTCTATCGTCGGACAACACGGACAGCCACTTGCTTGTCGAAATGTAGTCAGATACCTTGGGATCTGGCTAGATCAATTTCTGTATTTTAACAAACATATAGATGTTGCTCTGGCCAGAGCCAAAGGTGCTTTTGCCCTTACAAAGAGACTGTTTTATAACAGCCAACTCGATGTGAGGGTGAAGGTGATCTGCTACATGGCCCTTATCCGGCCTATGCTTGTATTTGGATGTCCCGTGTAGTTTAACGTAAGAGCAAGTTTATTGGAAAAGATTTGGGTGTTTGAGAGGGCTTGTCTTAGGACTTGTCTTCGCTTATACAGAACACCAGAGTCTGAGTACATAAAATTCTATCCTAATGAGGTCTTATACAATAAGGCGAACCTAATAAGAGTGGACAATTTCGTCATTAAGTTAACTCGAATGCACATTGCAAGAGCAATGAGCTCATCGAACAACCTGATCTCCGGGGCTTTTTACCACAATTATATGTATCACGAGAGAGTTCGCTTTGACGGCTTTATTCCTCCAGAAGCGTTCCTCTACCTAGATAGCAAAGGTCTGATCCAGGACAGATTGGCGGGTCCGCTAATCTTCCACGTCGCTCGAACAGCTGCGGACAGGCGACTCAACTACGACAGAGACGTCGCACATGGCAGTGAGGAGCGTCTCCGGTTCAGTAGGGCGTTAGGGAGTCGCGACATGAGGGATGTTTCTCGGCAGCACCAATAATTTTGGTGGCTTGTTGAAGGGGAGGATGCTTCGTCGTCGAACTCCTCCAGTGATAATTAGCTTCACGTGAAGCTTCATGTGAAGCAAGGTGGGCCAGCCAAAATTTTTTTTTTTTTAGCCATGGCCGGCTTACATAGTTCTAGGTAGGATTAAGTTAGGTGTTAAGAAAAAAAATATACAAAAACACAAAAAAAAAATGTATATATACATATGCTTATATGTTACGTATATAGGTATTATGTATATATATATATATATATATGTATGTATGTGTATGTATTAGACATAAGTAGGTTAAGTAGTTTAAGATTTATTTTTAGGTAGTCTATAAGGTTTTAGTTTTAAGTTTTTATAGATAAAAAAAAAAGTCCACACACTAAGTTTTTCTTGCATTTTCTTAGTTCTAATAAATGTTAAAATAAAAATAAAATTAGACTGTAAGTTACGTCGAAAGACATAGATTAAGTATTATGTTTAATTTAGAGTGGCCGCATGGGGCCAGTAAGTTACAATAAGATTATTTTTTAAGTTAATTAAGCTAATTTTTAAGCGTTTTTTGTTTAGCATATAAGAGTAATTTAAGTTATAGAAATAAAATGCATAAAAAACTAAAACTAAACGTGTGAATTGTGATCAATGGCAATTTCCCTTCTTTTTTATAAATGACGACCTCTTTAAAATCAGTTATTACCATAAGTCCAAGCGCGCTGATAGACATATACCCAGTTTATCCGACAGCTCAGTTTGGGTTGAAGCAATCCACATGGGTTCAATACGCTCTCGAATAAACACCACTTCAAACCGCATTGAAATATTCAACACGATTACGCTCATTCCTGCTTATTAATAAACGCACTGAAAATTTGTAACTGCTTTGAAATATCGTATAAACATTTTTAAATCACATGGAAACATTTTACTCTCTCGCGCTCTCATCATTCTTTCATCATCGGGCCGGTGTTAGTGGCGTATTTAACATTTGGGCTTTCAAGCGAAATATTTGGATAGACAAAGAAATAAAAAGAATGTATTCTTCCATTATCGGGCAGGTAATCAGTTGTGTATTTAAAATGTTTGATTGCAAACGAAATATTTGGAAAGAGAAAAAAATAAGAACAATGTATCAGTGTTAGTGCGAAGTGTCAGTTCAAAGAGCTCTTTGTTAAATGTCTCTCAATTTTCTCCCACTCATTTTGGATAATTTCATATAAACCCCAGCATTTCTATAGGTATTGAACCAATGCGGATTTCTTCAACGCAAATTGAGCTGTCGGATAAACTGGGTAATAATAAGGTAGGAGAGGGCGTTGCAATATTTATTAAAAAAAACTGTTATGGATTTAACGTTGTAAAAATCTCTAACCCAAACGAGCTATTAGGATATATAGGGTTTTCCAATAAGGACTTGACAACTTTTTTTTAAATAAAACGCAAACCATTTGAGATATTTCAAAAACTTTATTATCGGCTTGAAGTACAATCAAAATATTTATGAACGGAACTCGACTTCGTTCATATGGCCACCGCGGGCACGTATGCAACGGTCGATTCGCTGGACCCAATTTTCAAGGACTCGGCCACACATTTCGGCCGAAACGGCCACTATTTCGCGTTTAGTGTTAGCTCTCAGCTCTTCCAACGTTGTCGGCGTGTTGGCATAAACCAATGACTGAACTTAGCCCCACAGAAAATAGTCAAACGGCGTTAAGTCGCACGAACGAGGCAGCCAATCGACTGCCCCATGTCTTGAGATAACACGCTCACCATACTTACTCTTCAATAAATCGATTTTAGCGTGTGCTGTGTGGCTTGTGGGACAATCCTGTTGAAACCACATGTCCATATCTTCCAATTCGGGCCAAAAATAATCGGTGATCATGGCGCGATAACGCTGACCATTTACAGTAACATGACGATCGTTATCGTCGACGAAAAAATATGGCCCAATAACGACGCCGGCATGCAAACCGCACCAAACACTTATTTTTTGTGGATGAAGTGGTGATTCATGAAGCACATGTGGATTTTCACCCGACCAATAACGCGTATTTTGCTTATTGACGAACCCATTGAGAAAAAAATAAGCTTCGTCACTGAAGATGATTTTGCGATAAAATTCATCATCTTGGCGCATCTTCTCCAGAACCCAATCGGAGAATGTACATCGCTTCAAATGGTCCATCGGCTTCAATTCTTGAGGCAGGTTGATCTTGTATGGGTGTAAACCAAAATCCTTACGCAAAATATGCCATAATGTGGTCTGAGCGATGCCCAATTTGCCGTGGAATTGACTGATTTGGATCGCTTGCTACGGACGCCTGATCGGCAGCGATATTTTCGACAATTCAACCAACCCGTTGTCTCACTGACACGGCAACATCACACAACGAATATGTAGACTCAAATTGTTGCACTAAATTTGTTATGCCTACTAGAGCGAGAATTACTGTAGAAGATTTTTAGAATTTGCAGACGTTGCTCGTTCGTGTACTTTAACATGATAAAAATGTTGAGTTTACTGAATAAATTGACAGTGACAGTTTGATGATTAATGAAAGAGTACGTTCACAAATTAAATTCAATGTTATCAAGTCACTATTGGAAAACTCTTTATGTTCATTGAAATAACAATTGGTTGTGAAAAACTATTTGTAGGGTGTATATACTCATATATGGCTCCTAAAATATATATATTGGGGCTCTTTCAGAGAAGATGTCTGTGATTTATGCCAAAAATTATTCTCTGTGGAGATTGGAACTTAAATGTATTAGAGGGTAATATTAAGCAATTAATTAGTTCAGTAGAGTTTAATCTTTATTTTACAAATAGTACTCAACCTACTTACTTCATGCCTAACAAAAAGCCTTCACTTTTAGATATGTTCTTAGTTTCTAATATTAATTCGGTAATGCTTTACGGTCAAATTCCGGCTCCAGCATTTCCACATCATGACATAATTTTCCTTACAATTAACGCTTTTCCTTCTTGCGCAAAAGAAAATCCAATAAAATCATACAATTTTTTGAAATTCAATTTAGAAGCACTGTTTAACGATAGCCGAAATCTGGACTGGTCGCCAATATATAAAACAAGTAATGTCAATATTCAGCTGGAATACATTCGAAATTGTGTCTTATTTTTATTTCATAAACATATACTCTTAAAACACAAAAACTAATAGGGTCAACATTCCATGGTTAACTTCGGAAGTAAATATAAATGATCAGCTATTTATAAAGAATATGCCATTGCACGAAACCCGGTAACTCTTATAATTCGATCAAACAAAAAGATCTTTTATCAAGATAAATTCAACCCGAGGGACTCGAGTTCCAAATTCTGGAGTAACATATCAGGCTTAAGTCTGTAAAAGAGGCACTTCCCAACAATATCGACCTTAATGAACTAAATAGGAAGTTTGTTCAAAGCAACCACAATACTTTTATTCAAAAGAAAATCTCTGCCTCCTTCGACAAGCAACGAAAAGGTACTTTTTCACTCTCTGGAATTGATGATATATGTGTAAGTAAAAAAATCTTAAAGATCAAATCAAAAGCTGATGGTGTATACTGGACTTTCATACAAACTCTTCTTTCCGATTTCCTCACTCATATTACTCATATATTTAATACTATACCACCAACGTCCGTTTTTCCCAGAAGTGGAAAGTTGCTATAATTCTTCCATTACCAAAATCTAACAGTAGTGAATATCGACCCGTAGCAATCCTTCCTTTTCTAAACAAAGTTTTCGAAGCAATAATAAGTAACCAATATAAATCTTACCTGAATAGAAAAAATCTTATCACGAAATCAATCAATCACAAAAGATTAAACTGAAATTGGTAAAATCGTTTATTTTACCGATACTGCTTTACGGTTGAAAAATATACGCAGACTTGGACTATGTGTCGAACTGGAAATTCACTTTGGCATATAATAGCTGCGCAAGATACATCTTTGACATTAAACGGTCAGATCACATTACGCCCTTCGCTAAAAGAATAGCCGGCTGCTCTTAATAGCCTTATTAAATTTAAGAACCATACTATTGCTTCATAAAGTTATTACTACAAAAGAACCAGACTATTTATTTGACATGATAAAATTTGCGAGTAACCAAAGGACACTGCAAATAATTTTACCTAGATATAAGTATATTACTACTAGTAGAAATTTATTTATCCATGCGATTCATCTATTGAATTGTCTACAAGTGAAAATCAAAAGATCAAGCAACACAAATATATTTACAAATGAAGTTTTTAAATACTTAGCACAAACTTACTGATGGAATTTCTGTACCTTTATGTCCTTCTTTCGCATATTTTTCCTTCTTACATCCCCTCTTTCTTATAGTTATTACTATTTATAATATTATTTTCTTTTTATTTAGTTTTGTAATGTATTTTTGCCTAGCTTGCAATTTAAAGAGATTCAATCTTACATGTACAAGAATTTTTGTGAATTAATAAATAAATAAATAAATGAAATAAAAGTATTAATAAGCAATCCACATACGAGTATGTCCCTGATAACGTATCTGAAACAATATTCTGTGCGCCTTTTTTGTGCTCGATCTTAAAGGTATATGCTTGAAACTTCAAAGACCACTCAGGTCTTTTAGGTTCGTTAGCCATTCAAGACTTACATGGTCGGTAATAATTGTAAATGTACTACCCTCGACATATGGTCTGAACTTATGTTATGTACTGCTTTAACAACTACATTCAAGTTCAGTCACACTATATTTTTGTTGAAATTAGTTGAATTTTGTTGAAATTTTCAGGAAAATGGGCTGAAATCGTCGTATTGGGACAGCACATCTCCAATTTCCTTTGATGAGGCATCGTAGTGAATAACAAAAGGTAATAAAAAATCTGGGTTACTAAGGAGTGGAGCAGATATGAGGGCCATTTTTAATACTTCAAAAGAGATAATAACTTCCGGAGATAGTGAAGAGATTTGAGATTTTTTTAAAGTATCTGTCAACGGTACGGCAATAGAAGAAAAGTTACGGAGACCGAAGAGACCTAAAAATCTTCTCAACTGCTTTTCAGATCTCGGAAGCACAAGATATTTGATATCGTGTACCTTATCAGAATTATGCTTAACGTGACCTTAACCTATGATATATCCCAGGTACTTAAACACATTGAAACAAACGAAGGATTTTTCGAATGTCAAATTTTCCTTACGTACATAATCTGCCACTTCCTTGAGTATTATCAAATATACGAGTATATCGAAATCTGATGAAATAATCAGATTGTCTAGGTAGACAAACACGTATTAGCGCATTGTGGATCACTTTATCCATTAACCGACACAACCTTTGTGGTGCATTACACAATCCAAAAGGCATGACATTGAATTGAAAAATTAGTCGCCCTGGTACAGTAAATGCCGTGCTCTCCCTTATCTTTTCCTCTAGTGGAATTTTCCAAAACGCATCTTTGAGATCCACAGTACTTGTTTAAGGTTATTTGTTGCTATATTTAACTTATTCATTATTTAGTTACTTTACCTATGTTTGCAATAATTTGTAAATTGTGTACCATCATCTTGTGACACAATGTACATTCGATTTGTAAAAAAACATCTTGTCTAGTTACATCACAACAACAATGTACAGTCAACACACATCGCTCTCAACGCTTTTTGTACAAAGTAGAGTAAACCCCTTGCGTTGTTAGTGTAACTAACATTGGTCCATAGTCTCTTTCACTTGGATTCATCTCACAGCCGGAGCAACATCTGGGTAGCATTGTCTAATAAATAAGTTTGGTTTTATTCTCAGCGTTTTTTTGGTTTGATTTTTTTTTTCTTCGCAATTCCCCTTTATTCTAGCTGCTGTTGAGACAAATGAAAACCGTCGATTCTGATACATAAAATTTAGTCCTTCTGCCTCGGATTTAATTGGTTTTTCTTCGATTGAGTCAAAATTTCAATACGTTCAGACATTTAGGGAAATATATCTCTCTACATACTATATATATATATATATATATATATATAAAAGGGCGCATCAACACGTGTCGGGTTACACAGACAGTGCGATTAATCCCAATTGTTAATTCAAAGAATTTATAGAAAGGTTATTTCGTTATTCACTAGCTGCTTCTTTTGAATTATTTGTACAATACAAGTTTCGTGTGAAATATGAGCTATTTAATTCGTATTCACGGAAATGCAAAGGGTTGTTTGACTCCCGCAGCGTCTTTTGCAGATTCACTCTTCTTTTTCTCTTTTCTTTCTTTCAGCACTGTTGCACAGTTGCCCTGTTGCACTTCCAATTGAACTTATCTAGGAAAAGCAAAACAGTATCAAAAGATTCTTAAGAAAAAAAACACACAAACAACTAACTACCCCAACTGCAAAAATAAAAAAAAATCCGCTAAAAAGAACAAAATTGGACCGAAGAAAATACCACCGAATCGCGAATCAATAAAAAAACAATTAAAAGAAAAAGCCGGCAAATCAATGAAATTAAAAGAAAGCCCCACGTCGGGCGACAATTTGGGACCCGGCTAGCTCAGTCGGTAGAGCATGAGACTCTTAATCTCAGGGTCGCGTTTGATTCCCGGCACCGATACGGCGATGCCCCGAACCAAACGATAGCTTTTCTCTCTGGGATCCCGCTATCCTAGCTATGGGTTCCACCAGGTAGCGCTTTGGCGGCACCTAGACCTGGGTGAGCTTAAAAAGAGGGCGCCACGTGATTTTTCGTGGAATCACGAAACCAAAAAAAAACCCGAAAGAAAATCTTCCCCGAAAAAAAAAAAACGAACAAAGAAAAACGAAAAGAAGAAAAAAAGACGAAATTTCCTCAACGTTATAACGGCTCCGTTGGAGCTCGACGATTTATTTTTAATTCACGTAACGGTACGCTCGTCAATAGAGTGACCCGCTATTTTCACCGCCCCGAAACAAGAAAAAAAACGTTAAGCAACGGGTCGCGTGTCCCGTCTTTTCTATTTTTTTTCCACTGCACTACACTGCACTATACTTATTTTCTCCTAGCGGTGCTGCGCCCCTTCCTGGCACAGTTGTCTCCCCCTTCATGTTCCGCCACTCCAGCTATCCCGTTGCTCGTTCCTGTGTCTCCTTTTTTATTTTGTTTGTTTCCTCCCGTTTATTATTATTATTTTTTTTTTGCCAAAGCAAAACTCGCGACTCTACTTAAAAAAAAACAAGCTACTCTAATTTAATATTTTTTTTCAAAACTCCAAAGCAAAAAAATTGCTTTTCGCAATTTCCCAAAGAAAAATTACCCTATCTATCTCTGGTCGTCACCAAAGTGAGTTCCAGATCTTTTATGATCCACGGCTCCCGCCAAACACACACACGCAGATTCTCTCATACATCCATTCAGCACTAGTGGACCCAACGACTGGATTTCTAGCTACAACACTAGCAAGCTTTACTAGTGTGTGCACCCGTGTCCGACTAGGCTTCTCACATACCATTTTCCACATTCATATTAAACTTCTCAGTCTCGGACTTCGCTCCCACTACCAGTAATGACTGGGAACTCCGCTGAGCGAGTTTATGCAAGCTGTGGATCCTAGCTATGCCTAGCAATAGTGGGAGCACTCTTAGGTTCTACATACCAGAAATTGCGAAAAGCAGAGTTTCTTTTCCTTCTGCTAACCGGCTAATTTTCCCCCATCGCATTACACTAAAAAAAATCTTTATTAAAATTAAAACGAAACGAAGGAGAAAGGGAATGCGATGGGATGGTCGCTGGAGTGTTGGGACGAAAGGAAGGAAGTTTAGATACGATCCCCTCACAAAATCCAAGTACAGTGCCTGAGAAAATTATACTTTTTATATTTTTAACCGCGGATCCCTAACTACTCCGGTGGACCGGCGTTCAGATTTGGGGGTAGGGACTGACCAATAGCGTGTTACTCCTTACAATTATTTATTAATTTTTTGTGTAGTTGGGCCCTTCTGCCCTCTGGCCTGTCTGCCAGTTTGTACTTTTATTATTATTTTTTGGTACCATCGTTGTTGTTGGTTTGTTGCTGGTTGTTGTACGTCTGTGTCTTGTATGAATGTTTTCTTGTTCCCTCGGTGGAGGCGGTCTCATTACTTGGCCGTCCGCCTACATTCTGCTCTTTCGGTGCTCCATCGGTGGGGTGCTGTCTTAAAAAGGGGTCGTCATCCCTTCACCCATTGAATCCACCAAACTGTATGTCCACTCTGACACACGTTTGAGGATCCTGAATGGTCCCACGAATTTCGGCGTGAGCTTGGCAGCGTAAGAGTTAGCTGCATCAGACAACACGAAGTTTCGTCGCCATACTAACTCGTTCGGGAGATATTGCACATCTCGCCGTCGGAGCTTGTAGGCTTTCGCCGACTTCTTTGCTGCCGCTGCCAATTTCCTACGTATGTCCTCTCTCAACAACTCGAATCTCCTACCTAACTCCGGTGTATCTAGTTCCCTAACTTCCCTATTCTTTTCCCTACTTTGGATGTCTACGTTCCTACCTATAGTACCTGTGGTCTCACTACCTAGTACTATGTCCCTACTACCTAACCTATTCTCACTACCTATCCTACTCTGGAGATAATCCCTCGAGTCATCAAATTCTTCTGACCGCATCTTCGGCCAGTAGTACCTAGCTCATACTCTCGCAAATGTTTTGCGGACGCCCATGTGACCCGCCAATGGGTTATCATGGCACGCCTGTAAAATCCCTAATCTACCTAACTTTCCTACTATTAATTTCCACTCGTTACTGTTATCTTCATAGACTACTACCTGCCTATTCTTCACAAACTCGAAGAGTTTGCCCCCCTCTACTCTCCACAAGGGGTAGGCTAACGGGTTAGCTTCTACTGCCGCATTCATCTTCTTAATCCAAGAGTCTTGATCCGCTTCTGAGATCCCAGCCAACTCCGGAACTCCTCGCGAAAGCATGTCGGGAACTGTGGACAATCTGAGAATCGAATTGCTGCAGCCTCACTGCCCATCGACCTAGTCTCCCTTGAGGTTACTCAGCCACACTAGCGAATAATGATCAGTCACGACCGTAAACCGAACCCCTTCGATGTATGGTCGCAACTTCTCAATCGCCCAGAGCACAGCCAAGCACTCCTTCTCTGTGGTAGAGTAGTTCCTCTCACTTCTCTAAAGGGACCTGCTGAGATAACAAATAACCTTCTCTCCATCTTCAAACTACTGAGATAATACGGCCCTATTCCATAATTCAAGGCGTCCGTCTGAACTACGAACGGCCTATCGAAGTCTGGACATGTTAAAATGGGTGCCGTCACTAGACATTGTTTCGCCTTCCTAAAACTTTCCTCACACTTGTCCGTCCATATAAATTTCCTATCTTTCTTTAACAAATCTGTTAAAGGCCTAACTAAAGCGGCGAAGTTTGGACAAAACGTCTGTACCAAGAAATTGTCCCTACAAAACTCCTAATTTCCTTTACACTCTTCTGACGGGAATCCTAACCATTCTATCTACTCTTTCTGGATCTACATGTAGTCCATTCCTATCTACTACATAACCTAAATATTTCAAAGACGGCCTACAAAAGTTACATTTTTCCCGACTAACTTTTAACCCTGCCTCACACAATCGCTTAAATACCTCCTCCAGTATTTTAAGGTGTTGGTCGAATGTATTTGCGACGATAATAATATCGTCCAGGTACACAAATACGTGTGGCTCTAGATCAGCACCTAAGATGCTGTCTATAAATCTCTGCCAAATATTTGGCGTCCCTAAGCTTATCCAATGTCGATGATATAAATGGCAATGGATAAACATCCCTATCTGTAACCCTATTCACTTTTCTATAGTCGACGCAAAACCTAAACGACCCATCTTTTTTCTTTATAAGGACTATCGGAGATGCCCACGGACTATTCGATTTCTCGTTATACACTTCAAACTGCTTTTTCAGGAACTTTGACCGTCGGAACTAAGGCTCAGTTGGGATGATCCTTTGCCATTACCTTTGGCTTATCAGTGGACCAGCTATCAACGGAAGCTTTACTTCTTTGAACAGATATGGACTGCTAGAATAGTCGTCTCGTCATTTGAGGATGTTAAGCTCCACGGGTTCTGGAATGCCTCATCGGTGGCCTACTTGGCTGTAGTGTACGCTCGTTGAAAAATCGCGGAAAATCAGTTTAAGGTCGTTCTCGTTGCAGCAACGACGAAGGTAGCGCCACTAAAACCTGTCTCCATTCCCCGACTCGAGCTCTGTGGAGCGCTTCTTCTCTACCGTCTCATTAATTTAATCAAAACCTCCATATCATATAACTCTAAGATATTCACGTTCTTCGATGGTTATCCTCACCGCCTCGTTGTTGGACTATTTTTGTCGCGAATCGTGCAGCTGCTATTCTTGAACAGATTCTGCGATATGCTTGGAACTATATCGCTTCAGAATCTAATCCATCTGATTGTGCATCACGCAAAGTGCTATCATCAAACCTCATCAATCATCATCTCTGGTGGACCGGGCCTTCCTAGCTCCCGCTGTCACAAGAATTTTTTCCAGAATTAAAGTTCACTCTATCGCAACCACATCCAGCAGTAATCGCAGCAGAAGATAAACAAGCATTCAAGCAAGTCTTAATATCAGCGACTCACATGGATGTCATCAGCAGTCTAATCCTCAAAATCTCGTCGTGGTCTCGGTTGCTTCGAATTTTCACGTATTGCTTTCGATTTATCACCCATAATCAAATTGCAAAGATTGGTCGCGGGCGCGATATTTCGTTAACCGAACTTAAAACCTCAAGACTCTACATTCTAAAACATGTGCAACAACAAACATTCTCGAATGAAATTCGTGGTCTCATGAACAATTGGCGCTTACCAAATAAGTCCAAACTCATTCGATTCTACCCGTACATTCATAACGATGAACTCTTACGTGTTGGGGGCCGTATTAAGAACTCTGATATGTCATATAATATAAATATCCATTAATCTCCCTAACACATATGTTTCTTCTCTTATAGCCACTGAGATTCATACAAATCATCTTCATACAGGGGTTTCAGGGACATTCGTCATCGTTCAACAACGGTATTGGATGCTGGGAAGCCGTAACTTTATTCGCAAGATCGTGCACACTTGCAAACCTTGTTTTATGCAGCGGAAGGCTACGAGCTCGCAACTCATGGGTGATTCTCCGCAACCTTGTGCCATCCAAAGTCGCCCTTTTGCCAACACTGGGTGTGACTACGCTGGGCCCTTCACCATCAAACTGTCAAAAGGTCGTAACCCAAAGCTGGCTAAAACCTACCTGGCGCTATTTGAATGCATGTGCACAAAGGCAATCCATTTGGAATTGGTAGGTGACCTAACGACTGATATATTTTTAGCTGCCTTCCGCCGATTCGGGACAAACTTCCAAGGAACTTGTCCCTGTCTCAATAACATGCAGAAATTGGTGTTGTCACAGACCTACAACGACGATATTGCTGCTAAGCTTGCACTTGACGGAGTTGAATGGCATTTCATACCCCCCTCAGCACCACATTTTGTGGGTTATGATAGTCCAGGGTGAAGTCAGTAAAGCTGCACTTACGCCGGGTTATCGGATCCAGTATCCTCACATTCGAAGAATTGTGCACTGTGCTAACTCAAATAGAATCAATGTTAAATTCACGTCCTCTTTGTGTATTGACGATGAAGATCGCGATCAATTAACCCCTACGCATTTTCTTATAGGTGAACCAATTACCGTTGTTAATGAGCCCAGCTACCTCGAGACATCACCTAACAGTTTGTCACACTGGAGTCACCTGCAATCAATTGGCACAATTAAGGTTAATCATCCGGGATCTGATAACCGTGTCAGAGTTGTGACAATAACGACAGCTCGCGGCAACTTTACCCGTCCTATCACCAAGTTGGCAGTTTTCCCATCGTCCTGAAACTCGTTCCAGGGGGGCCGGGATGTTTACGATTGTTTGTTGCTATACTTAACTTATTCATTACTCAGTCACTTTCCCTGTGTTTGTAATAATTTGTTAATTTTGTCCCATCATCTTGTGACACAATGTACATTCGATTTGTAAAAAAACCTCTTGTCTAGTTGTATCACAACAACGATGCACAGTCAACACACATCGCTCTCAACGCTCTTTGTACAAAGAAGACTAAACCCATTGCGTTGTTAGTGTTACTAGGATTGGTTGCGAATACTTACGACGATTGACTATGCATTGTCGGTGTTGATGCGAGATGATGGTCTCATTCACTTATAGCCGGAGCAACATCTTGGTAACATTGTCTAATAAATAAATTTGCTTGGTTTGATCTTTTTTTCTAGGCAATTCCCATTTATTCTAGCTGCTGCTGAGACAATTCAAAGTCGTCGATTCTGATACACTACTCAAGTAGTTCGTGTTGATTAATCAATCGCTCTATATGAAGTTGTGGGCACGCATCTTAGTTTAGTTTAGTTTTAAATGCATTTTATTTTCTTAATCACTAACTCTTACATACTAACAAAAAATGCTTAAATGCTAGCTTAAAATTACTTAACAATCTTATACTAACTTACTGGCTCCACACAGGCACTCTAAGCTACACTAAATTCTTATAACTATGTCTTTGGACTTTATTTACATTTTCTTTACGGATATTTATTTACTATACTTAAAGCTAAGAAAAAAAAATGTTAACAAAAACTTAGCATATGGACATCTTATTTTTTATAAAAACTTAATATCTAACTTAAAATAAACCTTAGCCTACCTAACCTACATACACAATACACACATACACACATAGACATTATACACAATTACGAGTATATACATACATTGGTATATACCTTTGTAGGCACGCATCTCCTTTGGGGAGGCAGTTCACTACACGATAGTCCAAACATAGCCTATTTTTACCAGGTTTTCTCCAAGCGCAATGACACTCTTCAATTACACCCATCGAGGGCTTAATTACTATCCTTAATATTGCAGGGGCATTGGGTAATGTCTCTTCTTTACCAGCTGTGCATAGTTCGTATACATGCTCTTCTAAAGTCGTTTTACCGAGTCCTAACGTGGTTCCCCAGTCACCTTCGACAAAATGTTTCCCAAAGCTGAGCGACATTGTGAAAGATCTAGTACCATGCAATTTTCAATTATTATTAAAACATTGCACAAATAAGACCTAGTCTTTTATAGTGTAATAACATACTTATAGTAATTACAATATTAAACATTAATTAAACTAAATTTATTATAAACATTAGTGATAGTTACTTAAAAATAAAAATATTGTAAAAGGAATGGTTGTGAAGAGAAGGATACTGAAAAGATTTCAAGAATAGTGCAGAAAATACTCGTAGATAAAAGATAAAAAATTTGGAGAGAGTAGTGTTGCTTATTCAATGTCTTCCAATACGGCACTTTTGAATTTAATAGCTTCAATTGTTTGATTTGTTGTTGTTGTAGTTCAATCTTAAGTTGGTCCAGAGCCTGGTGACATACACAAAGAAGAGACGCGACGAGTTCCAATAGTTGAAAGAGGGCGTTATTATATTAAATGTTCTGGAAGACTGAGCTAATTGAAATCGATCAAACATATACTTGAGGTGTTGACATCCCTGCCTAGAGAGCCAAGTTTGACAAATCTGTCAAACATTGCTAGTCGATTGACAAGAAAAAATCCACCTGGTTTTCGTGAACAGCTGTGGCAGTTGTGAGGTTAAACCCTTAATATTAAAATTGTTTAAGTAAAACTTAAAATAATTGAATTCTATTATTAACGAACTAAAAGTATGTATTTATAAACATGTGTTGTTTCTAAGCCTAATTAATTATGTATTTAACAGGAATTTTGTAACGTATGTAAGACTAGTAAATGCCAATTGAATTCTTTGCAATTCCTGCTTGTGTCTCACCGTACATCGTTACAAAAGCTGAAGCTCGTTGCCCAACTATAGCAACAATTTACAAAATTCTTTTACTGTCTTCCCACAACCAATATGCCAGAAACGCCCGTGGTGTTTATGCCAAGTAAATCACTTAGAAGGTCCCCGCCCCTGCTAATAATCGCCACTCTGTCACTGCAAATTCAAATGCGGAGCAGCCCGATGCAAGGGAATACAATTGCCAGGCGTGTAGTGCATCTCACTCGGTGGAAAATATGGTTCTGTGTGACAATCCAACATGTGGTGTTTGGTACCACTACGGTTGTGTGATCGTCGATAGCTTTATAGCAGATCTTCCGTGAACGTGTCCGAAATGCACTCTGATAGAAGCCGAACGCCAACCAGGACCTTCATTAGTACCCTCGACTTCAGTGTCAAAACGACGATCAACAACCTCATCACTATGCTCGAAGTCTTCAAAGGCATCAACCGCCAGGCGGAGTTGCAGCAGTTGGATGAGGAAAGACGTCTCACCGAGGAAAGGGAACAGAAAGAGTGCGAGAGGAGTCGAAAACGTGATCAAGAATATATCAACAAGAAGTACCAAATTTTGGGTTTGATCCTAGATCAAGAGGAGTCGGATGAAGAGGATGCGTGTTCTTCCGCTTCAATAAAAGGAAAAACAGGTAACTGGGTTCAAGATATTGGACGAAATTCTCAAGGGAAGACAGAAGTGCCGAACGTCAACTTTTCGCGTCCAAACATCAATGATCCCACCACGGGTGAAGTGCACCAACAGCAGCAACCAAAAATAAACGGCGAAGAAGAGCGAAGAAAACCTCATTCGCCTTCAGCGAGCTCTTAAAGGTAAGGCTCTGGAATCTGTACGAAGTTTACTTATCCAGCCAAATTGCGTTCCTCGGGTTATATCTACGCTAAAAATGTTATACGGAAGGCCGGAACTTATAATCCACACATTGCTGCAAAAGATCTACGTCACTCCATCGCCGAGAGCTGATAAATTAGAGAGTATTGTCAGTTTTGCGATCGCCGTCCAAAACCTGTGCGCAACTATAGAAGCGTCCGGCCTCATCACACATTTAAGCAACCCAACATTGTTGCAAGAGCTTGTGGATAAATTGCCACCCGCAATCCGTCTCAACTGGGCAATTTACACTCAAACACCCTTTGTTGAAACCTGTAGCCTTTCGCATTTTAGTGCATGGTTCTACAAGATAGCTGAAGCTGCAAACCGTGTCAGTTTACCGAGATCGTTGAACACCGATAAGCCGAACACGTCCAATAAATATGTTAAAGAAAAAGGATTCTTACATGCGCATTCAGAGCAGAGTGAAGAAAACAACAACTATCAATATAGACAAGCTGAACGCAAGTGTTGCATTTGTGGCAAGAAATGTCCCTCTGTGGCAAATTGTAAGAAGTTTGAAAAGTTAAGCCATTCTTCCAAGTGGTTTGCACCGACTTTGTCGACGATGTCTAGGTAAACATGGAAAGCAACAGTGTAAAGTGGAGTCAGCCTGCGGCAAAAACAACTGTGTATTTAAGCACCACTGTATGCTTCACAACAACGAAAAGGATGTGCAAGCGCAGAAAGACATAAAAAGGGATAGTCAGAATGTTGATGGTATATCAGCTCATAACGATGAGTACCTTTTCCACCAGACATCTGAGTCGGTGGTCTTCAAAGTGATACCCGTTGCCCTTTTCGGTAACAATTCACAGCTGGAAATTTGCGCATTCCTATAGTAGGGTTCGTCCATGACTCTGTTAGACGAAGAAGTGGCTCGCCAGCTGAATGTCAAGGGTCAGGCGTCACCGCTGCGTTTGAAGTGGACGTCAAACAATTATCGGTGCGAGAACGATTCTGAAAAGATGGATCTTAAAATATCATGCATCCGTTCACAAAGCAAGCACTACTCACTCAGAGATGTTCGTACCGTCAAAAGTCTTCAATTACCCACGCAGTCGCTGGACTACGAAAAACTCCAAAAAGAGTACGGCCACTTGAGAGGTTTGCCAGTAAGTTCCTATACCCAACAAAGGCCACGGTTACTCATCGGCATTAATAACTGTAAGTTAGGGCTACCATTGAAATATAAAGAAGGTGACGCTGGAGAGCTAGTAGTTACGAAGACTCGACTTGGATGGACTGTACACGGTTGCTGGCACAAAGTACACATGGGACCAGAGAATGTTACGGAACGCTGCAATTTTCACGTTTGTGGGTGTAACCAATGTGAACATTGCGATGATGCAACGCTACAAGAGTTAGTAAAGCAGTTTTTATGCCATGAGAACCTGGGACTAACGAAGCCAGAAAGCCTTCTGTTGCCTGTGGAGGAAAAACGTGTTCTATCGTTATTGAAAGAGTTAACCTATCGAAAGGACGGACGCTTAGTAACCGGACTTCTGAGGAAGTACGACGACGTCGTGATGCCAGACAGTTTTCCAATGGCCCTCAAGCTTTTTAACAGTCTACAAAAGCGCATGGCGAGGGATCCAGAGTTGGCCAAGGCGTGACTTCGACAAAATTAGGCGATATTGCGATGACCTTAAGTTGAAAATCAACTTTCAGAAGTCGGAAACTATTCTGTTTAGGACGCCTTTGTCTGGGGCCTCTAGGGATACCAGAAAGAATTGGCGAAAGTTTCTATCGTCGGACAACACGGACAGCCACTTGCTTGTCGAAATGTAGTCAGATACCTTGGAATCTGGCTAGATCAATATCTGTATTTTAACAAACATATAGATGTTGCTCTGGCCAGAGCCAAAGGTGCTTTTGCCCTTACAAAGAGACTGTTTTATAACAGCCAACTCGATGCGAGGGTGAAGGTGATCTGCTACATGGCCCTTATCAGGCCCATGCTTGTATTTGGATATCCCGTGTGGTTCAACGTGAGAGCAAGTTTATTGGAAAAGATTCGAGTGTTTGAGAGGGCTTGTCTTAGGACTTGTCTTCGCCTATACAGAACACCAGAGTCTCAGTACATAAAATTCTATCCCAATGAGGTCTTGTACAATAGGGCGAACCTAATAAGAGTTGACAATTTCGTTATTAAGTTGACTCGAAGGCACGTTGCAAGAGCAATGAGCTCATCGAACAACCTGATCTCTGGGGCTTACTACCCTAATTATATGTATCACGAGAGAGTTCGCTTTGATGGCTTTATTCCTCCAGAAGCGCTCCTCTATTTACGAGGGGAGTTCAATATATTCTCGGTATCGAGATGAAGGAAAATGCGAATTCAATTTAAATTGTTTTTATTTTTCAATATAATCTCCCCTAACATCAATGCATTTGTTACATCTTGAGATAAGCTTTTTTAAACCCTCAAAAAAATAAATTTCCTCTTTCTCTGCAAAATACCCATTTATTGCCGACTTGAGTTCTTCATCATCCGAAAATCTTTTTCCACGAAAACATTTTTTCAAATCCGGAAACAGGAAATAATCACTAGGGGCAAGGTCAGGACTATAGGGTGGGTGGTGGATTTCTTCGAAACCACAATCTCGCGCAGCAGCCTTGGAAACTCGCGCCGTGTGAACAGGAGCGTTATCATGAAGAAGCAACACACCCGCTGCGAGTTTACCCCGTCTTTTCTTTTTAATTTCCTCCCGCAAATTATGCAAAGTGGAAGCGTAGGATGTGGCGTTGACGGTTTCACCTTTTTTTTTGTACTCAATGAGCAAGATTCCCTTTGAGTCCCAAAAAACTGTGGCCATGAGCTTCCCGGCAGACGGAGTGACTTTGAACTTCTTCGGGGGGTCTGTTCCTTTTTTATGCCACTGCATGGACTCTTGTTTGCTTGCAGGGTCATAGTGGTGGACCCATGTTTCGTCCCCAGTAACAATTCGATCCATAACACCGTCCGCGTTCCCTCTAGACATCTCCAAAAGCTCTCTACAGCATGCGATTCTCACTTTTTTCTGAGGCGCTGTAAGCATTCGTGGCACCCACCTTGCACTGACCTTTGAAAGGTTAAGATGGTCATGAAGAATGGTGTGAATGGTACCAATTAAAAGCTTGGTGATCTCTGCCATCATTTTCACCTTTATTCGGGCATCCTCAAGAACAAGTTTTTCGACTTCTTTGATGCTTTCTCCCGTACAAGCAGTAGCCGGGGCGCCGGAGCGGGGGTCGTCTTCAATGCTCTCTCTGCCTCTCTTGAACTCACTTGACCACTTTTGCACAGTTGATAATGAAGGTGCGGAACCCTGGTAAACAGCCACCATCTCTTCATGAATAGTTTTTTGACCTTTTCCTTGCTTAGTGAGAAATTGAGGGTGGCAGTGGTGTAGTGGTAGTAGCAAACGCTTCTCACTCGGAGGGTCCAGGTTCGAATCCTGCCCATGGCAAATCAGTTTTTCATTGTGTAATTGGAACTCAGACAAAAAAATTCTACGTGTGAAGGCATAACACTGACACGAAGATTTGGCTGTTATAAGAGTTTCAAGCAATGAAAAAAATACTGGGAATTATATCTCGAATCACTCTGAGTGAAGAAAAAACTCTCCGTCCTATTCGGACTCCCACCCCTGGAGAGCAAACATACATAGAAACCAAACACACCTGAGTTTCAAACCACTACAAAAACAATTTTCCTTTCTCCTCCTTCTAACTTTCCGCCCGCGCCCTGGCAACAGTAAAAGGCTATCTAACCCCTTAGGCGCGCGTAAATTATAAAAAAAAAAAAAAAAATTTAATTACAGCGCGATGTTCAATTTTGACCATCATCGTCTCAGTTGCAATTATGATTCTGTTTAACTAGAGATAAAACGCGAATTAATAATCACATTTATATGAAATTTTACACGAATGCACTAAAATAATAGTATTACTTGATAAATAAGTCAATTTATATATACAACCACAGCTTCACCCCGATACCGAGAATATGTTGAACGCCCTTCGTAGATAACAAAAGTCTGATCCAGGACAGATTGGCGGTGCCGCTAATCTTCCACGTCGCTCGAACAGCTGCGGACAGGCGACTCAACTACGACAGAGACGTCGCACATGGCAGTGAGGAGCGTCTCCGGTTCAGTAGGTCGGTAGGGAGTCGCGACATAAGGGATGTTGCTCGGCAGCACCAACACTTTTGGTGGCTTGTTGAAGGGGAGGATGTTTCGTCGTCGAACTCCTCCAGTGATACTCGTATGTAGTTTCATGAGAGCAAAGTGGGCCAGCCTAATTTTTTTAGCCATGGCCGGCTTACATAGTTTTAGGTAGAATTAAGTTAGTTTTAAGAAAAAAAAATATAAAAACCAAAAAAAAAAAAATATATATACATGTATTTACGAGTATATATTATGTATATACATATTATGTATATATATATTTATGTATGTCTCTATTTCTGTTAGATGTAAGTAGGTTAAGTAGATTAAAATTTATTTTTAGGTAGTCTGTAGGTTTTGTTTAGTTTTAAGTTTTATAATAAAAATAAAAAAAAGGTCATGCTACTAAGTTTTTTTGTTAAAAAATGTTTTCTTAATTTTAGTATTAATTAATGTTAAAATAAAGAATAAATTTAACTGTAAGGTACGTGGAAAGGCATAGTTTAAGTGTTAGGTTTAACATAGAGTGCCAGGAAGGGGCCAGTAAGTTAGAATAAGATAATTTTAAGTTATTTAATCTAATTTTTAAGCGTTTTTTTGTCTAGCAAGTGAGAGTAATTTAAGTGATATAAATAAAAATGCATAGAAACTGAAAAAAAAATACTGAGAGTTGGCCAAGGCTCTACAAGGCAAAATCGAGGACTACCTCTCTAAGGGCTATGCGCGTAAGCTGTTTGTACAAGAATCGGGAGAAACACATCAACGCTCGTGGTATCTGCCTATATTCCCAGTGACGAACCCAAATAAACCTGGGAAATTGCGGATTGTTTGGGATGCCGCAGCGAAAGTTCAAGGTATGTCTTTGAATTCTGCTTTAATTAAGGGACCGGATCAGCTTACTGGATTGGTTTCCGTACTTCAGAAGTTTAGGGAAAAAGCTATATGTCTCTGTGGAGACATCATGGAGATGTTCCACTAGGTAAGAATCAGAGATGAGGACCAACATTCCCAACGCTTTCTGTGGTGCAACAACGACGACCAATACCCCAGCACTTTCGTAATGACCGTCATGACATTTGGAGCGACCTGCTCCCCCGCCTGCGCGCAGTACGTTAAGAATGAAAACGCTAAAGAGTTTGCAGAAATTTATCCAGCGGCTGTAAGAGCAATCCTCAACAATCACTATGTGAATGACCTACTTGTGAGCGTCGATTCGCCCACGGAGGCTGTAAGACTTGCGAAAGATATTCACTTCGTTCATAGCCAAGGTGGATTTTATATGAGGAACTGGGTGTCCAACTTCGCGGAGGTGGTTAAGGCTCTTCAATTAAGCAATACAGACATATTAAATTTGGACGTGGAGTCCGAACTGGCGTCGGAGAAGGTGCTGGGCATATGGTGGCTTACCTCCACTGATATGTTTGTTTTTAAACTGACAACTAAGCCTAAATTGTCAGAAATACTTTTGGGCAATAGGCGTATTACCAAACGAGAAGTATTGCGGGTCCTGATGACAGTCTTCGACCCCTTGGGGTTGATTGCACATTTATTAATGTATATCAAGGTTCTCCTACAAGAAATTTGGCGATCGGGCATTGGGTGGGACGAAGAGATTCAAGACCAGCAAAACAACAAATGGCTGAATTGGATTCGTGTTTTATCCAGCATCGAAAATCTTAGAATACCAAGATGCTACTTCACTACGAAGTTTGAAAAATCATCCTGATATGCAACTCTACTTGTTTGCTGATGCGAGTGAAAATGGTTATGCAGCTGTGGCATATCTGCGGTGTTCTGATAACAGCTCTACTAAAGTGGCGTTGATACGAGCAAAAACAAGAGTGGCTCCTCTTAAAAACCTGTCGATTCCCCGACTAGAACTGCAAGCAGTGACTCTCGCCGTCCGGTTAGCTAAGTCCATCATCCAATCTCACTCTATTTCATTCACCAGCAAAGTATTTTGGTCTGACTCCAAAAATGTCTTATCTTGGCTTCGGTCGGACCATCGGAAGTATAAGCAATATGTGGCCTTTCGAGTCAGTGAGATTCTAGAATACTCAGATGTGTCGGAGTGGCGGTGGGTGCCATCAAAACAAAACGTAGCTAACGATGCCACCAAATGGAGTAAGATTCCCGAGTTTTCTCTATGCAGTCGATGGTTTCAGGGGCCAGCCTTCCTGCTTACGCCTCCAGGAATGTGGCCAGTGGAAAACCGATCACCAAGTACCACCCGCGAAGAACTGAGGAGCCAATACGTGGGCGCCCACATACAGAGTCACGAAGGTCTATTCACCATGGAGCGGTTTTCCAGCTGGAAAAGGTTGCTTCGTTGCAGCGCCTTATTAATTCGCTGTATTAGCAAGTGGCAAGCGAGGGTCAAGCTAAGGAAATTTGAATATGGAGCTTTACCACTCATGGACCTTCAGTCAACAAAGGAAGCTGCAAGCGCTACCGGACCCGTCACTCGGACGTAACTGCAGCTGGCAGAGAAGGCCCTGCTAAAAGAAGCGCAGCTCAGCGCCTACCGCAATGAAATTGCCTGCCAATCGGAAAATAGAGCAGCGAGTAAATCAAGCTCAATCTATAAACTTTGTACCCATTTAGACGAACATCAATTAGTACGTGAGAATGGAAGAGTCGAACTTTCGAAAGACGCGAGCGATGACTTAAAGCGGCCAATTCTTTTCCCAGTGAATCATCACATAACGAAGTTAATAATTCTCGACTATCATCAGCGGTACTAACACCAAAACCACGAAACTACAGTAAACGAAATTCGCCAGCGATTCCACATCCCGAGATTGAGAGCTGTCTTCAACTTTATCGGTCGGTCGTGCCAAGTGTGCAAAAATCTGAGAGCACTGCCGCAGCCTCCAATCATGGCCCAACTCCCACCTGCTCGGCTGGCTTCCTTCAGTCGACCATTTTCATTCGTGGGCGTCGACTACTTTGGTCCCGTAAGTGTTTCAATCTTGCGAAGGACTAACAAACGATGGGGGGTTTTGCTAACTTGCCTTACCACTCGTGCAATCCACATTGAGGTTGCACACTCTTTATCCACGGACTCATGCATTCTGGCGCTCCGCAATTTTATGGCAAGGCGAGGAACACCACTTGAACTGCATTCTGACAACGGTACTAACACTCACGGAGCGGAGCGAGAGCTGAAAGAAGACTATCAAAGTATCGACTTTCACGTCGATTTCAACTAAGTGGGTGTTTATACCACCTGGGTCTCCACATATGGGCGGAAGCTGGGAGAGACAGGTCTATTAAAACAACGTTAGCACAGGTCGTACCCACTCGAAATCCATCCGACGAGCTAATGCGAAGCTCATTAATCGAAGTGGAAAACATAATAAACTCGCGCCCTCTAACATACATTCCTATCGGCGACAAAAACGAAGACGCCCTTACCCCAAACAACGAAAAGGATGTGCAAGCGCAGAAAGACATAAAAAGGGATAGTCAGAATGTTGATGGTATATCAGCTCATAACGATGAGTACCTTTTCCACCAGACATCTGAGTCGGTGGTCTTCAAAGTGATACCCGTTGCCCTTTTCGGTAACAATTCACAGCTGGAAATTTGCGCATTCCTATAGTAGGGTTCGTCCATGACTCTGTTAGACGAAGAAGTGGCTCGCCAGCTGAATGTCAAGGGTCAGGCGTCACCGCTGCGTTTGAAGTGGACGTCAAACAATTATCGGTGCGAGAACGATTCTGAAAAGATGGATCTTAAAATATCATGCATCCGTTCACAAAGCAAGCACTACTCACTCAGAGATGTTCGTACCGTCAAAAGTCTTCAATTACCCACGCAGTCGCTGGACTACGAAAAACTCCAAAAAGAGTACGGCCACTTGAGAGGTTTGCCAGTAAGTTCCTATACCCAACAAAGGCCACGGTTACTCATCGGCATTAATAACTGTAAGTTAGGGCTACCATTGAAATATAAAGAAGGTGACGCTGGAGAGCTAGTAGTTACGAAGACTCGACTTGGATGGACTGTACACGGTTGCTGGCACAAAGTACACATGGGACCAGAGAATGTTACGGAACGCTGCAATTTTCACGTTTGTGGGTGTAACCAATGTGAACATTGCGATGATGCAACGCTACAAGAGTTAGTAAAGCAGTTTTTATGCCATGAGAACCTGGGACTAACGAAGCCAGAAAGCCTTCTGTTGCCTGTGGAGGAAAAACGTGTTCTATCGTTATTGAAAGAGTTAACCTATCGAAAGGACGGACGCTTAGTAACCGGACTTCTGAGGAAGTACGACGACGTCGTGATGCCAGACAGTTTTCCAATGGCCCTCAAGCTTTTTAACAGTCTACAAAAGCGCATGGCGAGGGATCCAGAGTTGGCCAAGGCGTGACTTCGACAAAATTAGGCGATATTGCGATGACCTTAAGTTGAAAATCAACTTTCAGAAGTCGGAAACTATTCTGTTTAGGACGCCTTTGTCTGGGGCCTCTAGGGATACCAGAAAGAATTGGCGAAAGTTTCTATCGTCGGACAACACGGACAGCCACTTGCTTGTCGAAATGTAGTCAGATACCTTGGAATCTGGCTAGATCAATATCTGTATTTTAACAAACATATAGATGTTGCTCTGGCCAGAGCCAAAGGTGCTTTTGCCCTTACAAAGAGACTGTTTTATAACAGCCAACTCGATGCGAGGGTGAAGGTGATCTGCTACATGGCCCTTATCAGGCCCATGCTTGTATTTGGATATCCCGTGTGGTTCAACGTGAGAGCAAGTTTATTGGAAAAGATTCGAGTGTTTGAGAGGGCTTGTCTTAGGACTTGTCTTCGCCTATACAGAACACCAGAGTCTCAGTACATAAAATTCTATCCCAATGAGGTCTTGTACAATAGGGCGAACCTAATAAGAGTTGACAATTTCGTTATTAAGTTGACTCGAAGGCACGTTGCAAGAGCAATGAGCTCATCGAACAACCTGATCTCTGGGGCTTACTACCCTAATTATATGTATCACGAGAGAGTTCGCTTTGATGGCTTTATTCCTCCAGAAGCGCTCCTCTATTTACGAGGGGAGTTCAATATATTCTCGGTATCGAGATGAAGGAAAATGCGAATTCAATTTAAATTGTTTTTATTTTTCAATATAATCTCCCCTAACATCAATGCATTTGTTACATCTTGAGATAAGCTTTTTTAAACCCTCAAAAAAATAAATTTCCTCTTTCTCTGCAAAATACCCATTTATTGCCGACTTGAGTTCTTCATCATCCGAAAATCTTTTTCCACGAAAACATTTTTTCAAATCCGGAAACAGGAAATAATCACTAGGGGCAAGGTCAGGACTATAGGGTGGGTGGTGGATTTCTTCGAAACCACAATCTCGCGCAGCAGCCTTGGAAACTCGCGCCGTGTGAACAGGAGCGTTATCATGAAGAAGCAACACACCCGCTGCGAGTTTACCCCGTCTTTTCTTTTTAATTTCCTCCCGCAAATTATGCAAAGTGGAAGCGTAGGATGTGGCGTTGACGGTTTCACCTTTTTTTTTGTACTCAATGAGCAAGATTCCCTTTGAGTCCCAAAAAACTGTGGCCATGAGCTTCCCGGCAGACGGAGTGACTTTGAACTTCTTCGGGGGGTCTGTTCCTTTTTTATGCCACTGCATGGACTCTTGTTTGCTTGCAGGGTCATAGTGGTGGACCCATGTTTCGTCCCCAGTAACAATTCGATCCATAACACCGTCCGCGTTCCCTCTAGACATCTCCAAAAGCTCTCTACAGCATGCGATTCTCACTTTTTTCTGAGGCGCTGTAAGCATTCGTGGCACCCACCTTGCACTGACCTTTGAAAGGTTAAGATGGTCATGAAGAATGGTGTGAATGGTACCAATTAAAAGCTTGGTGATCTCTGCCATCATTTTCACCTTTATTCGGGCATCCTCAAGAACAAGTTTTTCGACTTCTTTGATGCTTTCTCCCGTACAAGCAGTAGCCGGGGCGCCGGAGCGGGGGTCGTCTTCAATGCTCTCTCTGCCTCTCTTGAACTCACTTGACCACTTTTGCACAGTTGATAATGAAGGTGCGGAACCCTGGTAAACAGCCACCATCTCTTCATGAATAGTTTTTTGACCTTTTCCTTGCTTAGTGAGAAATTGAGGGTGGCAGTGGTGTAGTGGTAGTAGCAAACGCTTCTCACTCGGAGGGTCCAGGTTCGAATCCTGCCCATGGCAAATCAGTTTTTCATTGTGTAATTGGAACTCAGACAAAAAAATTCTACGTGTGAAGGCATAACACTGACACGAAGATTTGGCTGTTATAAGAGTTTCAAGCAATGAAAAAAATACTGGGAATTATATCTCGAATCACTCTGAGTGAAGAAAAAACTCTCCGTCCTATTCGGACTCCCACCCCTGGAGAGCAAACATACATAGAAACCAAACACACCTGAGTTTCAAACCACTACAAAAACAATTTTCCTTTCTCCTCCTTCTAACTTTCCGCCCGCGCCCTGGCAACAGTAAAAGGCTATCTAACCCCTTAGGCGCGCGTAAATTATAAAAAAAAAAAAAAAAATTTAATTACAGCGCGATGTTCAATTTTGACCATCATCGTCTCAGTTGCAATTATGATTCTGTTTAACTAGAGATAAAACGCGAATTAATAATCACATTTATATGAAATTTTACACGAATGCACTAAAATAATAGTATTACTTGATAAATAAGTCAATTTATATATACAACCACAGCTTCACCCCGATACCGAGAATATGTTGAACGCCCTTCGTAGATAACAAAAGTCTGATCCAGGACAGATTGGCGGTGCCGCTAATCTTCCACGTCGCTCGAACAGCTGCGGACAGGCGACTCAACTACGACAGAGACGTCGCACATGGCAGTGAGGAGCGTCTCCGGTTCAGTAGGTCGGTAGGGAGTCGCGACATAAGGGATGTTGCTCGGCAGCACCAACACTTTTGGTGGCTTGTTGAAGGGGAGGATGTTTCGTCGTCGAACTCCTCCAGTGATACTCGTATGTAGTTTCATGAGAGCAAAGTGGGCCAGCCTAATTTTTTTAGCCATGGCCGGCTTACATAGTTTTAGGTAGAATTAAGTTAGTTTTAAGAAAAAAAAATATAAAAACCAAAAAAAAAAAAATATATATACATGTATTTACGAGTATATATTATGTATATACATATTATGTATATATATATTTATGTATGTCTCTATTTCTGTTAGATGTAAGTAGGTTAAGTAGATTAAAATTTATTTTTAGGTAGTCTGTAGGTTTTGTTTAGTTTTAAGTTTTATAATAAAAATAAAAAAAAGGTCATGCTACTAAGTTTTTTTGTTAAAAAATGTTTTCTTAATTTTAGTATTAATTAATGTTAAAATAAAGAATAAATTTAACTGTAAGGTACGTGGAAAGGCATAGTTTAAGTGTTAGGTTTAACATAGAGTGCCAGGAAGGGGCCAGTAAGTTAGAATAAGATAATTTTAAGTTATTTAATCTAATTTTTAAGCGTTTTTTTGTCTAGCAAGTGAGAGTAATTTAAGTGATATAAATAAAAATGCATAGAAACTGAAAAAAAAATACTGAGAGTTGGCCAAGGCTCTACAAGGCAAAATCGAGGACTACCTCTCTAAGGGCTATGCGCGTAAGCTGTTTGTACAAGAATCGGGAGAAACACATCAACGCTCGTGGTATCTGCCTATATTCCCAGTGACGAACCCAAATAAACCTGGGAAATTGCGGATTGTTTGGGATGCCGCAGCGAAAGTTCAAGGTATGTCTTTGAATTCTGCTTTAATTAAGGGACCGGATCAGCTTACTGGATTGGTTTCCGTACTTCAGAAGTTTAGGGAAAAAGCTATATGTCTCTGTGGAGACATCATGGAGATGTTCCACTAGGTAAGAATCAGAGATGAGGACCAACATTCCCAACGCTTTCTGTGGTGCAACAACGACGACCAATACCCCAGCACTTTCGTAATGACCGTCATGACATTTGGAGCGACCTGCTCCCCCGCCTGCGCGCAGTACGTTAAGAATGAAAACGCTAAAGAGTTTGCAGAAATTTATCCAGCGGCTGTAAGAGCAATCCTCAACAATCACTATGTGAATGACCTACTTGTGAGCGTCGATTCGCCCACGGAGGCTGTAAGACTTGCGAAAGATATTCACTTCGTTCATAGCCAAGGTGGATTTTATATGAGGAACTGGGTGTCCAACTTCGCGGAGGTGGTTAAGGCTCTTCAATTAAGCAATACAGACATATTAAATTTGGACGTGGAGTCCGAACTGGCGTCGGAGAAGGTGCTGGGCATATGGTGGCTTACCTCCACTGATATGTTTGTTTTTAAACTGACAACTAAGCCTAAATTGTCAGAAATACTTTTGGGCAATAGGCGTATTACCAAACGAGAAGTATTGCGGGTCCTGATGACAGTCTTCGACCCCTTGGGGTTGATTGCACATTTATTAATGTATATCAAGGTTCTCCTACAAGAAATTTGGCGATCGGGCATTGGGTGGGACGAAGAGATTCAAGACCAGCAAAACAACAAATGGCTGAATTGGATTCGTGTTTTATCCAGCATCGAAAATCTTAGAATACCAAGATGCTACTTCACTACGAAGTTTGAAAAATCATCCTGATATGCAACTCTACTAAAGTGGCGTTGATACGAGCAAAAACAAGAGTGGCTCCTCTTAAAAACCTGTCGATTCCCCGACTAGAACTGCAAGCAGTGACTCTCGCCGTCCGGTTAGCTAAGTCCATCATCCAATCTCACTCTATTTCATTCACCAGCAAAGTATTTTGGTCTGACTCCAAAAATGTCTTATCTTGGCTTCGGTCGGACCATCGGAAGTATAAGCAATATGTGGCCTTTCGAGTCAGTGAGATTCTAGAATACTCAGATGTGTCGGAGTGGCGGTGGGTGCCATCAAAACAAAACGTAGCTAACGATGCCACCAAATGGAGTAAGATTTCCGAGTTTTCTCTATGCAGTCGATGGTTTCAGGGGCCAGCCTTCCTGCTTACGCCTCCAGGAATGTGGCCAGTGGAAAACCGATCACCAAGTACCACCCGCGAAGAACTGAGGAGCCAATACGTGGGCGCCCACATACAGAGTCACGAAGGTCTATTCACCATGGAGCGGTTTTCCAGCTGGAAAAGGTTGCTTCGTTGCAGCGCCTTATTAATTCGCTGTATTAGCAAGTGGCAAGCGAGGGTCAAGCTAAGGAAATTTGAATATGGAGCTTTACCACTCATGGACCTTCAGTCAACAAAGGAAGCTGCAAGCGCTACCGGACCCGTCACTCGGACGTAACTGCAGCTGGCAGAGAAGGCCCTACTAAAAGAAGCGCAGCTCAGCGCCTACCGCAATGAAATTGCCTGCCAATCGGAAAATAGAGCAGCGAGTAAATCAAGCTCAATCTATAAACTTTGTACCCATTTAGACGAACATCAATTAGTACGTGAGAATGGAAGAGTCGAACTTTCGAAAGACGCGAGCGATGACTTAAAGCGGCCAATTCTTTTCCCAGTGAATCATCACATAACGAAGTTAATAATTCTCGACTATCATCAGCGGTACTAACACCAAAACCACGAAACTACAGTAAACGAAATTCGCCAGCGATTCCACATCCCGAGATTGAGAGCTGTCTTCAACTTTATCCGTCGGTCGTGCCAAGTGTGCAAAAATCTGAGAGCACTGCCGCAGCCTCCAATCATGGCCCAACTCCCACCTGCTCGGCTGGCTTCCTTCAGTCGACCATTTTCATTCGTGGGCGTCGACTACTTTGGTCCCGTAAGTGTTTCAATCTTGCGAAGGACTAACAAACGATGGGGGGTTTTGCTAACTTGCCTTACCACTCGTGCAATCCACATTGAGGTTGCACACTCTTTATCCACGGACTCATGCATTCTGGCGCTCCGCAATTTTATGGCAAGGCGAGGAACACCACTTGAACTGCATTCTGACAACGGTACTAACACTCACGGAGCATAGCGAGAGCTGAAAGAAGACTATCAAAGTATCGACTTTCACGTCGATTTCAACTAAGTGGGTGTTTATACCACCTGGGTCTCCACATATGGGCGGAAGCTGGGAGAGACAGGTCTATTAAAACAACGTTAGCACAGGTCGTACCCACTCGAAATCCATCCGACGAGCTAATGCGAAGCTCATTAATCGAAGTGGAAAACATAATAAACTCGCGCCCTCTAACATACATTCCTATCGGCGACAAAAACGAAGACGCCCTTACCCCAAACCATTTTTTGCTTGGGTCATCAAGTGGAATGAAGCCTCCAGCCAAATTCAACGATAATCGAATGGTGCTAAGGAAAAACTGGTTGTCGAGTCAACAATTCTCTGATAACTTTTGAAGACGGTGGGTAAAGGTGTACCTCCCAACCATTACGCGGCGGTCGAAGTGGCATAAACCTGCTAAGGAAATTGAGGTAGGAAGCGTTGTCATTATCGTAGACCCTAACAGCCCACGAAACTGCTGGCCTAAGGGAAGGATAATTGCGACGAGGCGCTCGAAAGATGGTCAGGTACGAAGTGCGACTGTTCTAACAAGCTCAGGTGCGTACGAACGACCCGCTGTAAGACTGGCTGTCCTGGATGTCATGGCTACGGATGAAGTAAGACCAACAGTTCCTAGTGGTCTTACTGGGGAGGAGTGTTGACATCCCTGCCTAGAGAGCCAAGTTTGACAAATCTGTCAAACATTGCTAGTCGATTGACAAGAAAAAATCCACCTGGTTTTCGCGCGTGAACAGTTGTGGCAGTTGTGAGGTTAAACCCTTAATATTAAAATTATTTAAATAAAACTTAAAATAATGGAATTCTATTATTAACGAACTAAAAGTATGTATTTATAAACATGTATTGTTTCTAAGCCTAATTAAATTTAACAGGAATTTTGTAACGTATGTAAGACTAATAAATGCCAATTGAATTCTTTGCAATTCCTGCTTGTGTCTCAACGTACATCGTTACAAAACGTACCTAACCATATTATTAATGCCACAAGCAACTTGTGCTGAGAAAGGGAGTCGTAAACAACAGTGGCATATTCAATAATAGGCTTAAATAACGTTTTTATTTACCTTAGCTTAGTGTCAACCGGAGTAAAACTAGAAGACAACCGAATTTTACGTAGCCCAGCATAAATTGGTTCAGTAACATAGTTTGTATGGTCAACGGTAGAGGGAGAACAATTTAATTTGAAACCGAGATTTGTGAGCGCATCCACAAATTTGAGTTGCTTATTGTTCAAACTTACTGGCGGCAGCATATCAGTATCGTAATACTTCTTAGAAATAAGAATAAGCTGGGATTTGTTTGGATTCAGATTGAGAGCATTGCATAGTGACCAGTTATAAATTGCCGACAAAAAGATCCTTAATGAGCCCAATCGGTCGTGACAAGTATATCTGAGCATCATCAGCGTAGATATGAGTGTTTACATTCAGACATACTTGTCCGTGCCACAGTTAGCTGGTGAACTACTGTTTTGTGAGATATTAACAATTTATTTAGTTTTAAGAGTCCTCACTGAACGTGTCACTATGACAAGCTAGATATACACAATTTCGCAGTGGAATTACTTTTGAGTTTTTCTTTTATACAATTGATAACAAGTAATCTGAAAAGTGCATCTAACATAATTGGTTATAAGCCATCAACGTTTAAGATAGAACTATTAAGTATCTCAATTTCACTTATTTTAAAATAATTTCTTAAATTCAATCTGAGCCAAGTGATGCAGTTGTACCACAAACATCGCTTCTTGCCCGGCGCGAAAAACTGTCAACAGATGCCATTTTGCTTGGTATACCAAAACAAAGTGATGAGAATCTGGAAAACTTGTTCAGCAAACTATGTCACTCTGTAAAATGTACACCAACACCTGTTGGATTAAACATTTTCCGTGTGAAACCCAAGGGAACAACAATCGACCCTGCAATTATTATAAAGACAATCTCCGAAAAGAACAATTAGCTAACAACAAAAAAGAGCATATGCTTGCACGATGTTGGAGTAGTTTCTGACAGCCGAATTTATGTTAACGAAATCTTAACGTCAAATAACCATATGATTGTTCGAAAAGCTCTTCAATTTCAATTAAAGCGAGCAAAAAAGCTTTCCAGTGCCTACACACGAAACGGGCGAGTGTACATAACAAGATCAGGGGCAACTGCAACAGAGAGATCACTTTTAGTACAATCAGTTGAAAGCTTAAAATGTAATCCACATGAAACGAGCGAAGATGATAATTAAGGTGAATCGTAAGCAGCACATTGTGGAAAACTTCGTAAATTTTATAAATTTTCTTATTGTTTTTTTTTTCTATTTTCTATAAATATTCGTATTACTTTATTTTAAATGTCCTTATATCTTTGCCATGTGTCTGAATTCTGTCTCTGTTGTTGGTGCGCATATCTTCTCTTGACAAACAGTTATAGAATTTCGTTCCTATTTTACGAAAATGACTAGTTTTATCACGAATAATATTTCTCCTCTGACTTGTGATACAAGCATCAAATTGCAAATTATGCCAGAAGTCCTGAGCAGACAGTGTAGTGGTCTAAAATTTTGTCATATTAATGCTCAGAGCTCACACGCAAAAATTGACAGAGATGTGTTTGTGGGGTCATATATAGACGTTATATGTGTCTCAGAAATATGGTTTGAAGCTAATGTAAAAGATGTTGGGTACAAATTATCGGGCTATAAATTATTACGCGCTGATAGATCCAATCGTCTGGACAGTGGTACTGTAATTTATATTCGCGAAACAATGCACTTTAAACCTATTGTCAAATCAGATTCATCTTCTTTGATTGAATACTATTTTATTGAAATTCCTTTTGGTGTAAGTAATTGTTTATGCGGAGGTGTTTATTGTCCCAATAAACATACAGATCTTTCTCAATTTTACTTAGAACACGAGCGGTTTTCATCCCCCTACTCGGAAGTTATTACATGTGGAGGCTTTAACTGCAACCTACTCGATAATGATACGTCTCAACCCTTTCTTTCCAGCATAAGAACCTTCGGTATACTCGTAAATCCAGTTAACAACAATCATCCAACACATTTTACGGAGAGTTCTTCCACACTATTAGATATATTTCTTACCAATAATACTGACAACTTAGTGCTTTACTCCCAACTTGAAGCATATCTCAAAATATGATTTACTATTCGCAACATTCAAAATTAATCTAAAGTTGAAACTCTTATTCTACAAGTATAGAGACTTCAGGGCTATTAACCCTAGAGAACTTGAAAACAGTATTTGTCAGATAAACTGGCAAGCATCTATACAATTGTTTCGCCTGTGGATCAAGTTAATTTCCTCCAAAGCTCAATAAAACAACTTTTTGATCAACATGTGTCTCTGAAAACAAAACTTGCACCAAGTGAAAGGAATTCTTGGCTTACGGCAGACATTTTATCTACCATGAAGCAGTGTGATCAGGCTTAAATGCGATGGAAGCGTTTTCGACTTCCAGAAATTCTTGTCTAAATTTCGCTCTCTTAGAAATGAAGTATGTAAAAAATTAATCAAAATTTACCTTCGAAAAAGTTATGGCAAAATATAAAAGAACTCGATATTGGCAAACAAATAGAGCATTGCCTCATAGATGAATGCCCTAATCATCTTAATGAAGAAATTGCAAAAGTTCAAAACAATCAGATGATATTAATTATGATCTTGTCGATGCGAATGGAGGCTGTCCAGTTGCCTACCCTAATTGTGGACATAGCTTTGAATTTAAAAGAGTAACTGATGAAGATGTTTTAGGTGATGTGCTCAAAATTAAATCTTCGTCCACTGGTTTTGATGAAATACATCCACACTTTATAAAAATGATTTTGCTTCACATTCTACCAATACTTACTTCGGAAAGTTCCGAAGGTTATACCTGTTCCCAAAAAAAATCTGCATCGCGCTCATCCCAGCAGGAGTTTAGTCCAATCTCAATTTTATAAGGATCCAGTATCATCTTTAATTCTTTTAGAATTAGCATTTAATACTGTGAATCATAGGAGACTTATAGCTAAACTAAAAGAGCAACTCAGATTGTCAGACACCTTAACTTGGGAAGATCACATCCAAATGATTATTGCTAAAATATATGGATCACTGCGCAGTCTTTCCCTATCGAAACATTTTATACCTCAATGTATTCGTCTCAGACTAGCAAAAACACTGATCCTTCCTTTAATAACCTATGGATGTCAAATCCTTACCAGCCATAGCTCAGAATTTAAAAGATTACTGTCAGTTGCGTTGAATAATATCACTCGTTATGTATATAATCTCCACCGATTTGACAATGTATCTCATTATTCAAATAAAATTCTTGGCTGTAACTTTTACACATATCTGAAATATTTATCCTTAAAAACATTGAATAACATAATAATAAATAAAGAACCAAATTATTTTTATGAAAATATAACGTTCGTAAAGTAAAATATTATAATAATACTGTATTATCTTGCTTGTTTACTTGAAACGACTGTATTTTATTTAACATAATTTTTAATCAAATCTTTAATTAATTAACTTTTACAAATTGTTATATACTTTGTAGCCCATTGTAAAAAATTCAAATAAATAAATGAAATGAAATGCAAAAAAAATGAAAAGGTGCAATGTATTCCAGTTTAATGGTTCAATATAATTTTAATGATTTTATACGTATTGATATTGGTGATCCCTGATGTGATGTTGCCCGTGTCGAAGTTACAATCCAAGTGGACGAGTGCATGCAAGATTCGTCGAACCTGCATGCGTACTCTTTTCGTCAAACCGCGCCCACTCATGCAGATTTCCTGCACACTTAATTGTGGGGTGTGTTGGTTCGAAGAGGCAAAAAGAGATACGAGTATTAACTACACCATATTGCAGACATCTTCATCATTAAACAATTAAGAAAAAATAAAATGTAAAAAAATAAGAAAAGTGAGATTGAGTGTATGTATTGTACATATGTATGTTTAAACAAAGGTTTTTTTATGTCTGGTACTTTTTCGTTGTTTGATGTGTGGAATTGTTGATTGAGTCTCAAGAATCCCGGCCCAATTTGGAAATAGGCCGAACAAATGATCTTGCTGGGCTTTCGACCGTCAAAATAGGGTGCGGAAGGGGGAATGAAGTGTCAAGTTATTCCATCATTGGCAAGCGTATGAGTTTGGGCTGAAACGAATTGATGCATTTCCGTGAGACACCGACGAGCTCCTTGAAATATTTGTCACGTTGTCACTGTATATGGTGGTGTACTTTCGCGGCTTCAAACGAATCTTCTTAAAGCTGCGAGAAAGGCATATGTGTTGAGATCACTTACAAGTTCCAGATGGATTGCTTTTGTTGCCATGCACACGAACAAGGCGATGCTGGCTTTCGACAACTTGGGTTTGCGACAACGGGATAGCTTATTCGTCAATGAACCTGCATAGTCGCAACCAGTATTTTTCAATGGACGACTAGGTACAATACGAACCGAAGGCAGGTTCCCCATAAGTTGTGTGCTGGTAAGGTTGCGCTACATAAAGCAAGTCTTACACTTGTGGAAGATTCTTCTAATGGTGTTTCGGCTGCCCATTATTCAATATTGTTGACGGACGAAAGCAAACGTTTCTGATATTCCGCAGTGCATGTAATGATGATGAATAACTGTTATAATAAGAGATGAAAGTAAGTTATATTTTGGAATTATAATAGGATGTTTTATATTGAAGGATACACTTGAGTTTTTAATGCCACCACCCACACGAATAGGTCCATCGTTGTCCAAAAAGCCAGAGAATCGTAAAAGTTTTGACTTACAAGGAAGTTCGTTTTCATTTTCGAAGAATTTTAGTTGAATACATTTTAAAAGGAATATTTTAGCTTTGGAAATATCGGAGAAGATTAATGTATGAACGGTTCGTGGATATTTGGCTGGTTGGCAGTTAAGTACGAAACGGAAACAGTACTCCATGATTTGAAGTAAATAAGTCCACGATCAATACATGCATCTACATACATCTTGTGACTGATTCGCATTCAGGAAGATTTGGTGACAACTGTGGCTCTGGCCAGTGTTCCTCTGAGAGTGATAACCAGGATGGGCCTGTCCACCAAAGGTAGTGATTTACTGGAGTGTCTCCCTGCGAACCACAGTCCGCAGGTAACCTCTGACGGCACATATCACCAAGAGCGTCTAGGCATATGTTCCAAAATGGTAGCAGTACGATTGGCTACAAAAGTTGTCCAGCGTCGAGGAGGTGATGAAAGAAAGTGCTGCACTATTTCAGAGTCGCATCAGGCGAATGTCCTTTTAATTTTTAAATTAACCGCCGATTAACCGTTAATAAGATCGCGCCACACAGTTAAAGCGAGGGATAGAAACCGGTTTAAGGGGAGCAACCTCTGTTTTCGCCATAACGATTGCTATAGTTATATCACCAGCGAGAGATTATGAACGCGCATTTATTACGGCCGCATAGGCAATAGAAGCAGCATCTGAGAATCCATGAAGTTCCGCAGTTTGTTCAGATGAAAATATATTCCGAGGAAAGCGCACTTGTTTAAAATATGGTAGTTGTTCGCGGTAGCTGATCCTTTTCTCACTAAGTTCTGAGGGCAGCCTAGTTTTAATTTCGAAACAATATTTTAAATAAAATAACGGACGGAGCGAGAAATCCGAACGGACCGAAAATCCTTGTTGTTTCCGATAGTAAATGTCTTCTTGTTACCGACCCAGAGCATTTAGTTAAATTCAAACTGAATGAAAATACGTCAGAAGACGGATTCCAAAACATTCCTAAAACTGTAATTAGAAAATTTAAGCGTTCAGGATCCACAAACGAATAGTCAAAATCTTCCGGATTGATTTGCCAGTAGAGCCCAACAGTTGGAGCTCCATTTTCGAAGACCAAGACTGGTTTCTGATAAAAGCGCGACTAACTCAGACTTTAACTGAACAATGACGCTGCGTAGGCTGACCGATTAAGAGATGGTTATTTAAAGATTGTCTGAGTGAGTCTTTTACCGAAAGAAGTCTTAAATAGAAAGGATACGATATACTTCCCATCAGAAGCACGAGAAAAAGTTGATCTGAATTGTTCTTCAGCTGGATCAATATAGATGTTACTTTCTTCAAAGAAACTTCCTCCAGCTCTCGAAGCCGTTGCAGAAGGGCATCTACGTCTAATGATGAATGAAATGAAGATTGGCTTATTTCGGGTTTGTTAATGTACTTTGTATTGAACAGTTCACCAGTGATAATCCACCCGAAAGTCATATTTTGAGCTATTGGGGAACGAATTCGTTAACCACAAATTTGATCTGGTTTTAAAATGTGACATACCTTATCCGCACCGAGAAGGATGTCAATAGAGCTTGATCTATTAAAGTCAGAATCAGCAAGATTCAACTTCCGAAAATGTGCCACTGCCGACGCATCAAATGATCTTTAGGGTAAACTCGACGTCAATTTACTTAACACGAATGCATCGACCGATAGCCGACTTGAATTGAAACGAGAAACAAGAGTGATTTTTACACATCCCTTAGCATATCCTGCAGCTGGCGAAGATAACCCTACGATAGGAATTCGCGGATGTGTCCGTTGAAGTCCAAGTCTTTGGACAAACGATTCGGTAACGAACTACGATTGTGAGCCTGTATCCAGTAGAACGCGGCAATTCACAATTTGTCTCCGATTGACTTGAAGTTTAGCTAAAATGGTTGGCAAAAAAGTTTGCTTTCGAAAACTAAACCCAAGCGAGTGGCTATTAACCAATGGATTACTTGAATGAGAAGTGAATGGTGTTTTAGGCGAGTGCGGCTGATTCGAAAAAGATGAAACGGAAGGATTGTTGAAGGGTGTGTCAACTAACGAAGCATTTGGATCATCGTGATGTACAAGAGAATGATGGCGACCTTTGCATATGCGGCAACGGAACGGCGACCGACATTTGCTTGAAGAATGACCGGGTCTTAGGCAATTGAAACATATCGAGAAAGTTTCCGTTAATGTTCTACGGGTTAGAATGTCCTCTTCAAGGAACTGTGGGCACTGAAGTAAATTGTGGTCACGTTTGCACCAAGTGAGCTCCAATTTTGTTTGATGATTTTGACCGCGTTGTGGTTCTCCGGTTAAGTGACTGACAAAATTCAAGAGCATCACACCTGAGTTCAATCGGTTATAGTGTCATCGTTGCGAGAGCCTACTTCCTCCGCCCACGCGTACTTTGTCTCAACAGGAGCAGGAGACATATTAGTCACGGATCGCGATTATTTTTACCGAGAGCGCTTAGACCGCGAATTACTTCGTCTGTACCGTTTTTAATTTTTCTAAGCGCTTGAGCGTTTGAAACGTTTATTGACGAAAGTGCTAAGAAGGTTTGTACGAACGATTGTACTATCATATTTACGCGATCGTACCGCCTTTCGAGATGTTCCCAAGCTTCGATGTAATTCGCATCCGAGATGGGTATATGTTTCACGAGGTTGGCTACATCATCACGCAAGAATGATTTGAGATAATGAAACTTTTGGGTAGATGTTAAGTGGGGTTTATTATCCACCGAGCCAAATCGAACAAATCGAAATAGATGGCCAGTCCTTGTAGCAGACAGAAAATGCAGAAAATGGAAGAATCACAATGGAGGGCTATTTGATTCTAGAACACGTGTTCGCCAAAGAATCTAATTTTTTTCAAGAATTCTCCGACTGATCCTCTAAATTATGAAGCACCGATTCTTCATCGATTGAATTGCCTGCCTTTTTCTTATCGCGAATTACTCTTTCCAAGCCTGAATGAGCCACAAAATACTTACTTTCATAGTCACCAAAGGAGCTCACTTTCTTCCGCGTGTTTAAGACATTCATATTGAAGTGAAAAAAATTCACCCCACGCTTCAACAACTCTACTGATATGAATTTCTAGCATTTCGACCGTAGTAGAAGTTTCTCTAGATGGGAGAAACTCTACATTTGCATTTCCACGTTTTAACTTTAAAGCATTCATTTTATAAACTCGCAAAAAGTCCAGATATATGTGCGATTAATGGCAATAATGACACGCGGCAATTCGATCATTTGATTAAAAATGAAAAAAATTTTCTCCATACGATAATACCGAAAAATCACACCACGAGGTTTTCACAATTTGCAAACAGTATACGAGTATATGGTATTCGGCTAAAGAAGGAGCTTTTGTTTTGTTAGGTATTAACAATTTATTTAGTTTTAAGAGTACAATGTATTTCAGTATTTAGGTTCAATATAGTTTTAATGATTTTATACTCATTGATATTTGTGATCCCTTATGTGGTGTTGCCCGTGTCGAAGTTACGGTCCAAGTGGGAGAGATTAATTCGTCGAACCTCGCCCACTCATGCAGATTTCCTGCACACTCAATTGTGGGGTTTTTTGGTTCGAAGAGATATTAATTACACCACACGGCAGACCACTTTATCATTAAACAATTAAGAAAAAATATGTTTTTTTATGTCTGGTACTTTTTCGTTGTTTGATGTGTGGTTTTGTTGATTGAGTCTCAAACAACTACAGTTAGTAAAAAGGTGGCTTAGCTTTTTAAAAATGAATCATTTAACGAGAGCATTTGTTGAATGAATCTGGCCATTCGATCATCATCTATCAAACGCAAGTTAATATTGTTACGTACAATTTTAACAAACTCATGATCTCTTATCGGCTGTTTTAATTAGCTACGAAAATAAACTATTGCTTTTTAAAATTTCATCGAGGGATTTGTTAGGCATCTGTCTACGTTCCAGGATCTGACTTAATATCTCAAAATCATTCTCATAGCTCTTGAGCTGTTTGAGTAATTCATGCTTCGTGCAGCATGGGCCAATCACTCCTGGGGTTGTGTAGTATAATAATTGTTGCCAATACCAGTTTTGAGCTGTACCGGATAAAATATGGTGAAAGTATCGGATCCTTTTGTCCATGAACAGTTGTATTCATTCTTAAGACTTCAACTCGAAACACAAAATCTTCTATCGACATGCCTTTCGCTTCGTCGAACCTTATGCCACAACGATTAAATTCAAAACGACGAGTATTTTGCCTATCAAAACCATTTTCCTGTCTTCTAGCAAATGTATTAGTTAGAGAATTAACATTGGTGCGAGTTGCACATCTAGTATTCTCATGTGAGTGAGATTAATTCGGTGTTCGAGGGCGCCCATTGTTAGAGTGATATTAGAATCACCTATGAGTTTTATCGCACGGTTTTGAATCCTATCTAGGAGGTGCAGAGATGTTTGTTGTCATTGTACTCCAATTTCAGGCGGATAAACACCTTATATATTAAGGCCTGATCAGAGGGGGTGAAGTATTTCTTATATCGATTAAGGAAACCTAGACATTTCGCAGCATTTTTCACGACTTCGAATATGTGGTCATTCCAACGTAAGGTGTCAGTGACACAAATACCGAGAATACAAGTGCTATTCATGGACAATGGATGGGTATTTAAATTTCGTTTTAACGCACCAGATAGCAATGTGTTTTGGAAGTATTCAATTCTACTCTGTTAGTGGTTCTCCAATTAGGCATGCTGTTAATATCAGAATCTAATGAGCTTAAAATACGCTACCGTTCCCGTTCTACAGCCGAAGAGCAGGGACGTGAGAACGAATACGAAAAACAGAGAGTGATATCGTCAGCAAAGGAATATATTGGATTAGAATTAGTAGACAAGACATCGTTGATGAAAATTAAAAGAGTATCGGAGTCTGAGCGGTGCCTTGGGGTACACCAGCATTTCTTTTACGGATATCAGCCCGGAAACCATCCAAGACAACTTGAATTGAACGTTCCGAAACATAGTTTGTAATCCATTAAAGGAGAGATTCATCGATCTCAAAGTGTTGGACTGGCCGCGAAGTGTGTAGCAAGCAGATTGGCCTTGATCAAAAAGCTGACAGCTGGAATGTCATTGTAAATGGGTATTGGTATGGAGGATGGAGGACCAAAAGTTGTTACTACCATTGGGACATTGTAGTATTTTTTGACTCAGTTTTTGGCGTAAAACGTTTACGCGTTTTAGAAAGGCGTTGCTGTCATTCCCGGCACGTTTGAACTTTATTCGGTTTTCCACTGTCGGTTTGGTCTTGAAGGACAAAAAAACATTTTTCGAACCCTGACAGCGTTTTTACTGCTCGAACCGTATCACGCCTTTTCTTTTGGTTTGATACTCTTCATCCGATGAAGGATAAAGGATCTCATTCCAAGGGGAATGGTGTTTGTGATCATATCAGCAGCGGCATCCGAGTCGTTATCGAGGAATCATAAAGACCAGTTATAATTCCTAAAAAAGCTGCTATGACCGCTCCAATTGGCTGTCTCGTATTGCCATACGATTCTTTTAGGAATCTTTTATCTAACTATGTGGTCGGTGTACGAGATGATATAACACAGTTCGAACCCTCTTCATTTGTGAATTTAAACACAATTCGTCATTGGCAATGAAAAATATTAATGACGCACTTGAGGATGTAGCGGTACACGAACACTCTATACGACGTTAGTTTGGAAAGTTCCGTTCGGGAGATTTCAGCCTCGAAAATGAACCATGTGGGAAGCCAGAAACGTTAGTTTACGATGATGTTTTAAGAGCAACGCTGGATGCGAACCCAATAAAATCGGTGCGAGAGATTGCACAAAGCATAGGGGTATCCCCAATGACAATAAATCGACACCTTTCTCTCATAGGAAAGGTAAAGAAAATATTGGCTAATAAATTTTTACTATACAATCGGACATTCCATGTGGTACAACCTAATAATTTTTACACGATGCTCGTTCGAGTACTGAACCATGGCTAAATGGTAGACATTGACAAGCGAAACAGTAATGAAAGCTCTCAAAAAACATTAAGGGTGCATAGAATATAGTTGTTAATGGAAAACCCTGTTGTTGTTATAATTGTTTTAAGATAGAATATAATTTAAGAATGCAATTAATTGAACTTGAGTTGCTTCAGTTTTTGCTTATATGCAACCGTATCATTTTTTTAATTGGTCTGATCCGCTAATTGTGGGAGCACTGCGACCCTAAAAATCTTTTGTACCACGAATCAGTATTAGGAATCCAAGAAAGGCTCAACTCTTTTGATGAAATTGAGAATCTCCATGGTGGAGATTTTGAGAATGTCCCCAGGTATCAAACTTTCTCTAAGGAAGTATCCTCTCCTTAAGAGCCACGCATTCACAAGAAATGTGTTCCGCAGTTTCGTTGGCATGCATGATTTGTGGTTTAAGTGGTTTTGTTAGGTTTAGATACTTTCGATGCGCCTTGCGAGGACTTGGCGATAGGTAAAGTACCTGGGGTGGGTATATTTATAAAGAACGGGTGTTCTATTATTTTATTGGTCAATTTCTAGTATTTACGCACAAAAATAGTAATTTTATAAGATATTTTCGATCGGGTACATTTCATGTTTTTTGTTACTTTAGTTACTATGGACGCGTCTGGCAAGAACTTGGCCGCGCGCAAAATGTTTGGCGTTCATATTTTTGTAATCTGGAAGAGTTAAACTATCTTTTGAGAGAAAAATTGGTTATGTTAGTTATGCAAAAATGGAATATTTGCTTATTTTAACGGTGTCTGGCACTGCCTTCAACGCACCGTAAACGTCTTGGAACCATATATTCATAATAATATAACTCTGTTCTATGTTTTATGTAAAATTGACATGGTTACCTTAATTATGCAAAATTGGGCATAATTCAAACACTTTGATGGCGTCTGGCGTGGCCTTCGCCGTATCCTAAACGCCTGGCATAAATGAATCTAAAGCAAGCAAATTCTGCTCTGTCGTGTTCAATAAAAAATACAAGGTTATCTCCCCTATTTCATTTGGGCATAATTTCGCATGTCAGTGAGGACTGCCAAACTGCCTTATTTGAAATCACACTAATAAATACTACCTATGAATGTACATATTTTTTGGTTACCCTTCACTGCCAAATCTATACTGCGGGCTCTTAGACTATGAGGCACAGAGGTTTAAATAGACAGTCGTTTACCACGCAGATCATGTCATAGGAATTTTGGAGAGAAAATTCATTTGATCCATATAATCTGAGTGACTAATCTGTCCAGTTTATAGTAGTCTGACCCTGCTGCGAATTCCGATTTTTTTACCAAGAGATGGAGTGGCGTTAAACCAATGGAGACTTTTCTAGCTGTTTCTGGACATGTGTGCATTCTGCCGGTTGTTTTTGTTTTTCCTATTATTGAAATAATATTACAAATAGAATTTAAAATTTACCTACTTCACCGACACAGCAAAACTTACATTGATTATTTGTGAGTCATTCGAATCTAGTCTTTATAAGACTTATATAATTTATATCACAAAACGCAAAGAGAAGTTCAAAGGTGAATTAAAAGTGCCAAGAAGTTTAAAAAGATTTAAAAGTAAAAAAAATAAAATTTATTAGTACAAGTACAAGTTTATTAAGAGTACATAATACTAAAAGAAAAGAAATATAAGTCAAGTATCAACCGTTATCGCGATTCGTTGTACATAAAAACCGCAAGCAAATACACATTACATACACATCGCTGAAAATTGATGAGCCCATTTCATATATTTATTTTACTCTGTCTTTATTCGCATGCTTTGTATGGTTTTCCAATAAGGACCTGACAACTTTTTTTTAAAATAAAACGCAAACCATTTGAAATATTTCAAAAACTTTATTATCGGCTTGAAGTACAATCAAAACATTTATGAATGGAACTTGACTTCGTTCATATGGCCACCGCGGGCACGTTTGCAGCGGTCGATTCTTTGGACCCAATTTTCAACGACTCGGACACACATTTCGGCCGAAACGGCCGCTATTTCGAGTTCAATGTTGGCTCTGAGCTCTTCCAACGTCGTCGGCGTGTTGGTATAAGCCAATGATTTAACGTAGCCCCGCAGAAAATAGTCAACCGGCGTTAAATCGCATGAACGAGGCGGCCAATCGACTGGCCCATTTCTTGAGATAACAAGCTCACCATACTTACTCTTCAATTTATCAGTTGTAGCGTGTGCTGTGTGGCTTGTGGCACCATCCTGTTGAAACCACATGTCGTCCAAGTCCATATCTTCCAATTCGGGCCAAAAATAATCAGTGATCATGGCGCGATAACGATGACCATTCACAGTAACTTGACGATCGTTATCGTCGACGAAAAAATATGGCCCACTAACGCCGCCGGCATGCAAACTGCACCAAACAGTTATTTTTTGTGGATGAAGTGGTGATTCATGAAGCACATGTGGATTTTCACTCGACCAATAACGCATATTTTGCTTATTGACGAACCCATTGAGAAAAAAATGAGCTTCGTCACTGAAGATGATTTTGCGATGAAATTCATCATCTTGACGCATCTTCTCCAGAACCCAATCGGAGAATGTACGTCGCTTCAAATGGTCCATCGGCTTCAATTCTTGAATGAGCTTGATTTTGTATGAGTGTAAACCAAGATCCTTACGCAAAATACGCCATAATGTGGTCTGAGCGATGCCCAATTCTTGAGATCGCCGTGGAATTGACTGATTTGGATCGTTTGCTACGGACCCCTGAATGGCAGCAACATTTTCGACACTTCGACCAACCCGTTGTCTCACTGACACGGCAACATCTGTAAGGAGTCAGTTGGCCACGGAGGCATCCATGATGCAGGAGTAGTTGGCAGTGGCACGCTCGCGGTTGCTCGGCTCTAGCTTGTCGGATTGGGTTGGTTCTTGCCACTACACCGTACATCGCAACTCAACTTACCTTTTTGTTTCGTGCCGAATTGAAAAAAAAGAAAACAAGGATAGCCTGGAGAAAGCTACGTTATTTCACGGACGGACTTAAAAGATAGGAGGAGAGAGAGATGATAGAAGAAAGAGGAAATGAAACAGCAAGATCACTTCTGTGTGCCATCACCACTGTGCAAGACCGGGACTTTCGCGCTTAAAACTAACTAATCCTACACTAACCTAATCCCTAACTACCGAACTTAATTAACGACTTATAACTAAACCTAAAACTAACTTAACCCTACGTACCCTACACCGAGTAGTTTGTCCCAGTATCACACAGCGATGACAGCTCGTTACGACCTGAAATAAGCCGGGTGGTGTTGGCTGAGGATGGCCAACCCACCCTTATCGCACTTGGATGCGACCAATTGCTGCCATTCTGGCCAGATCTGTGAATGGTAGCCCCTAAAAGAAATTCCTCCCAGTCGCCACCTGAAAAAGAAATCAGCGGTAGTCAGTCACGTCATTTCCTGTCATGTCGTCATCGTTTGTGCGTCATGTTTCGTCACAGTCGCCCCATCGAAGGACGGTCGGTCCGCCCATCCACACACCACTTGCTCTAAGCCTACTCCATCGTAGTAACAAAAAAAAACACGAATCTTACACCATCATACAATCCATAATTTGTACATGAATATATTTAAAAGAATAAAAAAAAAAATAATAATTCACAAAAGGTAAACTTAAATAACTAAAAATTTATTAAAATAAGAAAGAAGAAAAAGAAAAAAAAAACGCAAACTTATGATCTAAGAGCAATAAAGATTTTTTATATTTTATTTTATATTTCCTTTTTTTTTTTTTGGAATTCTACTTTAGTAATTTTACTAGGCTAGGTACTCTCCTTCCAGCCACTAAAATCTTATACAATTAGGACTTACCGGTTATAAACGAATTCCTCGTCGTTCTGGCGCCAGCACTTCGAAGAATCCTTGAAATTCTATATTATTTTTCTTTTTTTGCGCACACAAAAATAAATTCAAGTAAAACTCAAAAAAAATAAAAAACCAAAAAAAACAAACAACTTGCTTAATCCTAACCTTACTCTACACAGTAAAATAAAAAAAAATTAAAAAAACTCAAATCTAGAACTTAACCTATTCACTAAATTCAAAATCTTTCCATTTATTTATTTATTATTATTATTTATATATATATATATATATTTATATATATGTATATGTATATGTACATATAAATGTTCCTTTTTTTTAATACTAATACACTTATTTTTTTTTTGTCACTTATTTTGCGTATGCTATTGTTTTTGGTTTTTTCTTTTTTCACTTTTATATTTTTTTGTTGTTGTTGTTGAGGTTGTTGAGGTTGTCCCGCGGAGCACCTCTTGCAGGCGATGTAGCTTGGAGTATATGGGGTGGGGGATCGTATTTTGCCGCCCCTTTATTTTTCTGCTCTACGCACCTCGTTGGTGTAAGGGGGAGGGGGTGGGGGTAGTTCAAATTTAATATGTTTTTTTTGTTTTTTTTGCGGCAGTCACTTTGGGTTTTTTTTGTTTTGTTTTTGTTCTTTGTTTTGCCCGTAAGAATTTCTCGGCAAACTCTTTTTTTTTTTTTTTTTTTCTTTTCAAGAAAAAATCAAAGAACGCGGACACCCGGTGGATATCGCAAAAAGGATCGGTTACGTATCTCTGGAGTGGCTACCTGTACGCGCCGTAGTCCAAACTCCGTTTTTTTTTTGTTTTTTTTTCGCGATACGATTTGACCGAACTAAAAAAAAAAGAACCAGCGAAACTCGAATATTCGCAACCTTGTTGCTTTAACTTCCAGACACCGACTGTCTCGACTTTTTTAACTCCCAAAAAGGGAAAAAGAAAAAAGTCCCACCCAATACGACCTTGCCGCTGTGTCCCCAGACAATCAAAAAAAAAAAACCCGTTTTAGTCTGCTGATTTGATCAGCTGATCAAAACCCGTAAGGCCATTGACCTGTTTAATTGGACTCATTCTCAAAAAAATCCCATTTCTTGTTTCCTATTTCGCTTCCTATTTCGTTTCCCTCTTTCGTTTTCAACTCGGAAAACTATTTCGCAAAAATAGGTTCCTGCCTAGATTAGGTTCTTCATCACAGCACACAACCTACACATAAACATTCATATCTAAATTACCCCCACAAGATCTCTAGCCTTAGCAAGGATTTCCACCTCTTCCACCAGCATTTAAATTAATCAAAACACAACGCTCTCTACGATAAAAGGGACATATTCACCACGAGAACAAGAACACCGGGAGAGAGTGAGCCTATGAAGAAAGTGGAATGAGGGAACTCGAAAATAGAGGGACGTTTGACAGAATCAGGTTTTGCTGTGAGTTGCGAAAGAGAGATTAGTAGGTCCAATTAACAGATTGGGAGGGGAAAAGGTCTGTTTTTAGAAAGGGGTAAATTTATTGGACTTGGTACAGTGACGGAACACAAATAGAACATCAAAATGAAACATATTAATTTTTTTTTTTTTTGCTAAAAAGCTGACGCTACACATCACACAACGAATATGTAGACTCAAATTTTTGCACTTAACTTGTTATTGCCTGTCTAATAGGGCGAGAATTACGACCGAAAATTGGAGTTAACGCTCTTAAAGTTGCAGCACCGACTCCGAATTTTGGTAGAAAATTTTTATAATTTGCAGACGTAACCATGATGAAAATGTTGAGTTTACTGAATAAATTGACAGTGACAGTTTGATGATTAGTGAAAGAGTGCGTTTACAAATTAAATTCAAAATTGTCAAGTCCCTATTGGAAACCCTTTACAACATTTTACATGAGAATACAAGCATGTGTTTCTAAAAGATGCGCTAGACATTTGATTTTCGTTAGATGAGGTGACCTCTTAATATTCACCAAATTCCGTTAATTCGATTTATGCGTTTAAATGAATATTACTGAGAACATTGAATCTCTGACACAAAAGAACTTCAAACATTTTTGAAAGAGCGTGGTTTAAAATACCGATATAACCTCAAAGTAGAACTGGTAGATAGGCTCCCTACAGTGTTGGAAAAGAAAAAAAGTGCCTCTCAAGAAGGAATTAGTAGTTTAGAATCATCTTCAGTAACTTCAGTTCCTACAATTATGTCTACCAATGGTGAAGGTGAAGAAAAGTTCAGTTGGCTGAAGTTAAGAGAGTTTCTTACTAAGGAGTTCGGGAATAAAGAGATCCAAAATGTTCATAAGATTTTAGCGGAATCTAAAACAAAAATTGAAGGTTCACATTTGACGAGTTACAGCATAAGCAGTATCCCAGACAGTGCTATCAATAAAAGTATTCTTTATTAATCGCAAACCCTGAATCAACTTAAGGCAAATTAAAAGGCGTACGAACAAATGAAAGAAGAGCAGGATAAGGAGAAGTAAAAAAATGAAAGGTCACAGCAAAGTTCAAGTGGATGGAAAAAACAGGATACTGTCCCTCATAAATCAAAGAGATGTACAAATTGTGGAGCCATGTCCCATACTCATGCCAACTGTCACTATAAGTCAAGGGGTATGAGTTCGGGCACATCGCTCCATGATGTCCAGGAAAAACAAACGCGAACGTTGAAGTTTTAGTTGGCGGAGAAAGTTATAGTGGACTTATAGACACTGGCAGCGATATTTGTATAATAAAGAAATCATTGAAGGACAAGCTAGGCTTTCGAAAGAACAGGTATTCCAATTATAAGATTTGCGCAAAACAATAAAATTACTTTGGGTGCTATTACTATTGAGGCAGTGATCGATTCAGAATCCTACAACATCGTATGCCATGTCATCCCTGATGATTGGTTAAACACGAAAAAACTTGTCGGAAAAGATTTCTTCACAAAGGCTACATTAACCATCGCAAATGGAAAGACTACCATTTATAAAGTTGGCGAAGAGCAAACATTTTTAGCTCGGGTTAATGTTATAAACTGCAACAGTAACTCTTATTCTGACAGCTTAGACAAAATTGCTAATACTGAGTTCAAACAACAAATTCAATCTATGATAAGCAACTACCAGCCGCAGGAAAGTGTTGAGAGCTTAGGACTCGAAATGAGGATTGCATTGGAGCACGAAATTTCAATATTTCAAAGGCCAAGAAGGTTAGCTCCGTTAGAAAGGGGCATAGTTCAGCATCAGATTTCCGAATGGCTAGAGGAAGAAATTATTCGAGAGAGTAACTGAACTTAGCCTAGAAAAAGGGTGGAAGTAGTCGGATTTGTGTAAGTTTCCGAAAGTTGCACTCCAGAGTTATCAAAGACAGATTTTCGTTGCTTAATATTGAGGAAGTTCTTGAAAATTTTCACAAGGCTCGGATTTTCTCAACGCTTGATTTACAAAACGGATTTTTTCATGAGATAGAAGAGTCAAGTAAGAGATACACTGCTTTCGTAACACCGGACGGGCAGTATGAGTTCAGTAGAGTTCCGTTGGGACTCGGTAACTCACCGTCGTTTTTTCAACATCTTTCGCAAAATGATTCAGGATGGTACACTTCTCATTTATATGGATGGCCGTGGGTGGCCGTGGCTCAAGTGGTAGTGTGTTGGCTTCCAAATCGGAAGGTTCGGTGTTCGAATCCCAGCCTCGTCCGAAAGACATTCTTTTTTTCAGGCAACTTAATTCTCGTAAGACGAATGGTTGCCTCTAATACAATAACAAGTTCAATTACACTAATACTTTAGTCTCCCCATTAAATGTTGGATGCCACCCATGGAGCGAAATAACCACTGAGCCCAAAAATCTTTCTTTCTCTCTCTGTCCCATTTTCCTAAAAACTTAACACGTGCTCAGGCATTTTAAGTGTATTAATACCCACTTGAGTGTTAAGTTCTTTAAAAAAAAAAAAAAAATGGATGACCTTTCCTTCTGAAAACAAAGTCGATAAAATCGGATCCTTAAGGAAGGTTTTGGATACCTGTAGCCAGAATCGGCTCTTAATGAAGTTTAGTCAGTGTCAGTTTTTGACAAAAGTTCCTGGGACATTTTGTGAAAGGAGGCACCATCCAAACCTCAGATTAGAAGGTTTTAGTTGTGAGAAGATTTCCAATGCCAAAAAATGTAAGGGATATGGGGCAGTTTTGCTTCAGAAGGGAGATGACGATTTTTTTCACCCAGTTTTTTTTCTGAGCTTTAAAACTTTGCCTGCAGATAAGAACTACTAAAGTTATGAGTTGGAGGTATTTACTGTCATTCGATCGCTTAAGAAATTGCGAGTTTACCTGTTGGTACTGAAGTTCGACATCTTTATTGATTGCAAAGCTTCTCATCTAACAATGGCTAAGAAGGAATTAAATAGTAGAGTCGCATATTAAGCCCTTCAGTTGCAAGAATATAAGTGTTAGTACATCACAGATCTGGGAAGTCAATGAAACCAACAGAGACATCGCACACGGCAGTGTGGATCGTCTCAGGTTCAGTAGGGCGGTGGGGAATCGCGATAAGAGGGATGTCGTTCGGCAGCACCAGCATTTCTGGTGGTTGAATGACGGAGAAGATGTTTCGTCGTCGTTTCCGTCAATTACGGACCAGCCTCACTAATGAGGCAGAGCTGACCAATTTATTTGCTCAGTAAATAGCGATGGCCAGCTTACATAGGTTTAGGTTAGCATTTAAGAAACATATACATATATCAGTGTATACAAAGGTGTATACTGATATATGTATATGATCGTGTATAATGTCTATGTGTGTTTATGTGGGTATTGTGCATTTAGGTTAGGTAGGCTAAGGTTTATTTTAAGTTAGATATTAAGTTTTTATAAAAAATAAAAAATTACATCCATAAGCTAAGTTTTTTGTTATCAATTTTTTCTTAGCCCTAAGTACACAAAATAAACATGTATAAATAAAATGTAAATGAAGTCGAAAGACATAGATATACGAATTTAGATTAGCTTAGAGTGCCTGTGTGGGGCCAGTAAGTTAGTATAAGATTGTTAAGTAATTGTAAGCTAGCATTTAAGCATTTTTTGTTAGTATGTAAGAGTTAGTGATTAAGTAAATAAAATGCATTGAAAACTAAAACTGAAAAAAGTCGATGAAACACGTCGATGCACTAAGTAGGTACCCGACTGTTTTAGTTATAGAGGATGGTGTCATGGAGTCAGTAAAGAGGGCGCAGGATGAGTTTTGAAAGGTTCTCTTAGAAATTCTTAAATCGTCAAAGGAGTATGAAGACTTTGAGGCGGGGTAATCTACATGCATGTAAATGGCGATTATCTTTTGGTTGTACCAAAGACAATACAACGGCAGATCGTGCAGAAAATACATGAGCAAGGACATTTTAATGACCGTACCGTACCAAATTATTGAAGCGGTTTCTAAGACCTGTGTAAGCTGTATTCTTGCATCTAGGAAAACTGACAAAGGCGAAGGATTCCTTAATCCTGGTGATAAGATGGACGTGCCCTTACCGTCATGGCGAAGAGTTATAAGTTTTTATTCATAATTGTTGACGCATTCTCAAAATATACCCGGTGAAAAGTACGGGAGTTGATGAGGTTCTGAAGAAACTGGAGCTGCAGGCCGATGCTTTTGTAAATCCACACAGGATAATCACAGATAAGGGATCAGCATTCACCTCAAACCAGTTTAAGCAATATTGTGAATTACGCAAGATACGTAGAGGGAATGGGCAAGTTGAACGACAAAATAAAGTCGTTATTGAAGTCTTATCCAACCTTTCGGTAGAAAACACAATAAAGTGGTATCAACATCTAAGCCGTGTTCACCGAATTTTGAACCCTACAATCCCAAGATCTACGCGAAAGACACCTTTTATCCTACTTCCCGGTGTGCAAGTGTTCGCGAGCGAAGACTTAAAGCTGGCCGAAATACTAGAGGATGAAATTCGCTCAAGCTTTGAACATGAGCGCCAAGAAGTTCGAGAACAAGCCAAATAAGAAATTTAAAGGGTGCAAGAGGAAAATAAAAGAGCGTATAATCGTAGACAAAACATCCTGTCAAACACAAAATCGGTGATTTTGTAGCTATAAGGCCATATTTAAAGAAAAAAAAAACCAGATATTTTGTGAATTATAGAATTTGAGTGAAGAAATAAATAATACTTTTTTTTTCAATCGAAGGAAAGTGTTTTTAATTACAACCACATTAATACCAAGGCAGCAGTTCCTCATTGCCTTACTCTGGTTTGAAAACGGAGGGCAGTTTCAAGTTGCTGTCATACATGGAATATCTAAGTCTATCTTACGTCGATGTGCTTACAACTGGCTGTTTAAACAGCAATTATTAATTTACTGTTTGAAAAATTTGTATGTTGGACTAATCAGCACGAAGCATATGTGGAAGGTTTTACGTAATTGCCGATAAAAACATTTTATTCTATTATTTGTAGTATTTATTACTATCATATTAAGCACAGCACCATGTGATAAGAAGTGTGTCAATTGATAATGGTTGGTGGTTGGTATGTGTCGGTTTGATGGGTGTCGTTTACATAAGTGGTATTGGGTACGTTTTAGGTTTAATCGTACGGGTGGGTTGTGGGGTTGGATGTTATCAGTGTTATGGTGTTTTGTAGTTTTAGTATGAATATAAGAAAGAGCGTGTGTGTAATTTGTAGGTGTTTGATGAAGGGGGGTGTGCATCTTCAGTGTTAGAGGTAACATGTGCGATTCGAAGAGGGGGGTGGGGTTGATGGGAGAAGTGAGTGGATTTTAGGTAAACAGGGAATTTTCTCATTGTCTATGAAAAAATTACTGGGTAGTGGCTACGTGGTGATTATTGGGATGAGGGAGAGAGACAGAGCGACGGGTGTTGAATGAAAGTGAAAGCATTGTATATGAATTGTTAGTCCTGTTAGATTTGTAAAGTTGAGGAAGACATATATTAAGAACACTACACACACACACACATACGCATACACACAAACACGCACACATGTTACAGTTTCTACCTTTATGGAATTTGTGGAAAAATTAATGCGGGAAATAGTGATGACCTCTTATTGCTTATTAGGGTCTTAAAGAACTAGAAATAATACAATTGTTTTATCATGCTAACCACATTGTTATGAGAAATTTATGAGTGGTATTTAAGTTAAAGAATTATATGAAGTGGGTAGTGTTCGAAATCTTTGTGCCTATCTTTAGAGAATTTGTGGAAAAATTAATGCGGGAAATAGTGATGACCTCTTATTACTTATTAGGGCCTTGGAGAACAAGAAATAATACGAAACTTCGGGGTGTATAAACTATTAGGTGACAGTTTATGTTATATTGTTTATGGAATTTTTTGGAGCATAAATTAGGATGATAAGCGTGTTGAAGAATTTATTTTCTTTCTTTTATCATACTAACCACATTGTTATGAGTGGTATGTAATTAAAGAATTATATGAAGAAATTCATAGAATTATACCTTAGAAAAATGGACTTGGTCCTTATCTCCCTGACCATATTGTATAATATTAGAAAATAACTACATTAATTCCGAGGCACAAAGATCTAATGTGCAAACAACACGAACAAAAGATATTTCTTTCTCTCTCTGTCCCATTTTCCTAAAAACTTAACACGTGCTCAGGCATTTTAAGTGTATTAATACCCACTTGAGTGTTAAGTTCTTTAAAAAAAAAAACAACAACAACATAACCTGAAGCAATTGAGAAAATTGCACAACATGTTGATAATAATGAAAATGCTAATGCAGGTCATCGTACAGAAATTTGAAATGTATAAAAGAAGACATGTTTATAAAAGATGAAGTATACATTATGAAATGTTTTATGAGAGCAGATCGAGAGAAGTAGATTTACAGGTGTTGGAAATAACAGAAAATTCGAGGTGTAGGGTAAAGCCTTTAAGAGACTGTTTTGTAAAGTCCAGGCTGACCTTTGAACCCTTGAAATCTTTATTTAAAAGGTTAAAAAGCTTTTGTATTTGTGTGATTGATGCAAAATAATATGATTTAGTGTGAGATTTAAGAGGTGAAAACCCTTAATGATTATCCATGAGAAAGATCGTAAAATATTATTTCACAGGGAAACTTTCAAGGAAAATAATTTGATTATTAGATTTATTAATATATATTAAATAAGCTCTGCATTTTATTTCATTTAGGTGAAAGCATTCAGTCTTAGAAAGGAGAAATGATAGCTACATAATTCATTTTGTTAATTATTATCGGCATAACTTTATCGGCTCCACCACCATTAGTTAACCTTAATGATAATTCTAAATCAAATCTCGAGTTTGAGGTTATTTTACCAAATCATGATCGGGTACAGCTTGATTTGTCATTTGTACTTTTAAAACACCACAACTATTCAAGTTTGAATTTATCAAGTAGTACTACCACAATAATAACAACAATAACTTTACCACCCAACACCAGCAATGATGGTGTATTTACTAACCCTGAAGGTCGAGAATACGTGAGTGCGGAGGAAGCTACTATAAGGAAGCTATATATCGTTCAGGCAAGATCTAATACAAAAGGAAATAAATATTGCCGGGTATATTGAGAGTCAGCATATCTTTTATAGACATTTCAGACTGGAGTTTGACTAAAATAAAGAACTTATAAATTCGTTGTTCTTATGACAGCAATTTCAAAGAAAAGTCTCTGGTCATTGAAAGTTTCGAGTATCGAGAATACGAGTCGGAAAGGATTCTAAGTAGTAGTGAAATGGAATACGTTACAAAGTTTGACAAAGATTATAAATTATAAGGAAATAAAGGAAATAAATATTGCCGGGTATATTGAGAGTCAGCATATCTTTTATAGACATTTCAGACTGGAGTTTGACAAAAATAAAGAACTTATAAATTCGTTGTTCTTATGACAGCAATTTCAAGGATGTTGAATGTTTCGAGTATCGAGAATACGAGTCGGAAAGGATTCTAAGTAGTGGTGAAATGGAACACGTTATAAAGTTTGACAAAGATTATAAATCGAATTACGAACTACTGGATTTTAGGACAGCAAAACAAACATAGCATATGCAGATATCTTAAGAAATAATAAATAAAAATATGAAAAAAATTTCATAATCGTGTTTTATTAATTATATACTAGGAAAATATATTAACTTAACAGATTTCTTTTATTTATCCATGAGTTGTGTTCTCGTGGAAAACCAAGCCATTTCACATATTTCACATTGGTTGCCTCGTGTTTGCAATACTTTTTCCTCAAGTAATACATTAGGTTGTTAGGTTTTTAGGAGTTCCATCTCATAGAAACCACCTTGAATAGGGAGACCTTGGAAATCATCCAGGAAATATGTGACAGGATTTGCCATGTTAATTTTTCTTATTGTAAATATTTCAGTAGACTAGTTGGGTGTGTAACCTTTTTCAAAAGCATGTTTAAACTTGCTTATTCGAACCTTATCTCCCACCTTGAATTTGTTTTTAGGTGTTATTTTAACTTGCCTAAAAACCGATGATAACAGGCTTTTGGAATTGCTCTTATCAACATCGACTGGTCGCATTCTTATTATTCTATGTAAAGAATTGTTGTATGTTTGAAGTAAATCTTTAAGGCTGTGTAACCATTCGTAGTTGCCGTTGAAGCTGAATTCTTTCCACAGTTTCTCTTTTAGAGTTCTATTGAAGCGTTCAACAATTGACGCTTTCAATATACTGTGATAACCACTTAAATGTGAGCAGCGACATCTAGCAGAAAATGTCGATACTGGAATAACAAAGTCTCGACTGGAGAGTGGAATAGAATTTTCTAGCAAATTGGAAATTGTATGGGACGCTGGATGGCGAGGATTGTTCTCGAAGTATGTCATTCGAGTATAAATACCAGCATCCCCAAGAGCAAAAGCAGGATGAACAAAAGAATAGTCTCGAACAAAAGTTGGATGTACAAAAGAAAAATCTAGACGAGCAGAAGAGCAGCATTGAACAAAAATTCAACGAACAAAAGAATAGTCTAGCACAAAAACTGGAAGAACAAAAGAACATTCTCCAGCAAAAGTTCGAAGAAATCGATGACAAATTTGAAACAATAGAGAAGAACGTTGATGACAAATTTGATAGAATAGAGAAGAACGTTGATGACAAATTTGATACAATAGAGAAGAATGTTGGCGAAAAATTCGAAGAAATGGACAGCAAAGTTCAGCAACTGGCAAAAGAGCTCGACACAGTGCGAAAACAGAAACTGCGAGAATGTTCTTTAAGCGGTCCAAGGAGAAAAGATTTGAAGCCTCCCTCATTCGATGGCCAGACCTCATGGTCTACTTATAAGAAGCAGTTTGAAATGGCTGCCTGTGCAAACGACTGGGACAATGAGGAAAAGTGCTTTGCCCTAACAATGGCCTTGCTTTATGCCAAGCATAAAGATTATGTGACTTTAGTACAGGCTATAGAGAAACGGTTTGGGGATAGCCACATGCAGGAGGTCTACAAGGTCCAATTGCAAAGCCGAACGCAGCAAAGAGGAGAAACACTGCAGCAGCTCCAAGCAGACGTGAGTAGACTTGCACATCTTTCATACCCCACCGCAGGCCAGGAAATTATCGACGAAATGGCAAAAGATGCATTTATCAGGGGAATTGCAGATTCGAAGCTACAGTCAGCAGGCACTTGCCTTCGCTCTGGCGATGGAAGCAGCCAATCAGGCTTCCAGGGGAACACATTTCGTCAGGGAAGTAACATCTATCGAATGCTCCTGCACAAGAATTAGTGCCGAGGAACGAGATACTCGACGGGATAGACGGATAATGCGCTGCTGGAATTGCAATAAAATAGGATACCTTCAAAGGCAGTGTAAAGAACCGGTGCGACGAAAAGAATGCCCTCACTGTGGTGGCAAGCCAATAGGAGAAGAAACCAGTAGAAACAGCTATCAAGAAGCCGGTCAACCTTCCCGAAGCCATCAGTCGGGAAATGCTTAAGCACCAACTTCGCGGGGCAGAAGTTGGTAGCAGGAGTCGACGGCCCCAGGACCATCATCCAAGTCTCGCTGGCAAAACGATGCAACGAAAGCCTTCTAGTAGAAGTAGTCAGTGGAAAAGAAAAATGGATGGGAACAATAGACACCGGTGCCACGGCCTCAATCATCAGGAGGAATCTTGTGCAGAAGTCTTGGCTGCATAACACTAGCAGTTGCAGCTTGCGAACAGCTACAGGAGCAACGATTAAGGTATATGGGGAAGTTCGCATAAAAATCCAATTGCCCGGAATAACATTCACTCACGCGTTTCTGGTAGCTGACATATGTGACGAGTGCATCATTGGTACAGACTTCATGAGAGAACATGGACTTGTAGTCGACTTGGGGGCACAAACCCTGAAATACGGAAACATGGAGATACCAATGATATACGGAAACGCCAATACCTCAGTCTCAAATGTCGTCATCTGCAGCAATCAGAGTCTAGAGCCTTCGTCAGAAGCAATTTTGTGGGCAAAAGTGGAAGGTGGTCCTGGTAGCCACCGATTCTATTTGATGGAGCCAGAAAAGAAAAGAGACTTCATGGTGGGAAAGACCTTAGTGGAGCCAAAGAACAACATGGTCCCTGTAAGGATTCTAAATCCAATGACATTCAGTGTAAAGGTGAAAAAGGGGGAGATAGTGGGAAAATGCGTACCTGTTGAGGCTATATCGACCACAACGGAAAAAAAGGGTGCAAAACCGGTCACAACAGTTCAGAGCATAAAAATCAAGAACAAAATTCTCAACCTCTGTAATCTGGACGAAGATCAGCGAATCCTGGCAGAAAAACTAATCGGTGAGTATGCTGATGTATTTGCTACACAAGACGGAGAATATGGACGTACGCATATTGTTCAACACCACATTGACACCGGAGACGCTCGACCAATCCGTCAACCTGCAAGGCGTCTTCCATTGGCAAAGCAAACAGAAGTTGCCGAAATGATGTCGAAGATGAAAGCTGAGGGAGTGATTGAAGAATCGCAAAGTCCGTGGGCATCTCCAGTGGTCCTCGTGAAGAAGAAAGATGGCAGCACGAGATTTTGTGTAGACTACCGACGTCTCAATGATGTCACTAAAAAGGACAGCTACCCACTTCCGAGAATCGATGACACTTTGGATATGCTTTCTGGAGCGAAATGGTTTTCAACACTTGACTTGAAGAGCGGTTACTGGCAGGTAGACATAAATCGTGCGGATCGTGAGAAAACTGCCTTCACTACAGGAAGCGGTCTTTGGCAGTTTGAAGTGATGCCGTTTGGACTGTGCAACGCTCCGGCCACCTTCGAGCGACTAATGGAACGAACATTGCAAGGACTCACCTGGAAAACCTGTCTAGTATATTTGGACGACGTTATCGTCATAGGTAAGACGTTCGAGGAGCACCGCGAAAATCTAAAAGAAGTGTTTGAGAGGCTGCGAAGTGCTCATTTAAAGCGCAACCCAGAAAAGTGCGCCTTGTTCCGTCCGGAAGTAAAATATCTGGGTCACATTATATCAGCGGAAGGAGTAAGAACGGATCCTGACAAAATCGAAGCCGTGAAAAGTTGGCCTTCTCCAAAAGATAAACACGAACTGAGAAGCTTTTTGGGACTCGCCACGTATTACAGAAGGTTCGTAAAGGATTTTGCCTGCATCAACTTACAGAAAAAGGCCGACAGTTCAGGTGGTCTGGAGAATGCGAAAAAGCATTTCAAGAACTGAAGCGACAGCTGTGCAATGCCCCCATCTTGGGTTACTCGACGCTCGGAAAAATGTTCATCGTGGACGCAGACGCTATCAATGTTGGGGTCGGAGCTGTGATCTCCCAAGTTCATGACGGTCAAGAGAAAGTGGTCGCATATTACAGCAAAGTACTCTCCAGACCTGAGCGGAACAACTGTGTAACCCGGCGCGAGCTTCTGGCTTTAATTCTGGCTACGAAGCATTTCCATAAGTACCTCTACGGACAAAAGTTCATTCTCCGGACAGACCACGCAGCTCTGAAATGGCTACTCCAATTTAAGAACCCTGAAGGCCAAGTTGCAAGATGGATCGAGCAGTTGCAGGGCTACGACTTTGAAGTGCAACACCGCAAGGGAACACTCCACTCAAATGCTGATGCTCTCTCTCGTCGACCATGCGGAGTAAAATGCGAACACTGCAATCGTAAAGAAGCAAAAGAACAGGCAGCTATCCAAATGATCAGGACTGAGCCAATGGAGTATAGACGAAATCCGTTCCTCCCAACAGGCAGACAATAACATCGAACCAATATTGGCCTGGAAAGAACACGAGGAAAGACCAAGCTGGCAGCAGATATCAGATCGGAGCCAAACTCTGAAGGCATACTGGGCACAGTGGGACTCGCTTTTTGTGCAAGATGGATTGCTGAAGAGGAAATGGGAAAGTGCCGATGGGACAACATCTCGTATGCAGTTAATTGCGCCACGGTCCAGAGTCAACCAAGTACTCCATGAAATACATGACGGAATCTCAGGAGGCCATTTGGGAATAAACAAGACGTTGGAAAAGGTAAGGGAACGTTTCTATTGGCTAAGCGCTAAACAAGATGTCGAGAATTGGTGCAAAAAGTGCATAAGATGTGCGGCTACCAAGGGTCCAAAAGTAAAGCCACATGGACAAATGCAACAATACAATGTCGGAGCAGCTTTCGAACGAATAGCCATCGACATCGCTGGGCCGTTTCCCGAAACCATTAATGGGAACCGATATACTCTCGCAGTCATGGATTACTTCAGTAAGTGGCCGGAAGTGTTTGCCATCCCAAATCAAGAGGCTAAGACCGTAGCCGAACAGATAGTCAACAACTGGGTGAGCAGATTTGGGGTCAAAATGGAGCTGCACTCTGATCAAGGGCGAAACTTTGAATCAAAAGTCTTCCAGGAAATATGCCAATATTTGGGAATAAGAAAGACAAGGACAACACCACTACACCCTCAATCTGATGGAATGGTCGAGCGATTCAATCGGACCTTGAATGAGCATCTATCTAAGGTTGTCAGCAACTGCCAGCGGGATTGGGAGCGACACATACCCCTCTTCTTAATGGCCTACCGAAAAGCGGTCCATAGCTCAACAGGGCACACACCATCCGAGATCTTATTTGGTCAAACGATTCGGTTGCCAAGTGAAGCAAAATTCGGATCCCCACCGACGGAGCCCAAAGAGGTGAACGACTACGTGAATGACTTACGCAGCAGGATTCGTAAATTGCATGAAGACACCAGAGAAAAGATGAAGCTAGCAAGCAGCCGCATGAAAACTAGGTACGATATCAAGGCGAAATCTTCCGGTTTCAACGAAGGAGATCTGGTTTGGCTGTATAATCCTCAGCGTAAGAAAGGCAAATCACCAAAATTTCAACAGGACTGGGAAGGTCCATACAAGGTGATAGCCCGCGTTAATGACGTTGTCTACCGGATCCAGCGTGGGGATCGAGGAAAATTGAAAGTGGTCCATTTGGATAGAATGTGTAATTTCAATGGGATGCTGAATGACGAAGTTGTTCGGGACGAACAACTGTAGGGAGGGAGCAATGTGATAACCACTTAAATGTGAACAGCGACATCTAGCAGAAAATGTCGATACTGGAATAACAAAGTCTCGACTGGAGAGTGGAATTGAATTTTCTAGCAAATTGGAAATTGTATGGGACGCTGGATGGCGAGGATTTTTCTCGAAGTATGTCATTCGAGTATAAATACCAGCATCCCCAAGGTATGCAAATGAGTTCTAAAGTGTAATTTGAAGTGTTAATTAGGAGAAGTGATTAAGTGGTTTAAGTAAAAGATAAGAAAAGTATAAGTGGTTGAGAAATTGGATTGTACTGAGAGAAAGAATTAAATAGTGAATTGTAACTGTACTGAATAAAGGGATTTGTATTGAAAAGAATAAGTTCTATTATTTGTACCCACACAAACATTTTACAATACTATACGTTGATTAATATTGTGTTTCTTCATCAACTCTTGAAAATTTTTGTTGAAAAACTCCCTTCCATCGTCCGTTTGTAAATTTTTCGGTTTGCGAAGAGAACTATTGAAAATTGTTTCCATACCCTCTGCGACCAATGATGACGTTTTGTTTTTTAATGGGACACTCCAAGCATATTTTGGAAAAGTATCAATAACTATCATTAAGTATTTGTATCCTTCGTTCTCCTGACTGTACGGTATCATTTCAACCAAATCTGCTTGCCATAAATCATCTAATCCTTTTATTTTAACTCGTCACCTATTGAAACGCTTTCGCGCAGGTTTGTGTAATTCCCCCACAACGTTTCGTTTACTCATCATGTGGAATAATAAAAACAAAAGACGAATATTTCTCTTTTTATAAATCATTATTTGGAAAATAAAACTAAAACAATACTGATATGTTAGGTTTTTATTTTTTTATTATTTATTTTTTAATCTTTGATACAACGCCATTATTTTTCTTATTTTAAGTAATTTATTTTCAATCATATAACACGCACATGTATTTGGTCCATCCTTGCATAAATTTGAAGACCATGGACAACCAACAAAATGGCAATGTATTGTTGAGATGTGGGAAACATTTCTCAATTGCCTTAGATCAGAAATACATCCAATAATCTCGTGGAAATGTTCATCCAAAAAAATGCGTTGGTTCGCCTTTAAAAAATTAAAGTCTCATCAAGTACTCGTATCAGCGAAGTTTTTAGGTCGGACATCATATCTTATGAACTACAGATGCTTACTAATTGATTTTAAATTTTTTTAAACAATTTAAACTAGAAAGAAGGAAGTAGGTAAGAGTAGCAAGTTCTAAACAGTCGGATAAGTTTTTCTTTTTTAAAAAAATCAGAATTGAGTTCTTCGATTTTCCTTTCAATGTTATTTTAAATTGCCCGAGGTCATCATAGAAAAGGTTTCTAAACTTGTTAACTTAAGAAATTTCTTTTTATTTTTTTATCGCATGGAAAACCAACACTTCAGAACTGATTTCCTCGATTTTCTTTTCAATGTTATTTTCAAATTTCCCGAAAAGGTTTCTAAACTCGTTAAGTAAATTTAACGTATTCAAGTTTTGCATATCGGAATATTCACGCAGTATATTCTCATGTTTTTCGAGTTTTTCATCCAATGCGAGGAGACATTTTTTAAATTCATTTTTTATCCAGATATCAACATATTTTTTCGTTGCAATATCATTCAAATCGTAGGGTTCCTTAATGTTTTTAATTGCTTTCTGTTTCCCATCAAAATATCCATTTAAATGTAATTTTAAGGACATCTTAGTTTCATCGATAAAGCTGCTAAAGCTAATATCAATATACTCCCGCATCAAAATCAGGGAATTGTTTAGAAAGTCAAAACTATCGTCAATGTATTTTTTGTTGATCGCCTGGTGTGAAGCACTTGGTGCTCTCACGTTGTTAAGACATTTTCCCTAGATGTCAAAATCACCAGAGGGTAATAAATCCTTCCCCAGGAGGCCCTTGAGGCCCTATTACATTCGATAACTGCTTTGCACTTCGCCCGAACTTGTCGAATCTCATTATGCTTATAACAATTACTCAGTTATTGTTCTATGCCAATATATAATATTTGCTTCGCGTAGCTCCTCTACAATAGAGTTTATTTTATTTTTGAGGTTATTATTACCTGCACTTTTGGATGCAATCAAAAGTCGTAATCTGTCTACAAGTTTGTTTGGGTTAACCTAGTATACATAATCGATAGGGTCGCTAGAGTATGTCATATCATTTGTACTTAAATAAGCTTTACCTACTTTGGTTTTCACATTTTGGGGTGGATTTTGAATTAAGGGTAGAATAATATATTTATATTTTTTACCTTTGTTACCCCTCACTTGTGAGGTACTGTCAAAGTTTCTCATGTGTACATTCGTCTTTTGTAAATCCTCATAAGTATATTTTTATTTTTTGGGTTTTTTTAAAAAAATTAACTCATATAACCCATCTGTTCTACTGAAAATTTCATCATCGTCACTGTTTTCGTTAATATGGAAATTTGATCTTCCCAATTTCACAGAATTTAATTTCCTATCAAAATACAGACCATAGACCTTGTCATGATTCTTATCTGATGGATTCGCACCAAAGAATGAAACGTGTTGATTAGTTAGTGTATTAGTAGGTGTTCTAAATGAAATTTCTTCTGCCGAGGAAGCTACCATTGGGGATGAGGTCTTGAAACTCTGTTCAATTTAATTTTTTTCTTTAGGAGTACTTTAGAATTTTAATCGTCGTCTAGGTTGTTCTATATTGATCTCTATATTAATATTATTTGAACTGCTGGCGCTTTTAAGACATATGAGGAGGATATTAACCAATCAGTTTCTAACATGGCTATATCTATCAGGGCTGTTTCTAACGGGGTCAGTTACTATCAGACCGGTTCCAGGCTGATGTATTCACTTAAACATGTGTTCAATAAGTGAACACTCTCACAAAATCACCGTTTCTTTAAATGATCTATTATATCAGCCTTTATTTATAGGGAAATCTTTGTTAATGATCAAGAACCCATATAAATCTTTCCAGCAATTTGAACACAATTCTCGAAACTGATTGAATGACATATCAGAACTTATATGGTCGTTGTATATATGTTTTAGATTAAGATCATCTTGTTTAAAAAGAACTTTGTAATTAGCATTATCACGAGGTATATGTTAGGTATATGAGTATATGATTGACATAGAAAAAAGCTATCCACTTCGCTGTGCCGCCCCATGCAGAAATAATCTCGAATGTTGTTTTGCTTATCGCATGCCACATCACCAAATATAAAAATAGAATTACGTTTTGCTTCGGATGGAGGTTCAATTTCACAATTATTTGAAAATTCATTATATCCCATGCCCGTAATTGATTTTATTAGTTTTTTGAGATAGTCATACTTTGCTTGATGTAGTGATTTTGAATAAATATAAAGGTTTTCAAACTTTAAACCCTTCGGATCCAAAATGATGACATTAGTTTTACCACAATTTGATGGGCCTATAATTATTCCTCGAATACTGTTGGATATTCATAATAATCTGCGTGCTCACCAAGAAAGAAGTAGTATAACATGCTTGACTTTAGTGTTAAACCTATCAGTATGAAATATTCATTCTCAGGATACGGATTAGTAAATTCGTTAATCAATAAACTACCATTTGAGTTGCATCTTCCTTCATATAATTTCTGTGGCTCTAGTACTAAATTAGAAAAATGTTTAGCTAGAGGGAATCGTGGGATAAATCAATTGGATGAAGCTTGTCGCGAACACGACAACGCATACGCTAATAATAAAAGCTTGAACGACAGACATATTGCAGACAAAATTCTAGCTGAAAAATCCTGGCAGAGGGTACAAGCTAAATATTCCTCAATATCAGAAAAATTGAATAGTAACATACATATATTGGTAACAAATATGATGAAGGCAAAAACAAAACTTGGGATGGGCTGTCAAACTAAACGGACCAAATTCAAAAAAAGAAACTTTTGTAAAGGAAGTAAATTATTTAAAAGGGCAGTCAAAGAAGCTAGAAAGGCTATTAAGCATCCTATAAGTACAGATCCAGATGCACTTATATTCACTGCCTTGCAAGCTGCTAAAAAAGTTCTGAAAAATAAACGAACAAATCTTAATATCCCTCGCGTTATAGCACTACCGAAGATTGGAGGTTTTTTACCGCTTTTACCTATCTTAGCTGGACTATATACCGATAGGATCAGTAGCTGATGGCGCTGCTGGGATAGCTAAAGCAGTTAATGAAGCAAAAGCTGCTAAACAACAATTAGAAGAAAATAAACGTCACAATCTTGCCGTGGAAGGAATTAAAATAAATCAAGGTAAAGGACTTTATCTACAGCTCTATAAAAAAGGATATGGGCTTTTTTTTAAAGCTCAAGACTCAAAAAACTTTTAGATTTGCTACCCAATCGTGCTCTCACCAATATTGACATTAAGGAATTTGGGAAAGCCCATATTCCTTATTTTCGAGGTGTTTACATGAGATATATATTACCAAAAAGACCGAATGTTAGGGAATGTGGTGTTATAAATTTAGATGAGGAGAGCGGAACGGGATCGCATTGGGTAGCCTATGTTAAGAATCAACATATAATAAAACACTTTGATAGTTTTGGTAATTTTAAACCGCCAATAGAAGTTGTAAGATATCTAGGTACAAATATTCAATATAATTATAACAATTGTTAAAATTTTAATACATTTATATGTATGTGGTCATTTGTGTCTGCAATTTCTACTTGATTGTCAAATAAATAAATGAAGAATAAATAAAAATGTTTCATTTCTATTTGATGAGCAATGTCACTAACACTTACCTTAAGTGGGAACAAATCCACTCGAACTACAGAGTATTTTCCACCGATTATTTTGAAGTCAGGTTATGTGTGTGGTTTAGTTGATTTTCAGACCTATAATTCCATACCGAATATAGATTCATTTAATAATCGTTTTAATTTCGGTAGTAATGAATTAACTTTTCCTATTGGCTCATACGAAATCGAAGATATAAATAAATGTATTCAGGAGGCTATCAAATTACATAATAAGGATAATCCAGAAAAAATGTCAATCCAAATAAGGGCAAACAATAATACTCCTAAGTGTGAAATTTATAGTACTATGGAAATCGATTTCTCTCATTCTAATTCCATTGGTTCACTTTTAGGGTTCAGTAGGAAAAAGCTAGCTCCTAACAAATTACATGAATCAGATCTTTATGTTAACATTAATAGAGTGAATATTGTACGTATCGAATGTAACTTGATTGACGAAACATATATTAATAGTCAACCAGCCCATATACTTCATGAATTTTGTATTAAGGTTAGCCCTGGATATAAAATAGTGGAGGTTCCACGAAATGTTATCTATTTACCTGTGAACTCTAAAAGAATAAGTTCAATAACATTGAATCTCTTGAATCAAGAGGGAAATCCAATAAACTTTCGAGGAGAAACCATAACACTTAGATTATATCTTAAACCACAACTATGATAGTATACGATTATTTTTCACCCACATTAGCTTATAAAAGAGCAGGTAACACTGCCACTACTGTTAACATACAATTAACACCTGTCAGAAGAGTATCTCAGGTATTATAGAACAAAATAAAAAGGTTTTATTATACCTAGATTATAAATTAAAAAATTAAAATCATTTCCTTTAAATATTTTAACTATTTTCGAGGAATCGAAAATTGAGGAGAGTATCTTAAAACTGGAATATCATACATACTAACCATACCTGAACAGTTTCGAGAAAAATGATATTATTCAAATTTGTGTCCAACATCAAAACCTTAATATTTTGCCTTCAGAAAGTTACACCTATATTGACGGTACTATATCTAAAACTGATGGAATGGCAGTCGCAAAAGCAAAACTTATAAATAATGGAATAGCTTTCTTATTCGATGAAATTCGTTATGAGTTAAACGGTGTCGAAATTGACTGCAATCGTAATGTGGGTATTACATCAAGTATTAAAAACTATATTTCTTTAAATAAAAATGAAAGCGATATGTTACTTAATGTATCATGGTCCCCTAATTCTTCTATCAACGTCAGTTCTTTCTTTTTAAATTTTTGTGTACATCAAAATAAAATACTGGGTCTTGCTGAAGATTATAAACGAATAATTCCAAATGGTCGACATGACATGTTAAAATTACACAATCGCGTACCGATGAAAACTTATTAATTACCGATGAAAATGAAAAGGCAATAATAAACCTACTCAAAGTCCAATGGAAAATACCAATGTTACACTGTCTGATGAGTACAAATTAATCTACGAGTACCCTGTAATGCCAAGTACCAACCATCACATTTGGAATGTAAAAACTACCTCTCAGCTGGAAAAACCGCGTTACATTATTCTTGCTCTTCAAACCAATAGACGTAACTTGTTAAAAGGAAATCCAACTATTTTCGACTATTGCGATGTTACAAATCTAAAAGCTTAGTTGAATTCGGAGGCTTGCCCTTTTGAAAACTTAAATTTATCTTTTGATAAAAATAAGTACAGCTTGTTGTACAATATGTATAGTGATTTTCAAAAAACATACTACAGTCGATCAGTTGCTGAACCGTTATTGTCGAGGGATTTATTTAAAACTCAAGCAACAATTTTCGTAATAGATTGTAGACATCAAAGTGAATTAATAAAAATCAGCCCTGTAGACATCCGCATTGAAATTAAAACTTCAAAACCAATTCAGCCTAATACGTCCGCATACTGCTTAATGTTACATGATCGTATAATTAATTACAATTCTTTGACTCAAATAGTTTCGCGAGAAATATAATCAAATTATTCGAATGTTGACTACTGAAGAGAAAACACCGTGCGCGTAAAGTCGTTGAATGAAAAATGCATTTTATTGATGTTCAGGGTTTCAAAGGGGAAAATAATAGCTTTATTTTAAAAGAATTGGCTCTACTGCACAATGGACACCATCATCATTTTATTCTTAAATCTCCGTTTAACTTGAATCAACTGTCGACACCCTTAAAGAGGCAGGCTCACTGGGTTTATATGAATCACCATGAACTACATTGGAATGGAGGATCCACTGAATTTCGAGAAGTAAAAAAAATTATTCGAGAAAAAATCAAAAATATCATGGTTTATGTTAAGGGGGTTGAAAAAACCCAATGGCTAAAGGAACTAATTCAAGACCAAAATATTTCTATCGTGAATATTGAAGAAACTGGTTGCCCTAGCATTAAAGTATTGAAGCGCCGTTTACCCAATGAAATAAGATGTTTATCTCATAGCAAATGTTGTGCATTACAAAACGTTCATCTAATGAATAAATTCTTAAACTAAGCACTAGTATTGTCATTAAACTAAATGAATTATTTCAGAATGAAAATTCTAAAGTTACAACAAAGCGTTACAACAAGTTACAACAGACGCTTTATGCGGAAAGAAGTTTATCTGTTAGAAAAAATTCTAGAGTTAAAATAAAACTTTTTACTTTTAAAGTACAAATTTTCTTTTTCTATTTTATTACATGTCTATATATCATACATTGATTTTCAACCATTTCATATTATACATTTTTCCTTATTTTAAAGCCGTATGATCCTCAAGAAATCTACGTTTTTCTGCCTTGAGCTTGTAGGTTTTTATTTCTGGAATGGTGAATACTTCATGCTGGTGTGTCCATAATTTAAATTCCTTTGATTGCATCTTCAATCCAACCTGTTGGTTCTGCATTGTCTGGCACATCCTTGATGCGAAATTCAATTTTACGTCCATGCACTCGTGCGCGTGTGTGTGTGTCTGTGTGTGTATAGTGTTCTTAATATATATCTTCCTCAAATTTACAAATCTAACAAGACTACTCGTAACAATTCATATAGAAGGTTTTCCAATAGGGACTTAACAACTTTGAATTTAATTTGTGAACGCACTCTTTCACTAATCATCAAACTGTCACCGTCAATTTATTCAGTAAGCTCAACATTTTCATCATGGTAAAGTACACGAACGAGCAACGTCTGAAAATTATAAAAATTTTCTACCGAAATTAACTAGCGTTAACTCCAATTTTCGGTCGTAATTCTCGCCCTAGTAGACAGGCAATAACAAGTTTAGTACAAAAATTTGAGTTACATATTCGTTGTGTGATGTTGCCGTGTTTTTAAACATTGTATTGAATAAAGTGATTGCATTTAAAGGAATAAGTTCTTTCATGTGAACCCACACAAACTATTACAATGCTGTCCGTCGAGGGAAAGGACTTATTGTGTGCAATAAAAAGGAAAAAAGGATAGTGTTTTTATGATTGTGGTAATGCTATCATGGGTCAAAAGCTATTGCAGTTGACCCTCATCCAACTCAAATCCGAGTTGCACAAGATAAACCTCAGAGTTAGTGTAGGAAAAAGCGACTTGATGGTCCGATTTCAAAACGATTCGAACAACGAGGTACATGATCCAGACATGATCTCCTTTGACGTTGACTACGATTATGCAACTTCTCTTGTTAAAAATGGATGAGAAAAAAGTATAGTCTCGCACAAAAAATGGACCAACAAAAGAAAAATCTAGATGATCAAAATAACAGCCTTTAGGGATTTAAAGAGAAAATGAATAAACAAAAGAATAATCTGGAAGAACATAATAACATTCTACAGCGAAAGTTCGAAGAAATCGATGGCAAATTTGATAGAATATAAAATAATGTTAATGAAAAATTTTAAGAAATGGACAGCAAAGTTGATCAGCTAGCAAAAGAGCTCGACGTAGTGCGAAAAAACAAACTGCAAGAATGATCTTTAAGCCATCATTCGATGGCCAGACCTCACGGTCTGCGTATAGGAAGCAGTTCGAAATGGCTGCCTGTGCAAAGATTTGCTACAATGATGAGAACTGCTTTGCCTAGCAGTGGCTTTACAAGGCCCTGTTGTAGAATTGTTACCAGCAATTGACATTGAAAACCATAAAGACTATATAGCTATAGTACAGACTATCGAAAAACGGTTTGGAGATATCCACAAGCGGGACGTTTACAAAGTTCAAGTCAAAGCTGAATGCAGCAACGAGGAGAAACACTGCAACAGCTCCAAGCAGTCGTCAGTAGACTGGCACACTTGTCATACCCTACCGCAGGCCAAGAAATAATCAGCGAAATGTCAACATACGTATTCATCGGGAAATTCCATATTCTAAGCTACGGTCAGCAGTAAGGATAGCGGGGAAAAGAACCCTAGCTGTACTTGCCTTCGCACTGGCAATGGAAGCAGCCCAGCTTTCAAAAGAATACCTTTCATCAGGAAAGTATCTGGTAAATGCTCCTGCGTAAGACTACTTACTCCTGCGTAAGAAGGATACGTTGCTGGAACTGCAATAAAATAGAACATCTTCAAGGGCACTGTTGAACCGATGGCTTTACTGGGGTAACAAGTATATAGAGGGAATTCCGGCAGAAGCGGCTAACAAGAAACCGGTCAATCTTTCCGAAGCCATCAGTCGAGTAGCAGGAGTCGGCGGCCACAGGACAATCATCGAAGTCTCGCAGGCAAAATAATGCAACGAAAGTCTACTGGCTAGCTAGTGGTAAGGAGGGGAAAGACCAGGCCGAAACCTAAAGAATTAGAACTGATCCAACAGAGGGTTGGAGTACAGATGAAATCCGTTCTCGCCGACAGGCAGATAATGTCATCGAACCAATATTGGCCTGGAGCGAACCCGAAGATGGACTAAGGAGATATAGGACAGTTTTGGGGCCCCAATGGAGGTACACTTCGATGAAAGGCGAAATTCTGAATCAGAAGTTTTCCAGGAAGTGTGCCAATATCTGGGAATAAGGAAGATAAGTACAGCGCCACTAAACCCTCAATCTGATAGAATGACCGAGCAGTTCAATAGGACCTTAAATGGGTACCTGTCCAAGGCCATCGGCAGCTGCCAGCGGGACAGGGATCATCACATACCTCACTTCTCAATTCCCTACCGAAACGCTGTCCATAGTTCAACAGAACATACACCATCCGAGATCTTATTTGGTCAAACAGTTCGGTTGCCAAGTGAAACGAAATTCGAATCTCCACTTACGGGGCCTAGAGAGTGTATGACTATGCAGATAGCTTCCACAGCAGGATTCGTTAATTGCACAAAAATACTCGAGAAAAGACGAAACTAGTGACCAACCCGATGAAGACTAGGTACGACACAAAAGCAATATCTTTCACCTTCAACGAAGGAGAACTTGTGTGTACAATCCTCTGCTTAAGAAATACAAATCGCCAAAATTGCTACAGGATTGGGAATGTTCATACAAGGTAATAACCTGCATTAATGATGCTGTCTACCGGATCCAGTGTTGGGATCGAGCAAAAATGAAGGTGGTCCATGTGGATAGAATGCGTCATTTCAATGGAACGATACATGACGAAGAAGTTGAGGGCGAGCAACTTTAGGAAGGGACCAGGGTGATATCTATTTGAATGTGAACAACGTCTTCTATATTTGAATAGCAGCAGATTTCCATATTTGAATAGCAGACGATTTCCATATTTGAATACCAGAATGCTCAACCATAGAAGAATGCAGAATGGAAACTTTCAGAGAATATTCTAGTAAAATGTAAATGTGTGTGGAACGCTGGATAGTGCAGAACGTCCTTGAAAGATTTCAAGGGAGTACCAATATATATGTATAAATATTAGCATCCCATAAGGTATATAAATATCAGCATCCCATAAGGTATGCAAGTCAGTTCTAAAGTGGAATTTGAAATCTGAATTACCATTAGTGCTAAAATGGTTTAAGTAAAAGATAAAAAAAAGTAAAAGTTGTTGATATAGTTGCATTGAAAGGAATAATTTATATCACTTGAACCCGCACAAACATTTTGCAATATATTTGTAGTTTGTGAAACAAAAACTAGAATACAAATTTGTAGTCGTTATTCAAATACGGATTTGTGGCTTATATTTGTAATTTGGTGAAATAGGCTACAATTATTCTTCCAAAAGGTAAAGGCAACGAAAAAGAACTTTCGTCGTAACGTCATTTTTTTTTTGTAATCAATGTCTGAAATGATTCCCGTAAGTTACGATGTTGAAAATACTATATGTAAAGAGGTGGCGTATATTTGCGGTCTGCTTTACAAGATCAAAATGGATGAAAATTATAACAATATATTTTTCAAGTGGAAGAGAAAGATGGTCCGAAAAATCTTGCAGTTTGCAAATAACTTGATTATATGAACATAGTGATGCCAAACACAATGGGAGGAGATCGAATTACAATATATAGTATAGAAACTGCAGGCTGTGCTAGTATACAAAAATAACTTCCATAACCAGCGAGATTAACGCATAATATAAAATGAGCAACTGTTCGGTGAGGAGCAAGTATTAGTCTACTTCACATAAAATTTAGTATAGTTTAACTTATACAATGATAACAAAATAAAATGTACACACTTCAACAAAATGTTTAAGCCTGCTTTATTCTAGTGCCTCATTTGTAATTTTTATTACTTTCATCTGACCGTGGCTCAAGTGGTAGTGTATTGACTTCCCAATTAGATGAATTGGGGTTCAATACCAGCCACGCCCGAAAGACATTCTTTTTTTGAGGCAACTAAAATCTCGTGAGATGAATGTTTCCATAAAATACAACTACAAGTCAATTTACACTAATAATTTAGTCTCCCCAGTCAGTTTCAGTTTCTATGCAATTTTATTTTCCTAACTTAAATTACTCTTATATGCTAAACAAAAATCGCTTAAAAATTAGCTTAAATTACTTAAAAATAATCTTATTCTAACTTACTGGCCCCATGCGGGCACCCTAAGTTAAGCCTAACACTTAAACTTTCGACGTATATTACAGTCTAATTATATTTTTACATTTATTAATACTAAAACTAAGAAAATTAAGCTAAAGCTTAGTAGATGGACAAATTTTTTTTCATTTTTTATAAAACTTAAAACTAAAAGCCTACAGACTACCTAAAAATAAATCTTAAACTACTTAAACCTACTTATATCTAATACGTACACACACACATATATATATATATATATATACATAATACATATATACTTAATATATAAATATATGTATATATGTATATATATATTGTTTTTTTTTTCATTTTTTTTATTAATTTTTTTTTTGTTTTTAGATATTTTTTTTCCTAAAACTACTTAATTCTACCTAAAACTATGTAAGACGACCATGGCTAAAAAACCATTAGGCTGACCCACTTTGCCTCAGATGAAGCTATCTATCACTGGAGGCATTCGACGACGAAGAATCCTCCCCTTCAACTAGCAACCAAAATTACTGGTGCTGCTGAGCAACATCCCTCATGTCGCGACTCCCTACCACCCTACTGAACCGGAGACGCTCCGCACTGCTATGTGCGACGTCTCTGTCGTAGTTGAGTCGCCTCTCCGCAGCTGTTCGAGCGACATGAAAGATTAGCGGCACCGCCAATCTGTCCTGAATCAGACCTTTACTATCTAGATAGAGGAACGCTTCTGGAGGAATAAAGCCGTCGAAGCGAACTCTCTCGTGATACATATAATTGGGGTAGAAAGCCCTGGAAATAAGGTTGTTCGATGAGGTGATTGCTCTTGCAATGTGCCCTCGAGCCAACTTAATGACGAAATTGTTCACTCTTATTAGGTTCGCCTTATTGTACAGGACCTCATTGGGATAGCATTTTATGTACTGAGACTCTGGTGTTCTGCATAAGCGAAGACAAGTCCTAAGACAAGCCTTCTCAATCACCCGAATCTTTTCCAATAAATTTGCTCTCACGTTGAACCACACGGGACATCCAAATGCAAGCATGGGCCTGATAAGGGCAATGTAGCAGATTACCTTCACCCTCGCATCGAGTTGGCTGTTATAAAACAGTCTCTTTGTAAGGACAAAAGCACCTTTGGCTCTGGCCAGAGCAACATCTATATGTTTGTTAAAATACAGATATTGATCTAGCCAGATCCCAAGGTATCTGACTGACTAAACGGAATGGTTTCCGACTTCTGAAAGTTGATTTTCTACTTCCAGTCATCGCAATATCGCTTAATTTTGTCGAAGTCACGTTGCAAAAGCATATTAATGACCTCAGTCTTTGGACCCGAACTGTACGCGATTAAGTCGTCTGCGTACGCTATGGCATGGTGAAGTGAACCAATCAGATCACTTGTGTAAATGTTGAATAGGATCGGCGAATTTACCGCACCTTGTTGCAGACCGTTTTTAATATTAAAAGTTCCAGCAGAAGTCACATCGCCATTCTTCAAGATGAACTGTCTACTGGAGAGCATATCAAAAAGAATATACAGCAGTGATTTACTAATGCCCAACCTGTCCAGCTTGAAAAAGAGTCCCTATAAACATACGGTATCGAAGGCCCTTTCCAAGTCAATCAGGCAAGCACCAGTGCACTGTTTTTTAGCTTTGTTCCATTGGATATCAGAAACCAGCTTAGACGCAGCATGAATGAATCATGTCCCGCCTTGAAACCGAATTGATTATCCGGAACTATATGTTTGTCCTCAACCCATTTAGTCAGGACTCTATTGATCACCTTCTCGAAAACCGTACTGATCTTTGAAAGAAGACCCATCGAGCGGAGATTCGCCGGATTGGAAGTATTTTTATCTCTTTTGGGGATGGGATGTACCACCGCAGTTTTCCAATGCGCTGGATAATGTGCATTATTCATTGCATTATTAAACAGGGTGGTATAAATGTTCAATGCTTCTAGTGGGAGATGTGGAAGCACAATGCTCGTTATGTCATCGGTTCCCACTGACTACTTACTTCTAAGTGATTCGAAGATGGTTTGGAGCTCTTCCTTCGAAAAGAACGGGGGTAGCACCCTATCGTTGATGATGATATTATTTACCATATTTTTGTCACTGAAGTGGGAGAAACCCGAGCTCTCGAATCGCCAATTCACAATTTCATTTCGAATAGTTGCGTTGCGGAATAAGTCTTCTTCGTCAGTGTGTTAGTACCGAGGTATCGTTTTGTCCATTGTTCGTTTGATTTTCTCGTCTTAGATATCTGTCCATCTCCTCGTTTGACAGATTTCTGTACTCTAGTCAGTGTTTTGGTGAAGTGTGTCCAACGCACCCTACTACGAGTATAATTGTAGGAATGCCTTTGAACAAACTCATCCAATTCCGCCATTTCGTTGGGAACAGTTATTTCGGTGCTGAGACCGCAATGGTCACTGTCATATGCGAAAGTGCATAGACAGTTTGTAGTTTGCTGGTTAGTGCATGTCAGTTGTATTCGTGAGTCGAACAGCAGATGATCCAAATAGGACCCGTATCTAGGAAACGACGGACTATCCGTTGCCTTAAGCGCGAGTCGATACATCACACTGTGCTGACCCCACCAATTGAATAGTAGGTACCCTCTAGTATTTGGTGTATTATTTTCCCAATCACTATGTTTGGCGTTGAAATTTCTAAAATAGTTGTCTTCCAATTCCAGCCTCAGGAATCGAAAAAGCGTCTCGAGCTCTGAGATAAATAAGGTGGATTGATTAGCCTTAGGTGCATAGACAGACACCATGTACAATCGATTTCTACAACGGAAGGGGATATACACGCTGCGGTGCAGTCCTGTAGTACGTAGGTTCCAGCACCTGTATACTCTTTTAAAACGTATACCTTTTCGTACAAAAATTGCAACGCCACCTCCCTGAATGGAGTTGGGTCGGTTTCTGCGTACTATTTTGTATCTTCTGTGCCTCATTTTGTGTCTCTTGGTAAGCTTAATTTCGCTAACCAAAAGCACATCAGGGGCTTGGTCTTTAAGCAACTTAAATAGTGCGGATCGTCGTTCGAACCTTATCAGTGAATTCACATTCACAGCAAGAACCTTCAGGGTTTGCTCCACCACGTGCGTACCCATTACGGCAAAAATTGCATTAGGCCAGGCAGCAGCGCGTACACTTGATTCACCCGCGCGGTCTGTTCAGTTAAATGATCTGCCCCTGGATAGAGAGCAAGATAGCTAGCATGTCAGGTACTGATTCCGGCGCTCTAGGCGCTGGGGCCTGGTACCTTTGCTTGCTATACCGTATTTCCCATACCTGGCGCCATTTGGGCGTAGATAACATGGGGAGCAACGGCTGGAGTTTGTAAATGCACGGGTGGACGTTTAACTTCCACTTTCTGCTGCCGGGCCAGATTTATTCTTTTGATGTACTGGAATTTGGGACAACCCCGATAATTGTGTTCCTACATAAAGCACTAGAGAGTTAGCTTTTTTCAGACGCACTTTTTCTCTTTCAGTAGTGAAAGGAGCTCCTCCAGATCAGTCGACGGTTCATATCCCCTTATCAGCATTGTTTGCAGCTTGTCCCCTTAAAAGTTTAGGAGAAGAACTCCGTCGTCGAATCCCTCAGCAAATTTTTTATTTTATAATAGCGCTCCACTGTGCTATAGTGGATCGGGTGCCTATCTACGCTAAGCCTTTTAGTTCTATCGTTTCCTTTAGTTCCATCTTACGAGTAAATGTATTTATAGGTGGAACCCTTTGTTGTTTCTGTTGCTGTTGTTGTTGTTGTTTTTGTTGCTGTTTTTGTAGCTGCTGCTGTTTTTGCTGCTGCTGTTGTCGTGGCTGCTCTTGTTGTTGCTGCTGGTATCTATTTCGTTTTTGTGGGTGTTGTTGTAACACTTGCGTTATTGACTTTGTTTAGTTCTGCTTTTGAGCTATCTGCGTCTGCTGTTGCTGTTGGGATTGCTCTTGCTCTTCCCTGTTCCTTCTGAGCATTTGCATCTCTTTTATGGCACGAACTGTTTGTTGCAGCATTTTGATACTGCTACTTAGAGACACCATTTCTTACTCTTTATCTTCCGATTCTGTTGGAGCCAAGGAAGCGAAGATGTTCGCTCTTAGATAGTGGCTTTCACTACCATCTGAGATATACTGGGTGAGTTTTTTAACTTGAGACACCCAAATTACTCGAAAAATACGCGATATCGCGAAAAATGTTTCAGACAAAAGTCACAAGGTTCTGAAGGGGACATAAGATAGTGACGAGTTTGACCTTGAGCCCCATTTTCAATGTCAAACGTAGGTCACTTTTGATTTTTTAATCGGAACCCCTATTTTTTTTTGACAGATTCGTAATCTGCGTAAAAAATTACAATTCTTTTACATGAAACACTTTTTTCTAAAATGCGTTATTTTCAGAGGGCGCCACAGAACTTAAGACATCAAAATTACTCGAAAAGTACGAAATATAGCGAAAAATGTTTCAGACAAAAGTCACAAGGTTCTGAAAGGGACATAAGATGGTGGCCACGAGTTTGACCTTGAGACCATTTTCAAGGTCAAACGAATGTCACTTTTGATTTTTCAAATGATAATTTCTGATTTTCGTTGCTCAGTCGTATTGCTCGTAGGCTTGCCATTTGTTTTTACATACTGCGTTTAGCATAACCCAGAAACAACGACGTGTATGTAGCAGTATTTTGTTTCCTTCGGGGTGATTAATTAGAGTGGGTCCCCTTGCCTCCCACTGTTGAGTCATTGAATTCTTCCCATTTCGACGTTTATTTCCCGAGACTATTTAAACAAATGCTCGAAAATGTGACCATTCACTTCAATACACTTGTCTATCCGCGCTCTAAATGAACCGACAGAACTGAGAAGTATTTCTGGCGTAATCTTCCGGCAAGCTTCAGTTATTCGTCTTTTCATGTCCTCACGTGTTGTCGACATTGTTTAATACGCCCCGGGCTACTTGGGAATAATGGGCTGGACAACCATCATGTCCAGCGATGGCATAGCGGACCGCACTCCACAATCCCTCACGTGATGTTTACTACAACCCTAGTAATACTTTAAATTAATTGTTTTTGTATTTATTTTAAATAAAAATGAAAAAAAAAATGTTACTGCACACGCAGCCGAACCCACTGGCAAAGTGCTGGTTGGAGCCTGTAAGAACTCCTCAAATGTCTCATTCTTACTAATTTTACTAGTTTTTTTTTTAATTATACTATTGACTATTCACTCGCAAGCCGAAACACGTCTATACTCTACGGAGATCAATGAACGACTGACCGACTGGGGAACATTCGCACTGGGCTACTTCGGGGCCTAACAAACGCTATGACTAGTTACTAATGTAAACTTTATTTCACAGTTTAATTTTGCTTGCAAACTGAAGCACCTCTTATCGCGACAAAAATGAGTGAGCGACTATGTTTTAAGACCAAATTCCTGGAAAATGTGTACATATGTAGAGTATTCGATTAGTAATCTCTTTGACGGCTTTTCGAATTTTTCTGGTGCTATTTCAATTTGGAACTATTATTCATACGTTAATCTATTAATAGTAATTTTCCAGTACATACCAAATGCAAACTTCAAAGCAAATGATATTTTTATTTAATTTTTGCATATGAGAGTTATATATGTATCTCTTTTTTCTTCGAATTGAAGAAGCGGTATGAAATTTTAATGATTTTTTGTTTTTGTTTTTTATTAAAGTTTATGATGGTAATTCCTCAGTGCACGCGTTTCCTGATGACAAATGTCCCTTTTTAATTTGACATCCCTATGGAGGAATCGAACTCGCTAAAACGACGACATAAATATAAGAAACATGATCATATGTATATATTTTTATGAAAGCTAATAACTTATATTAATTCTCAGGCTATTTGCTTTTTTTATATAATAACGTTTACTTATTATAAGTATATATTGCGTTCGAAATAAGAATATTAGATTGAGTATTATCTGATGTTGTTTTGTCCTTAGGGGACTCTGGATCCTCCCTTTCTTCTTCCTCGTCAATAATACTGATATCACGAATTGAAGGTCTGTGACTTCGTCGCCAACCTTAAAAAATTATATTTTATTTTAGTTGTAGTAAGCATTAATTGCAACCATAAATGTACCTTCCAATATTTGAGGCTGCTTGGTTTTAGTAAGCAACTTCGTGCCAGAAATTGAAATTAAAATTGCTCCAAGTGGTGCTGTTAAAATAATGCTCAGGACAGATATCGTTTGGACGATATCGGCATAATGTTTTTCCTCTTCAGTTGAGTTATTAGTCAGATGCTTCATCGCTACTGGACCTAGTGCAGCTTGAACTGTTGCTTTTGACATCCATGATAAGGCAACAAAAAATTTCTCTTTTAAATTTAATTTGTCACCAAACGCGATACCTGCAGTACAAAAAATACGTATTATGACACCAGAAGCCAAACATCCAATTCCGACTGAAACAATATCAGGGTCCAGTTCTGCAATCTAAAAAAAACAATTGTTCATACAGTATGCACACTAATAAATTGAAGAATTACCTTAACTGCTGCTCCAGTGATACCAAATAGTATAGGTTCAAAAATCATCCAAAATATTTCGAAAGCAGTTGAGACAGGATTATCTTCAATCTCCCAGCCTTGTTTACACCAAAACAAGTTAGAAACGAATGCTGCAAAAACCACTGCTAAGGGTCCAGCTCCTTCGTATCCTATAACCTCGCTACCGAAAATTGAGAAAAGTCCACCAGTGAAAAGCAAAATTGTTCTTAATGGAACCACATATGGATCTCCTTTCTCCGGAAAGAGTCTAGACATATAGCCCCAGAAAACGCCGAATCCAAGGCCACCAATAATGCATACAGGTGCCTGCGATATTTGATAACCAAGTCCTTTATCTGAAAACATGATGCTGATTATAATACCAAAAATGGCCACGGAGAGTGCATCGTCTATTCCAGCAACAGCTATAATGAGAGTTGGAATACCCTTAGCTACACCATAGCCCTTAGTTCTCAATCTAAACAGGCAAGGCACAACTACAGCTGGTGATACAGCGGCAATTATCGAGCCAAGTAGAAGACCCCACATCCAGGGAATAACCAGCAGGTAATGACTCATAATTGCTACGATACATGCTTCTGTTACCCATGGTATAACACCTAGCTTGAGAATTGTTTTCCAAACTTTTTTAAAGGCTTTTGGTTCCATTTCAAGACCAGCCCGAATAAGTATTATCGTTAGAGCAAATTTTCTCAGCACAGCCGTTACTTTAGTAAATTCGCCTCCTAAGTCCACCCATCCGACATTCTAAAAAAAATATATATATACATATGTATGCATTTCTATACTTATTATACTCGTATGTATATGTCTATATAGTATATAAAATGATTCACAAAAATTAATTAAATTTAATGAAAAGATCTACATATTGTCTTCATCGACCTGAAAAACGCTGACGATAAAATTAAAGTCAAATACACAGCGGGAATAACCGCAGGCTTAAGCAATAAGCAATGACGTAACGTTCTCCAGGCAACTCTATATAAGTAGAGAAAGACGCAAGAGAAAGTAGATTACGTATCACTCATACCTTCGTTGTCGTTTTTTCGAACCAGCAAACGCAGCTTCTGACACCTAGTTAGAAGGAGTCATTGCACCGATGTATGAAAATTGCGATGACGATGTCACACATAGAATTAGCAAAGAGTTGCCCAAATGGCACGAACACTCGTCATTGTTTTGGGACAGAAGAGTGCCACTGAAGCTTAAAAGTTAGTTATACTATATATAGGTTACATACTCCAACAAGAACAAATGTATTTTTTTTCTTTTTCGAACCAATAACTTGATTTTCCCACACCTCTCCAAGGTGAACGAACAAACGTGTAGCGACAATTTTGCAACGATATCCACACAGCAAGTCGCTTTTCCGGATTAGCTGAGTTAGCAAGGTACGAATAGGTATAGGGGAGTGACAGATTGTCACCCAGTTAGTTAGTTTGTTGTGTAATTGAAGTTAACTTGGAATAAAAAAAAAAATATGAGTACGAACGAAATAGAAAAAACGCTCATATCCTTAAAAATGTGTAAATCTAACTGTGTACCAAGAGTAAGAAGTGTATCTTAAAATCAGAGCAAAATTTCTACCCTGGACCCGTTGAAATAAAACCTTTTAAAAGTGGTCAACACTGGACTCATTAAGTTAACTCTACGAGTATTCGACAAGTGAAACTAAAGATCAATTACGGGGACAGCTAATCGAAAAGAAGCTAGTTACTAACTCAAATAAACAAAAACAACTCAAAACCACCACCTTTCAGCGAAAAGACAGAATATTACAATTTTTCGAAGAAATTATTAAAAAGGAAATGGATGCAGTACTAATGGGACGACTCACTGCAGCGCTAGAGCCACTATCTAGCCGCAATCCCGCACAAAGTCAGGTTGTAACAATAATGGGGGAGATTGCGTAGATCTAAGAATTCGACAGCAACCGAGAACAGTTAACACAGTTCATAAATGTGGTTTAAAAACACATTTACTCGTAGATGCAGTGGATGACAATACAGCGCAGGAATTGTGGCAAGCAATTTACAACAGCACGATAAGTGGACCAACAAAGAAATAACTGCAAAACAATCAACCAGCAGGCTGGAACGAGGCGAAGCAGCTCTTCAGACCAACTGTGAACTACAAGGACATCTGGAAAAGTATTAGTCATTTAAGGGTAAATTCTATTTCTGACTTAAACTATCAAATTGAGAAGATTATAAGAAATATAAACACTTTTGCAACACATGAAAAAAAATCTAAAGAAAAACTAAAAGTCGATAAAATAAAACAAATGGTAGCAGGAAATTTGTCACGAGATATAAAAGACACACTTGAATTACATGAAATAAAAGAATTTTTATATACTTACGTTGGATTCGATTACAATAACTTATGAGTAGATAGGAATTTCTTAACACACGACCGACAACCAACATCGAACAATAAAACTAAAAACAGACATGATAATAGTCTCCAAAGCCAAAATAACCAACAGAATAGTTCCCACTCAAACAACCAAAGTAGAAACACAAATAATAAGAGAAAGACCATGTCAGAGTAGGAAAATTAACTCTAATACACCCCAGAACAATTCAGGCCAACATCGGCAAAATAACCATAGGCCAAATGCAGGACAAAATACACAACCAATTTTTAATAGTTCAGGACAATTTAGGAATGCCCAACAAACTCTACAACCAAACTCTCAAATTAGTCAGGTTGAACATTTAGAACAGGTAACTAATAGAGAAGAGGAGATATGTAACATAGAGGCCGAGGTTTTTCTGAACTAAGTCTCGGAGACAAAATTTTTGGAAACTTAACAATTGACGAAAACAAATATAAATCCCTAATTGATACCGGTTCAACTATGAGCATCATTTATTCTAGTATAATAGATTGCAGTAAATTCAAAGTTTACGAAAGAGTAGATATGAAACTGCAAACCATTAACAATACAACAACAGAAATAGTAGATAAGATAATAACCAGTATCCCGAAGGAATTCAACTACAACTTGAAAGAAGGTACAAGGTGGTAAAAGAGGGACTTATCGAAAAAACCGTACGACATACTAATAAGTATGGACTTGTTAAGCAAAACTGTCAATACTCTTGATTTTGACAATAAAATACTTGTATTAAAAAATAATACGCGAATTCCAATTTACTCCAAAGAAAACAAAGCAACGTTTGATTGTTTTGAACTCATTGGAAGTGGAAAATAAATAGATTTAAGTCACTTGAATGGGGAAGAAAAACAAGGAATGGAAAAACTGTTAAAGCAATTTTGTCATTTAGTATATCGCGAAGGTGATCAGTTGACAACCATGGATTCTATCACACACGAAATTAAAATAACAGTTGATCAGTCAATATACGCTAAACTTTATAGGTTACCCCCAAAACATGAAGAGGAAATTAGGCGACGAAAATTTGGTGCAGATTTTGGTCCAGAGGCATAATTGGGCCATTTTTCTTCGAAAATGAGCAAGGAGTGGCCGTTACAGTCAATGGCGATCGTTATCGGGCCATGTTAAACGAATTTTTGTTCACAAAAATTGAAGAGGAGGATATTGGCAACATTTGGTTTCAACAAGACGGCGTTACGTGCCACACAGCCGAAGCTACACTCGATGTTTTGCGCCCTGTTTTTGAAGATCGCATTATCAGCCGCAGAGTTGATGTCGTTTGGCCACCTCGGAGCTGCGATTTGACACCGTTGGACTGTTATTTGTGGGGTGCCGTAAAGGATAAGTGTTACGCCGACAAGCCAGAGACAATTGACGCTTTAAAGGACAATATTCATGAAGCCATTGGTGAAATACAGCTGCACACAATCGATAATGTGCTTAAAAATTGGACCGATCGTGTAGGCTACTGCATGGCCAGCCGAGGCAGCCATTTGAATGAAATTATTTCATTTATTTATTTCATTTATTATTAAATATTTGGGATGTACAATAAGATTGATATCTTTTTTAGTACTTAGATACAAATTGAGTAGACATTATAACTGATTTAACATTTATAACTTAAAACCTAAAACTACGATACGAGAAGAGATTACTTAAATTACTTAGGAGGTAAAGATTATAGGGAACAAAGAAGGGATTAAGGATGGGTAGTTAAAGAAGAGAAATGCGAGAGGACTGCACTTTTAAAGATTGTACGGTTAGAAATGAATTTGATTCGCGGTGGTAGTGAGTTCCATAGTTTGACAGCATGAATGAAAAATAAACGACTTGAGTTCAAATATTGGTGGCGTAAAGGAACGATACTTAAATTTCTTACAGAACGATTAAAGACGAGTTTGTTAAATAAGTAGGATGGACATTTATTGTTAATGATTTTATGTAAGAATACACAACTTCTTGTATTGATACTCGTATATTGCTGCAGTGTGCCGCCTAATAGCTTTTTTGTGTGTTCAGAAATATGGTCATATCTACGGAGGCCGTATACGTAGCGCACCGCATCGTTGAATGCTACTTGTAACTTATGCTGAGACAGTGAGTCAAGGGCACTGTAGACAACATCTGCGTACATAATGATGGGGACTATTAATGTTAGTACCAACTTGCGTCTAGTTTCCACCGGAGTAAAGTAAGCCGATAGCAATAATTTGCGTAAACATCCGTAAATTCGACCAATGACTATTTGAGTATGACTGTAGCCTGATAGAGTACGATCAATAACAACTGACTAGTGCAATGCTCAACAGCAGTAATTTTATTATTGCTTAAACATATATCTGGTAGGATATTCAAGCTAAATTTTCTCTTAGATATTGGTATAACTTGCGATTTTAGTTGGTTCAGAAGAAGCCCATTAACGACGGACCAAGCATATATTCGGGAAAGATCATTAGCAAGCTCAGAGAGCTGGTTAAAGGATTTCCCTAGATGAAGTTGAACGTCGTCAGCATAAAGATGCACAGATGTTTACGTGCAGACTGATGGAAGATCATTGATGAACATGCAGAATAATAATGGCCCAAGAATTGACCCTTGAGGAACTCCTTGAACTAAAGCTTTTAGAGAAGAGGATTTGCCGCCAGAGGTAACTCTCTGAAATCTTTCTCATAAATAGCTAGCAATAAGTTTGACAGCCCTATCACTGAAACCAAAAAAGTTTTTTAGCTTCCACTTTAGGATGTTGTGATCTACCCTATCGAAAGCTTTCGAAAAGTCAAGCAGACAAAGAAGACTTACATAGCCCTTGTCATAATCCTGCCTTATTTCGTCAAATAGGTTTATCATAGCTGTAGAGCAACTATGATTTACTCTAAACCCTGATTGTTTCGGGTAGAACAAGTTGTTAGTGGCTACATGGTTTAGGATTTGCTTCTCTAACACTTTTTCAAAAATTTTTGATAAACAAGGTAGTATACTAATTGGTCGGTAGTCAGAAGGAGAATTTGCTTTTGTTTTTTTGGCAATTGGAAGTATCCTTGCAATTTTCCAAAACATAGGAAAAGTTGATGTGGTAATGCAAAAGTTAATAACATGAGTGAGATGGCCAATCTCCGATAGCGTCAGACTTAACGGCCATGGTGCATTTAAAAACTTCATCTTCACTCAGCACTTCAAAATATTCTAGTCTTTGCAGAGAACTTTCCAACTGTGCCGAAATGCGGTTAGCATCGAGACCGTTATCATGGAGTTGATCGCCTACGAAAAAGTTATTAAGAAGATCTGGGTCGAGAGTACTTTGAGGGTTAAGCACTTTAGAGACACCAATTTTTTTTTATGTTTCTCCAAAGTGTTTTGGCGGGTAAAGAGGCATTAAGCTTTGATGCAAAGTAGTTCTTTTTAGATGGACGTATAACCAGAGTTGCATGATTTCGGGCTTGTTTAAATGCTTCCCAATTGATATTCGTTGATCGGCGCTTCCGGCTACTGCGCAATTTATTTCGAATCTTGATTATATTAATCACATCGGAGGTGAACCAAGGACAGTTTTGGTTTTGTACTCTCACTGTTTTTGTCGGTACATGTTGATTAAACAGTTGGGTTAGGATCGATTGAAAGGAATCAACTTTGTCATTGGGATCAGCCTTCAGTCTGCACTGCATCCAAGAGGAGGATGTTGTAGCCAGCTGAAGGGAATTAATATCAACCGAATTGAAGTCTTTATGCGCGAAAGAGTCAGTAGTAGATCATTGAGATAAGTTCATATTGTATTTCAGGAAGATAAGGTCATGATCAGAGATATCAAGAGATATCTGGTCAGAAAGAAGTACGAGCTTTGGATCAGAGCTCGTCAAGAAGACTGGGTGAACAATCTGGGACAAAGCGTGTGGGATAGGTGGTATTAACTATACTCAGACCAACAGAGGATACCGAGTCTTTCAACTGAAATGCTCGCGAGTCATTTCTTAACAAATCAGCATTGAAATCTCCGCAAGCAATTATATGCTCATAAAGTGCACAACATTCCGAAAGAGTAAGAAAGAAAGGCGCCGAAGAACATCTTCGGTTTTTACTATACACACAAGAGACGAGACACTTAGTATTACAGCCCCTTATTTCAACAGCAATAAACTCAACACCAGGTCCACTGGATTTAAAAATGCTTTCCGACTTAATAGTTGACTTACAGTAAATTGCCACACCTCCACCTGTGGTCTCAGTGATTCTATCATTCCTATGCAGTTTGAAATTTGGTATGTCATTGATTTCGTTAGAGGTATTTGGTTTGAACCATGAACCTGCCCAGGGCAAAATCAGTTTTTCATTGTATAATTGGAACTCAGACAAAAAAATTCTGCGTGTGAAGGCATAACACTGACACGTAGATTTGGCTGTTATAAGAGTTTCAAGCAATGAAAAAAATACTGGGAATTATATCTCGAATCACTCTGAGTGAAGAAAAAAACTCTCCGTCCTATTCGGACTCCCACCCCTGGAGAGCAAACATAGAAACCAAACACACCTGAGTTTCAAACCACTACAAAAACAATTTTCCTTTCTCCTCCTTCTATCTTTCAGCCCGCGCCCAGGCAACAGTAAAAGGGTAGGCGCGCGTAAATTATAAAAAAAAAAAAAAAATGTTTCATTCACACAAATATCATCGATACAAGAAGTTGTGAACAAGTATTTTAAATAGTCTAATTTAGTGTCATTTAAGCTACGTGCATTTAGATAACAAACTCTGAGTCCATTAAATCGCTGGGAAATAATATTTGCCATAGTGTATGTTGATTCTTCATTCATACTGTACATCTCACTGGAGAAAGAGCTTGAAACATCCATGGTATAAAATCAAGAGCAGGCGAGACAAAAAAAGAGTGCATTCCTAGCGAGGGTGATGGGTAATAGAGGAAATTTAACAAGAGTGGGAGAAGAAACAGTGAATATGGAGTTTACAATAACAATAATTTAGAATAAAGAATTATATATTTGTCGCAGCGGCAGCAGCAAGAAGATCATCTGGGCTTTCAATGAAAAAGCTTTTTCCGCTCGCCGTCTTCCTAACATAAACATCTCCATACCTTGTGTGCACAGCAAACAGTTGTTTTTTTCTTCGGAGACCAAGGGCGCTGTTTAAGAGAAAGCGTGTTACCTTTGTTAAGCTCTCATTGAGATAACAGCTGTTGCTCGATTCGATGCCCAGATCGTGAAGACGAAGCTCACTGGCATTTAGCTTTCGGTAGTTTGCAGCTGACTTCAAAACAGTATTTCTCTCGAAAGAGTTGCTGAATTTTATAACAATTGGTGGTGGTGTTGTCCCATTATTTCTGCTTCTGGTACGAAAAATGTTCATTAGGAGAGGTGGCTTACAATTAATAGTGTGACAAAGTCGATTGAATAAACTTCTTAGGTTCTCCTCAGGCTCAATCGGTGTACCGAAGAGCACAGCGTCGCATGAGATCCCCTTCTTCTCAAGCAGGTTGCATTGCTTTTGCATAGCTGCAATTTCCTCATGATGGTGCTGAGAGGTTGCGTTGGAGTTATCTTCAAGTCGATCAATGCGATCAACTATGTTGGCGATCGTTTTATTGACCTCTTCGAGTTTTCGACTCCAGTTGCCAGTAATTTCCTCAATCTTCAGTAGTAATTCACTCTGAATCTTAGAAATTTCTTCCGTGAAACTCTGCCTTAGTGAGTGAAGTTGATTGGAGAGTTGTTCTTCTAAGATCTTTACAGTGACTGGTATGTTATCTCTGCTCTGTTGGTTTTGAGCAGGAGATGATTGAGTGGGTGTAGAAGGCAGCACTTTTGCTAATGCAGCTCTTGTTCGAGGGTTCGGCGCAGACATTCTTGCTGGTTTGATAGCCCGTGAAAAATTCGAAGCAAGCGGTAAAGATTTAACGGCGACAAATTTTACTTTAGTTATTACTTTATTTCACTTTATTTATTTAAAGGAAAGAGTAGGTTTAAGATGTTTTTCTTTGGAAATATTGAGACAGAACTAGTCTTTAAGATTTCGCACGTTTAATTGTTTATTTAGCAGATTGTCACTTAGATTTTTGCTCACTTTTGCCGAACGAATTGGAAAAACGTCTATTCAGTCAGAGAAAACATTAAACAAACGCCTTCCTTCCTTCCATTATCTTCCATTATTAACCGGAAGGATACAACTAATTATCTGTCAAATCAGACATGAGCTAAGTATTAAAAACGTTAGATGGAGGCCCCTTTATTAACAATGTCTTCGGAATTACGAATAGATAAAGATTTATAACTTTTACATTTTTTTATTGTTCCATACATTTTTTCATTACTTCTAAGAATTACGTTAAATAAAATCTCTGTTACAAAGTTATTTCTTTTTATTCGCTTTATCACAAGACTTTCATAAATTTGATTTGTTGTTAAGGAATCTTTACTGCTTAAAATAAATATTTGTGTAAATGTGTTTGAAATAAGTGTAAATATGTGCTATGAATATGTGTGTAAACAACCCGTTTTCTTTCCTTGCTGTGTTTTCTCTGTGTATTGTGTAAATGCGGTATGATGTGTATTGTGTGTATTTTAAGTGTTTTTTTTTTGTTATCAAGCAATTTAATTAAAAAAAGGGAATGAAACTCTCAACTATAATAAAATCGAATTATATTGCAACAATTAATTTAATTTCTACATGTGTTTGTCAAAAAAAATGTATGACGATGTGATGCAGTTGATGCTCAAGACCAGACTGTCGCAAATCGATCAATAATTAGAACAATTGTAACAATACCTGTTAAAATGAATTTAAAAAGAGACAAAAGAGAGAATCGCGTATATGCAATACATTACTGAATTAGAAAGAGTTTAGAATTACAGTTATTTTTTTATATTGTCATAATAATTTTCTTTTAAATATAGGGTGATATTTAGGATGTTTGTCTAAATGTGGTGAATTCCCTTTTTCTTCGTGTTAATTATTTTTTTTTTTTTTTGGTATTATGTATGTGTACATCGTTGCTCATAGTTGAACTAATGCTTATAACTTTTATTTCTGAAAAATCTAAGGCTTCTTTTATTGTGTTGTAGGGCAAAAGTTGTTTATTTAAAATATTTGTAGTAAGTTCTATTTCGTTTTTTGACAAAATAAATGAATTGATCGTGCCTAATATAGCCCAGTGAATGGCTATTTGTCACTACATCGAAATTTAATCTATTGTCTTCTTTTAATAATTTCTGTATTTCATTTTGAACTTCAGTGATATTGTTCGTCCTCTCATTATATAATTGATTTATTACAACCTGCTTGTTATTATTTTTTAGAACATCTGTGATTTGTGCTTTAATGGTGACATAGTCGTCATGGTCTGGATTGCCAGCAATCCATTTCCATGCGCTGCCAATGAAAATTAAGCAACGTTTTGTTATTCGCGGTTGCAAGTTATGTAAGAGATTTATAATTTGTTGCAACTCATGTTTTAGTAAATGGAATATGTTATGGTTTTGGATTGATTCAAGGTTAAGGACTGAAGTTATTTCCAATATGAATTGTTCGTATTGGTCTAAGTCAATGACGTGTATTAGTTTAAAGTTTCCGTCCTGTATCTTCGTCTGTCCAATGTGAAAAGTTACTACTTGTGAATTTGAAAAGTCCAATATTTGAACTGTTGTTTGACTATTGCTAAAAGCACACCTGGAAAGATAAAGGTTAATTTCTAATATTACTTTTGTGCACTATTTTTCCGGATTCGGTTAGTATTGTGGAATTTTTATTTTCCTTAACTATTTCTTGTTCATATCTACCTGTAAGTTACCAGCCTATTCGTTTATTATTCTTTACATAATAACTTGTCCTATTTGATAGTCTTTATTCGGTTTCCTTTTCTTGTTATGGTATGTCGTATCTCTCCCTTGTTTAAATTTAAGCCTTTCAATGTTAGTCATCCGTGTCTTTTCAAATTGTTCTGGGTTTAGTCTTGGTATTCGTCCGTAAAACAGTTCTATTGGTTTCCTACCTGTGGTCGAGTGGATAGTGAAGGTGTATTCGTTGACAGCTCGTTCCAGGAGCTCTTCAAAGGAACGTGGAGGTCCATCTGATTTTAGCCATCTCATGATTTCAGACAATGTGGAATGAAAACGTTTAACTTGACCGTTCACTTCACTTTTATATGGTAGAGTTTTGAAAATTTTGATTTGAGGGTCGTATTCCATCATTGAAGTTATTGAGTCTAAATTCAGGGCTTTTTCGTTGTCTATTACAACAACTTCAGGTAAGCAGAAGAAGAATAGAATGTTTCGTAATGGTAGTCTGATATCTTCGATTGAACGTGATTAAATAATTTTGGCTTGAGCGAATTTAGTGAATTTATCTACAGCTGTTAAAACAAGTTTTTTTTTCGGTGGAAAAGATGTCGATATGGAGGGTGTGTCCTGGATAATTGGGGATGGGTGTGGGATTCAGGTGTGGCTTGTTGCGATGTCTGTCGTATTTGTTTTCCTTACGCGTTTCACAGCGGTTTACTATGACTTTAGTTTTTGACATTTTAGGGAAGTAGAAATTCTCTATCAACTGAATACGGTCCTCTTCGGCGTTGCTGTGAGCGCGTCGGTGTATCTTTAGAATTCTTTCTTCTTGCTCGCTTTCGCTGGGTATTTCTTCTACTAATTTTTGGGTAGATTTAATACGGTAATCCTTGAAGTGGAGCATATATATTTCTTGTACCTTTCCCATGGTTTCTTCGTTTGCCAAAAGTCCGTTTATAGTGTTAGGATTTAGATATTGCTTGAATGCGTTTATTAAGTCTGATGCTGTGTACTCTGGTTTGGTAACGATATGTCTTGTGTAATTTGGTTTTCTAATTCGGTAACTGTTTTCTTCGCCTACTTTAAGTATTAGTTGGTTACGGAATACGTTTATGGGTGTTTCGACTACAGGAATTAAATTTTCGAAAGAGGTATCGGCACTATGTTCGGTTGGGGTCATTGAGTGAATTTCGCTTGTTTGAGGAAGCCTTGAAAGAGAATCGGCGACTACGTTTGCTTTACCTGGCTTATACTTGAGTTCATAGTTATATTCTTCTAAGATGGCCTTCCATCTTTTCATCTTGCTGTTAGTGTTCTTATTGCTCAAATCATAAGTGAGAGACTGATGATCGGTAAAAATTTTCACTTTTCTAGATCCGTAGAGGAATTTCCTTAATGAATTTAATGACCATATAATGGCAAGCATTTCCTTCTCGTTCGTGGCATAGTGTTCTTCGGTGTTGTTTAGCGTTCTCGAGAGGAGTATGATCGGTTTGCTGTTTAGAGAGAGGACTACCCCGGTAGCATAGTCTAAGGCATCCGTAGTTAGTTAAAGTTCATTTTTGAAGTTTGGATATGACAGAAGAACTTCTGCCGAAATAAGTGAATTTTTTACTTTATTGAATGCTTCCGAGGCATCTTTGTCCAAGTCAATGGGTTTATTTTTTTAAATATTGGATGGGGACTCGTCCATCTTCCCATCTTAAGAGAGATGTCAGGGGCTTCGTAGGTTTTGCGTAATTCTTGATGAAGCGGCGATAGTATCCTGATATACCGAGAAATGAACGGAGGTCTTTAAGCGTTTTAGGGGCGGATCGATCAGCAATCGCCAGGCTTTTTTAGGGTTGGCTTTAATGCCATCTCTACTAATGACAAAGCCCAGGAATTCTATTTCTTTCTGAAAGAATTCGCATTTGTACAATTGTATTTTCATATTGGCGGCTTCTAGGGTTTTAAATACTCTTTCCAGGTTCTTGAAATGTTCAACCTCGTCTTTCCCAAATATGACGACGTCGTCAATATAAACATAGCAACACTTTCCTATGTATTCCTTCAGAATATCACCTACAGCTTTTTGAAAAATAGAAGGAGCATTCTTCCGTTATTCCGTTATTCACGGAAAAGGCAGTTTTTTCAATTACAGATTTTTTGAGGGGGATCTGATGAAAGCCACTTTTGAGATCAATTATAGTAAACCATTTATTTTTGCCAAGGTTGGCAACAACCTTATTAATCTCGGGAATCGGATATCTGTCTGCCACGGTAACAGCGTTTAGCTTACGGTAGTTGATGACCATGCGATATTTTCTTTCTCCGATTTGATGGTCTAATGATTCCATCTTTTAGTAGGTCATTTATTTGTTTTCGACTTCTTGTTTTAGTGCCATCGGGTATAGGTATGATCTTGAATAAATAGGTTCATTGGTTGTCGTTCGAATTTCCCCTTTTATGGTGGTGGTGTAAGTCAGTTTCCTGTCAGGATCAGAAAAGAGGTTAGGACAGTCGTTAATTATGCTAGTAAGTATGTCAGACTGTTCTTTACTCATGTGAGAGTTTCTAAGCGTAACGTTATTAATTGATTGGGAGATATGCGATTTGAGTGGTATTGATATGTTTGGGTAAATAGTAATATGACTTTCCCTAGTATGAATGACCGCGTTTAATTTCCTTAACGTGTCATTGCCTATTATTCCGTCAAATGAGATAAGGCTGGGGAGAATGAAAAATTTTATTTTATCTGTATTATGGCCAAATAATTGAATAAAGGAGTGTGTGTCAGTCGTTCGCAAATCTCTGGTGAGAATAGACGTCTTTCGGCTTCTCATAAAGTAAAAAAAAAAAAAAAACAATAAATTAGTGGATAAACACAATTAGTTACAACTTTATCAATTGACTCGGTAGCCCATCGGTTAAGGGTGCCAGTCAACAAATCGTGGGACGCGGATTCGAATCCCGAGTGAAACTTGGAACTTTTTTTCTTGTTTTTATTTTTTTTTCTCCTAAAATTGTGTAATATCAAAACCAACAAGCAATAAGAAAAAAAAAAAAAAGCAAAAACCACGTGATGGATGGTGAAGAGCGCCCCGCTCTTCCTGGCGACAGCCAGCAAAAGGAGGAAGAATACCCCTCCTAATCTCTCAAAGAAACAAATAAGTGCTGTTTCCACAGCTGAAGACGATAAAGAGGAGGGGGCTCCAACAGCTTCGCCTCTCTGGCGTCATCTGAGTCGGAAGACGAAGATGACGAAATTAATCACATAAAAAGCAGCATACAAAAGCTGGAGCAAGAAGTACTTGCTATTAAGCAGAGGCAAACTGCACGAAGGCAGAGGGAGCAATCAGAAGTAGAGAGCTCCCTAAAACAACAACAACAAGAGCAGAAACAGCAACTGCAGCAACAACAAAACCATCAGCAGCCGAAGCAACAACTGCAGCAAAAGCAACAGCGGCAAAAACACCAACAACAACAAAAAAAACAACAGCAGCAGCAGCAGAAGAAGAAGAAAGAGAAGGTGCCTCCGATCAACACCTACAAACTGGAGGTAAATGCAACCAAGGACCTGTGTAAGTTGGTCATTGGTAATAATTTTAATATAAAGAGATGGGGGAACGATCGCCATGCCATCCACTGTAATACAGTGGAGGGCTACGCGAAAGTTAAAGAGCTCCTAAAAGAAACGACGACGGAGCGCTACTCATACACACCGAAGTGTGAAAAGCGGCAATCGATCCTGCTGAAGGGGTTGGAACCGTCTTCTGATCCTGAGGAGGTCCTGGCTCAAAGAAAAGGAGTGCGAAGGTCTCAAGTTTGTGGGGGTAAAGCCATTTACCACAGCTAGAGCCAGGCGGGAGAAACGGAGTCTGCCGTTCTTCCTGTTGTAGCTCAGTCCCGAAAGCCGTCTGGATAGTCTAAGGAGTATCAATGTCCTAGACTACCAGGTGATTCACTGGGAAAAACTAAAAAGGAGCGAAGGCGTTATACAATGCGTTCGCTGCCAGAGGTTCGGGCACGCCGCGTCGAACTGCCAAATGCAGCCTCGATGCGTGAAGTGCGCTAAGAACCACAGTTCCGAGGAGTGTGCTCTGGGTGTTGACGGAGCATACGATAGATCGAAGTTCTCGGGCGTGTTATGAGGAAACGTGGGACACACCGCAAACTATCGGGGTTGTCCTAAGTTCGCTGACATTAAGAAAGCAAAACTGGCTCGGCAGCAGAAGGTGGAGGTCAAACGTTCACCTCTTAGATTTCAAACACCAGCCGTCACGTTCCAAATTTCCTACGCTCAAATGGCGTCAGGTAGGGGGGCTACGGAACAGCAAGCGACTGTTGCTTCTCCGGCGCCAATGCCGAGAACAACGGAAGCTGCACCTAACATGCTAGCCATCCTGCTCGCAATCCAAGGGCAGATGGCTCAGCCGCAAAAGCAGGTGCAAGAACAGGCCAAGCGGGTGGACCAGATTTACGCGCTGCTGCCGGGCTTAACGCAACACATGTCGTAATGGGTACGCACATGGTGGAGCAAACTTTGAAGGTCCTTGCGGTGAATGTTTATTCACTGATTAGGATCGAACGAAGAGCCGCGATGTTTAAATTGCTACAAGACCAAACTCCTGATGTGCTTTTCGCTACCGAAACCAAGCTAACCGCTAAGCACAAACTGGAGTACAATAATTATATTGTTAGAAGAAGAAACCGGCCCAGATCCAAACGTGGAGGTGGTGTCGCGATCTTCATTAAAGAAGGTATAAAATTTCACAGATTGTACAAGGGAGTGTTGCACAGGTTCCAGGTGTTGGAGGCAGTTGTCATTTACATTCCGCTTCGCAGTGGAAAGCGGCTGTACCTGGCCTCTGTTTATGCACCTGAGGCTTCACAAACCACCCTATTCATTACAGAGCTCGACACGCTTTTTCGACTTCTGAGGCTGGAATCGGGGAGAATTATTTTATAATCGGCGGGGATTTCAACGCTAGACACAGAGATTGGGGAAATAATTTGCCAAATACTAGAGGGAACCTACTACTCGATTGGTGGGGTCAGCACGATGTCATGTACAGACTCGGTCTTAAAGCGACGGATAACCCGTCGTTTCCCAGAGGCGGATCTTATTTGGATCTACTGCTGTACGACGAAGGTATACGACTGACAGGTACGAATTTACAAACGCTAAACTGTCTGCGCACATTCGTGTATGACAGCGACCATTGCGGTTTTAGCACCGAAATTACAGTTCCCAACGAATTTGCGGAATTGGAGGAGTTTGTCCAAAGATATTCTTACAACTACAGTAAGACTCGATGGACGCGCTTCTCCGCAACCTTGAACAGAGCGCTCTCCTCGAACACGCTCCACCCACCGTCCAATAGGAATTTGTCAAACGAGGAGATCGACAATTACCTAAAACAGATGGACGAGATAATTAAACAAACTATGGACACTACAATACCGCAGTATCGACGTACAACTAACGAAGACCTGTTCCGCAATCCTACTATTGACGCACTGCACCGACAGAAAAGTAGACTTCTGTCTAGACTCAAAAACTTGTACAGACAGTTAACTGACAGACAAGATCCGGAGATTAGGACACTGAAGTCGTCGATTAAAAATGTGCAAAAGTTAATAAAAGAAAATTACAGAATTGCTGTAAGCTCATATTGGAACAACAAGGTTCGGGCTGTAAACACCAGCAACCCGAACATGTTTCTGCAAATCAATAAACTATTTCGGAGAAAAAAACAAAACGACCTTCAGTGTCTTAAAATATCCCGGACAACAGACAACGAACGGTTACTGACAAAAGCAGATATTGATCCAAATGAAGCCGCTGACGATGACGACTTCTTTGTGATCGAGGATCCACAGGAGAAGGTTGAGACCATAGGGGCGACTTTCCAGGAACTGGCGATCCAAGGGCTCTGGTTTCACCCGGTTTAGCGACGAAAATATGGCAAATAACGTCATTGCCAGAGAAGGTGACCTACCCCCGTTCATTTCGAAGGAAAAACTCCATGAGATCTTCGACACAATCAGGGCTAAGAGGTCAGTGGGGACCGATGGTATTCCGCACATCGTGCTTCAACATCTTCCTCTAGAAGCGGTGGACATTTACACCACCCTGTTTAATAATGCAATGAATAATGCACATTATCCAGCGCATTGGAAAACGGCGGTGGTTCAACCTATCCCCAAAAAGGGAAAGGATATATCCAATCCGGCGAATCTCCGGTCGATAAGTCTCCTTCCGAATATCATTAAGGTTTTTGAAAAAGTAATCAATAGAGCTCTGTCTAGGTGGGTTGAGGACAAACATATAGTTCCGGATAATCAATTCGGTTTTAAGGCGGGTTATGATATCTCACATGCCGCGTCTAAACTGGTGTCCGATATCCAATGGAATAAAGGGAAAAAACAATGCACTGGTGCCTGCCTTGTTGACTTGGAGAAGGCCTTCGACACCGTATGCTTAGAGTGTCTTTTCTATAAGCTGACTAGGCTGGGAATCAGCAAACCTCTCTTGTACATTCTTTATAATATGCTAACCAACAGACAGTTCATCGTGAAAAATGGCGATATGACTTCTGTTGGAATATTTCAAATTAAAAATGGTCTTCAGCAAGGCGCGGTCAATTCGCCGATCCTATTCAATATTTATACAAGCGACTTGATAGGTTCACTTCCCCATACTATTGCGTACGCAGACGATTTGGTAGCGTACAGAACAGGTCCAAAAATCGAGGTCATTAATACTCTCTTGCAGCGTGACTTCGATAAGATAAGACGATTTTGCGATGACTGGAAGTTGAAAATCAACTTTCAGAAGTTCTCTTTAGGACGCCGTTGTCTGGAGCCTCTAGTGATACCAGAAAAAATTGGCGAAAGTTCTTGATCATTGGACAACACGGACAACCTCTTGCCTGTCGAAATGTAGTCAGATACCTTAGAATCTGGCTAAATCAGTTTCTGTATTTTGACAAAAATGTAGATGCTGCTCTGTCCAGAGCTAACGGTGCTTTTGCCCTTACAAAGAGACTGTTTTATAGCAGCCAACTCGATGCGAGGGTAAAGGTAATCTGCTACATGGCCCTTATCAGGCCCATGCTGGTATTTGGTTGTCCCGTGTGGTTCAATGTACGAGCAAGCTTAATGGAAAAGATTCGGGTGTTTGAGAGGGCTTACCTTAGGGCTTGTCTTCGCTTGTACAGAACACCAGAGTCGGAGTACAAGAAATTTTATCCTAATGGGGTCCTTTACAATAGGGCGAACCTAATAAGAGTGGACAACTTCGTAATTAAGCTGACTCGAAGGCACATTGTAAGAGCAATGACCTCGATGAATAACCTGATATCTGGGGCTTACTACCCCAATTACCTTTACCACGAGAGTGTGCGATCTGACGGCTTCGTTCCACCGGAAGCATTCCTCTACCTAGATCAGATAGGGTTGATCCAAGATAGATCAGCGGTGCCGTTAATCTTCCATGTCGCTCGGTCAGCTGGGGACAGGCGACTCAACTACAACAGAGACGTCGCACACGGCAGTGTGGATCGCCTCAGGTTCAGTAGGGCGGTGGGGAATCGCGATAAGAGGGATGTCGTTCGGCAGCACCAGCATTTCTGGTGGTTGAATGATGGAGAAGATGCTTCGTCGTCGTTTCCGTCAATTACGGACCAGCCTTACTAATGAGGCAGAGCTGACCAATCTGTTTTCTCTTGTAAATAGCGATGGCCAGCTTACGTAGGTTTAGGTTAGCATTTAAGAAATATATACATATATTAGTGTATACAAAGGTATATACTAAGATATGTATATAATTGTGTATAATGTCTATGTGTGTGTATGTGTTTATTGTGTATGTAGGTTAGGTAGGCTAAGGCTTATTTTAAGTTAGATATTAAGTTTTTATAAAAAATAAAAAATTATGTCCATACGCTAAGTTTTTGTTAACAATATTTTTTCGTAGCTTTAAGTATAGTAAATAAATACCCATAAAGAAAATGTTAATAAAGTCGAAAGACATAGTATAAGAATTTAGAGTAGCTTAGAGTGCCTGTGTGGGGCCAGTAAGTTAGTATAAGATTGTTAAGTAATTTTAAGCTAGCATTTAAGCGTTTTTTGTTAGTATGTAAGAGTTATTGATTAGAAAATAAAATGTGTTTAAAACTAAAACTAAAGGAGTGTGTGTAATTTTAACGCTCCCTCCGACTGATTTAATGTAAAAATGTCTTTCGTTCGGGAGAGGATTCCTGATATGAAGGTGTTGAATATAATCTTTATTGCATCCTGTGTCTACTAAAAATTTTAATGTCTCTCTGCTTCTTGCGATATGTTCAAAGTAAGGAAGCGAAGAGGGCCTTAGTCTAAAAAATAGACATCGTTGACTTGTTCTTGTTCGTCAAGATCAGGGTCATCTTTTGAGTCAATGTAGTCTGCTAATGTCTGGTCATGTTCGTGGCCTTCCTGACTTATTTCGCTTTCATATTCCTCCGATGTCTTCTCATCTGGATCGGGCCCTTCAGTGTGGTAAACTCTCTGCAGTTTGTGTGGCTATCGGATCTGCTGTGAATGTTGGCGTTTCTGTGGAACAAACTGTTGGTTGCGAGGTCGGTTGTGGTAGTTGACCCTTTGGGATTTGATGGAATGATCAACGTCCATTGGATTCTGAGGAGGCGGGTGCTGATTAGCCGGTGGTTGTTGCTTTGGATAATGGTATTTCGGCTGGTATCGTGGTTCTCAATAAAATTGCGGTGGTTGAGCACTCCGACGGTTACGGAGTAATTCTGGATGAAATTCACGTCTGGGTGCGGGATGGATGGTGATGGATGTGAAAATTTGTTTCTTCTGGGGGAACTAAGGGGGTGGTGTTTGTTGGAATGTTTTCCGGGAACTAGATTGTGAATTGTTTGCATGTCGCTCTCGAAAATCGACATTTTGCAATTTCAAGCATAGGTCCAAGGCTTGCGGTAGGTCAGCAGGCTCATGGAAACTGACGAAGGTGTCAAGTGGCTTGTCCCGGTAACATTGGGTCATATTATTCATGGACTCTTGACTCATATTCATTGATCCCAACTTGTTTAAGATAAGCGACAAATGGTGGTAGACGGCCTGATAGAATTCAGGGATCGTAGTAGTACTGTCCTGTACCCAAGTCATCATTTGATACTCGAGGGTTCCTAAATCCTTCTTATCTGCATATTGCAGAGTAAGACATTTTGAAATTTTTTGCCAGTTTAGCGGGGTATTATAAAATTCTAGGGCGACGTCTGCGTAGCCCGTTATCTTATTTCTGATAACCGATAAGATCCCATAATACTTGGGATTACCTTTAAAGTGTTTATAGGTTTTAAGTATCTTGTCGACACTTTTTTTACATGAATTAAATTCGTGTGGTTGCCCAGATAATTCTCTAAGGCTTTTCACCACATCGAGTATTTTGTCCATGTGGGACAAATTCCTATCATTAGTCTGGTTTATTGGTTGGTCTATATCGCTGTTGATGTGGACGCGGGATTCATAATGGAATTGAAAATTTGGCGTCCCTGTATTTCAATTGTTTCAGTCACTAGTTGAGTGATTATTCGAATCATGTCGCCACTAATAGCATTAGGAGCGGGAGGAGAAACGGATGCAGGGGTTGAGGATTTGTAACGTTCTCTGCAGGCAATTCCAGACGAGTTGGTCATATTAGGTTATTTGGGTTTGCCATATTTTTTTGTTTTTAAAAAAGATATTTGTTTTATTCAGTGAGAGAATCAATAATATTACCTTTCAAATAATTATAGGTAAACCAGATTTATTTAAATTTAGAACATAAATGTACCATTCACTATTTTCACAATCTTTAATATAGTGTAATTTTTAATTCAAATTAATAGGTTTAATTTTTCCCTTATTTTTATTTTTTTTTTTTAATTTACGCGCGCCTAAGGGGTTAGATACCCTTTTACTGCTGACAGGGCGCGGGCGGAAAGGTAGAAAGGAGGAGCAAGTAAAATTGTTTTGTAGTGGTTTGAAACTCAGGTGTGTTTGGTTTCGGTATTATTATTATTGACTTACAGTAATAAACTGGTTACTTCTTGTAGCATTTCTTCTTAACACCTTTATATTTGCTGGGGTGGTTCCGAGCTGCTTTCTGCTGGTTAGGGCGGTTGTCAGAATTTCCTGACTCCTTTTTGTTCGTTTGGTTAGAGAACTACTCGGGGGCCTACACTGTTTGATTGGTGGTTTGGTTGTCCACTCTTTTTATTCACTTTATTGTTTGATTGGTCGCTTGATTACCCACTGTCTTATTCACTTTACTGTTTGGTTGGTGGCTTGATTGTCCACTCTTTTATTCACTTCACTGTTTGGTGGCTTGGTTGTGCACTCTTTTATTCACTTCACTGCTTGTTGGCTTAGTTGTCCACTCAAACTTTGTCTTAACAGTGCACAGAATACTGCCCCCACTTTGGCCGCCAGTTAATTAAAATACTTATAAAAAAATTAAAAGGTAGAATGCTTTGATCTTTACAGTTTCTATGTACTTTAGAACTAACTTAACAATTATTGAATTTCTTATATTTATAATTTAATTTCCCTAACTCAGCTTCTGCTGTTGTTTGCTGTTTTGGCCACCAGCTAATTGGCCAGCATTTCATGTTATTGGTGGTCAGCATTTCTTGTAATTGGGTATCGCTCGTGCTGGTTTTATTATATACATATGTTATATATATATTATATATATATAAGTTAAATATATGTTATATATATATAAGAGCATATACCCGTTAAGAAGCCGACAGTGGACAACATTCACGCAGAGCAGATAACCTGATTTTTAATTGTACAAAAAGCTATAGAAGACATGGTCGAAAGAAAAAAAAATTACCAAACAAATTCAAAATAGAGCGGTCAGAAGGATGATACTAAGATCGGCGAATTTAGTCCAACCCAAAAGCGGGGCAGTTGACTCTTGCCTAAACCCAAAATTTACAATATACACCCTTTTTTTAAAATCATTTTTATGGAGCTTGCTCTTGTAAGCATTTTCTGTGGTTTTAAATACCAGTTCTACGAGTATGTTATTTAAATGTTCTTCATTAATTTCGTTTAATATAAACATATCATTGCTGGGTTCTATAATATGTATAGATTAGCGCAGTATTTCACAATTTTATGATGTTTGGTATTTTGATCTCCAGAAAGGTCAGGTTGCAAATTTATAATTAATATTATTAAAACTTCCTGAAATGTTTTATTCAGGTCAGATTTGAATAATGGGACAGAAATTGAATAGGCATGAATAAAAATTTCGGGTTTTCTTAGAAAATAATTGTATATTATTGCGTCGATGAATATTAAACTGGGAAGAATCAAAAACTCTAATTTTGTATTATTTTGCTTTAGTAAGTTATACCAAAAAACCAAAAAAGAAATAGCAGAAAAGTCTAGAAATATTAAATTTTATGCATAAAAATAAATATTATATTTAAAATATTAAAAATATATTTTTTTATTTTCTAAATTGAAATACAAAATTAGAGAGGACAGACTATGTTGATCTAAGAGTAATGTTTGTAAATTTTGCTAAGAAAATAGGCTCTTTTTAAGAAAAAAAAAATTTTCAATTGCATTGCACTTTTTTTCTTCTAGTTAACTGAAGTTGATCGTCACACAATAAAATTTTACCTAAGACATTTTTTTTTTTAATTTGGCATTGCTCGTGATATGATTGCTCAATGTTTTATCGCATTAAATTTAAATTGTTACTTTGCTGAAACAATATATATTATCGCTTATTCAATAAACACTCGAATAAATTTTGGTTTTTCGTTTTTTTATATTTTTGATAAAATAATCAAAAATTGTGCAGTCGTAACAACTCCCACAAAATAATTATCTTCCTTGAAGTACTTTTCCACATGCGAGTTCCTTAAACTATTTTTTTACATGACAGAAAAAGAAAACTTGGCTCCGTTATTAAGAAAACCATCGGCTTTAATGGGCTAACTTTGAAACAGGGAAAAATGTACTTGCTGAAGCAGCAGCCGAAATGGTTGTACCAGAGCTAAATACGAGGCTTGGCCTTTTGGAATCATATTTTCAAAACTCCAACGGCATTCAAACGAACATCGAGGAGCTTAATGTGTCTAAAGAGGAGAAGGAGAGAAGAATAAATATTCTTAGTCTGAACTTAAAACCAATATTATAACCCAAATCAATAAAGAGTCTCCCAAGGCATCACCTGCAATCGAGGAGACTTTTGCATCATTTGCGTTCCAAGAAACTAAAACAACTCGACTCCCCAAATTACAGTTCTGTGGTAAATATAGTGATTGCATGGATTTCTACGAGATGTTTAGAACGTTTGTGGATGGAAACGATGAGCTATCTTCGGTCATTTTTGGTAGATTCTGCGTAGAAAACCATACAATCGTATATATCTAGTACGTATATATATATATACATATATATATTCTATATTCTATATATATATCAAATTATATCAAATTATTACAGCTATGAAAGTACTTTAAGAAAAACAAACGTCTTATTTTTCAGGCACACATCTTTTAAATATGCATAAGTTAGAATCGAGTTCGGTGCAAGGACTTCAAGTTTTGAGCGATACCGTAAATGTTCATTATAGCGCACTTCGAACAATAGGATAATTTGAACAAATTGATGGTGTTTTGGTTTACACCTTATAACAAACAAACTAGATTTTTTTCACACACAAAATGAGAAGAAGAATCCACATCAAATATTTAAAATACCAACGTTTACTGAAATGGTGATTTTAATCGACGGAACGCGTGGAAGGGGCTTTCGTAGCCACAATGGATATCAATACACAGGTAAATATTTTGAATTTTGAAGCAGCTATAGAAAGACGAACCATAAAAACCACAACTTGTTCCATCAAATATCATAACTTCCTAGTTCATGTACGTCTTGTAACTCAAGTGACTTTAATATACACAGTTGAAATAAGTGTATCTTTTATACCAAAAATCGGGAAAGTGGACTATAGGTTTGCAAACAGTCTCAGACCTATAAGTCTGACTTCTTTCATGTTGAAGAGCACGGAGAGAATGGTCGAGATACAACGACAACTCAACTTTTGACGGCTAGTGAATACGACACTGACTGCGGATGCTGATTTTCGGCATAGCGTTGCCCGCAAGTCGGCGTTCTATCTCCACTGCCATGTTGAATGTGGGTCGAATCGCTGGTTAACGTGTTCAATAGGCATACACCAGATGGTGTAGCCGTACTGTCTGTTGGATCGAGTTTAGCTACTGTCAGCTCTAAAGTGTAGGCAGTTCTAGACGTGATCGATAATTGATGCACTGGAAATGGACTTTCAGTCGATCACCTCAATAATAAGGTTGTTCTCTTTACGGGAAGGAGGAAGCTGTCTGGTCTGACACTGCTTAAAGGCATCACCATCCAATTCCCCAAAGAAGCTAAGTATTTAGGTGTCATCCTGGATAATAAACTTCTCTGGACTAGTGATTTGAGTTATGGAGTAGACGTGTTTGTCATAGCGGCTGCAATTATGAAGCTTTAAATACATTAAAAACTAATTTCCCATTTCTCTTTACCGCTGTTAATCTCACTAACAAAAATATACATAAAAGTTAATTAATAGTTTCTGATCTGTCGTAATAGTTTTGGGATAAAGTTTTAATAAGTTTTCTTGCTTTTCGTATAAATATCAGTGAATATTTGTTTACGGTTTTCAGTAACAAAAAAAAATAGATACACATCCACTCACTATATCAACAAACATTAATGGAAAGAATACGCGATCCAACACACAAAACGATAAACAAAAACAACTGACGGCGTCACCATGTCTATCACCATCAAGTTTGGTATCTCCGTCACTGAAAACCATGACGTCGGAATGTTTCTCCAGTCTATACAAGAAGATCACGGAACAGGGTGAGTTGCTTAAGTCTTTTGAATCCCGCTGGAAAGACGTGGAAGAAAGATTAACCTCCCGTATCGAGTCTTTCGTGAAATCCTTAATTGAAAAATCTGCAAAAAAATGCTTAATTGAAAAATCTGCACTTATCGAGAGGAAGGTGACGTTTTAAAAAGTCGAGATTCTGCATTTGACGATATTCAGAGTAACATCAGCCTCTTGCAAATGGAAGTTATGTACATCCAAAAACAACAGCAAGAGCAAGTGCAACTGAAAACGTCCGAACAAATAATTAATGCAGAACTTGCACACTATTTTCAGTTCTCTTAATTGTCCACCACCGCAGAGAAATTTGGTGATTATCATCAAATTCTGCTTGACCTTTGATAAATTGTCTGTTTTGAGAGCAATGTCTGCTTTTAAGAAAACTCACTCGCGACAATTTTCGACACGGGATGCAGGATTTATTGTTGATCAGCGTATTTACCCTCACGAAAGCCTAACGACAGAAAATATAAGATGACAAAACAAATTTTCTCTGCCAATTCATTACGTGGAACTATTATAATAAAAGTTACTGAAACTTCAGACCAATTGAATATTGACAGCTTAATGAAGTTGTAGCCACTTATAAGCATATGAATGAAGATGGAGCAAATCGGATACCAACAAATATCGTTAACTGTCAATCCAAGTCTTAAGTCCAGTTGTACTCAAAATGTGAATTCAAACAACTCTGTCTCAAACAATTATAGCTTTAAAATCAATATGTTAATGTGTTACAACTTAAGTACTCGTACTATATCCTCCTACTCCTACTCTCCCACTCTACTTTTCTATCATCTCTATCTCTTTCATATTTTACTAATCACTTTCTATCATCCTGTCATTTTTTTGTTTGTGTTGTGAATACGCCTTTAATTGTTCACGGTATACGTTTGCGCTCCCACTATTTGTGTTTATTTATATTAATGTTGACCTATAATAGCTTCTGGTGATGTCGCTGGGCGGTCAATGATAAAAATTCTTTCAGAAGTCCAGAAAGGCCTAAAAGTATGCCATATTAATACCCGTAGTCTAAGTTTAAGTAAACTTGATTACTTAAAATTTTTCTCCTAACAACCCCTACTTGATATCATCATGATTTCAAATCTTTCTAATGTCTAATTTCAAGACCAGCTAATGAATTCTAATGTCCAAGACCAGCTACCTTTGGGTGGTGTGCCGGACCATGATCTAATTTTCTGTACGTACAACGTTGACTTACGAGTACGTCGTATCCCAATACATTTAATTTTAGAGATTTTTCCACTGTAGATAATGACGAATTGCAACTTGACGCAAGCCTTCTCCCATGGTGTAATTTCTATTTTGCCTCTAATGTGAACGACAAAGTCAATTATTTGCAAATCCTAGTACTTGGTTTATTCAACAGGCATATCCCTCTAAAGACGGTTGCAAAACGTACCAAAATATGTCAATGGTGAAATACACCATGCGATGAAAATACGTAATAAGTTCTATGCTAAATGGAAGTCATTGCCAACAAATCTTAATTGGGAGATACTTACATTACAGGAAGAGCAAAAAAAAGATATTTCTTATCTAAGTTGAGGCCTGAACAAACTTCGAAAAAGATGTGGAAAAGCTTGCGTGCAATTGGTATTGGAAAAAAATCGGCAATTGATAGAATACCTAATGTTAATGAACTTAACAATACATTTACTTCTTCTACTATCAACAAACCACCTTTCACCTCTAAACATGATATACGAGTAACATATGACTTTGTTTTTAAATTTCGCGTTGTCACGTTGTCGCGTTGTTGCGTTGCCACGTTGTCGCGTTGTCGATGAAACAGATGTTGTTAATATCATAGGTAATTTAAAATCGAATGCTATAGAAGCGGACGGTGTACCTATCCGATTTGTATCCCCACCGCTTCCACCTTTCCTGATATTTGGAAATTTGATAAAGTTATTCCAGTCCCAAAAACACCTCACCCCTCTTTGCCAACCGACTTTCGTCCGATAAGTATATTACCATGTCTTCCCAAAGTACTTAAGAAAATTCTAGCAAACCAAATCTCGAATTACGAAGTCAACAGAATTTGTTATCCCCAGTTCAGTCGGGCTTCCGAGAGAATCATAGCTGCTCAACAGATATAGTTAAAATCCTCGATGACATAAGAGTAGAATATGATAAGCACTTTTTGACGGTGCTGTGTTTTCCAGACTTTTCCAAGGCTTTTGACAGCGTTGACCATATGGTGCTATGCCAGAAATTTAAATTATATTTTGAGTTCAGTGAAAGATCTGTTCGAATGGTTTTTAATTATGCAGACAATCGCTAACAAAGAGTTGTTTATAATAACGATTCTTCTGATTTCCGCGCTTTAACTGCAGGCGTACCTCAAGGGTCTATACTTGACCCAATTTTGTTCTGTCTTTTTACTAATGAAGTACCTAAAGTATGCTCAAATGTTGCAATTCATCTATATGCTGATGATGCAAAGATATATCTTTCGAGACCTTCAGGACTTGTTAAGGATCCAGTCGTCAAAATAAACGAAGACTTGTCTCAAATATATAACTAGTCATTATGTAATGGACTCAGTCTTAATTCAAACAAATCGCAGCTCACACTAATAGCTAAAAACATAATCAACTCAGATGAAATACCGTCAGTATTCCCGAACGACAGGCAATTCAATTTTGAGGAGGTTGTTACTAATCTAGGGTTAGTTAAATCGCGCACTTTCCGCTGTAGACCATATCAACTTTGTTGCTGGGCTTCGCAAACTTTTCATCTAGCTTCACCAAAATAGGTACTAAACTCAGGCTTATTAAAACTTTATTTATGCCTATAATTGATTATTCTGTTGTAGTTTATTGCAAGCGTGACTCTCTATCAGAACACAAGTTGCTTTTTGCCTTCAACGATATGATAAGATATATGTATTTGCTGCGTCGATACAATTATGTATCCCATCATCATAGTTCGGTCCTTTATTGCTCCTTAAAATAGTTTCTTGAACAAAGATGTTGTGTGTTTATGCACAAAGTCATCCAAACAAGATCTCCCGCCTATTTGATGGAACATATTCAATTCGCCCAGTCAACCAGAACAGAAAATATCATTACTTCATCCTTTAATTACTTAAATTTCTCGCGGATATTTTTCTTCATTAGACTTGGGAACTCCCTTCCTACAACAACAAAATAAATAATGGGAGCTCCATCTTTTAAAAATGTCGCCTTAAGACATCTCAGGTAATCACAACAACTATACTTCTTCCATCTTTCACTCTTAAACATACTCTATTTCTTCCTTTCCAAGCTCGAGAATGCAAGATATCGCTGAAGGCAATCGGAAGGCTAAAATCACTGAGTCCTGTCTGGTTTCCAGGTGATAATGGGATCACGGGAAATGAAATCGCCGATGAACTTGCTAGGCAATGATCAGAAGAGAGTTTTTCAGAACCCAAATCTAAGTTAGGTCTGCCTGAGTCCTCGGTTAAGGCTTCTATTGACTGTTCACTTTCATATGAGCACAACTGCAGATGTCCCTCAGTGGGAACGACTGCAGGCTGCTTACTGATGTCGTGATGGTGCACCACACTTTTTATAAGCGCTTAAATGTGCTGGGCATAAGTGATATAACATCTTGCCATGATTGCGCTGTGAAAGTGGTAACCACACCGCAGAAAACTACCTCTGTGGATGTACTTCATACTCTCACATGAGGCTGCAGTTACTCGGCGTAGACGTGGCGGGTGCTTTTACTGCAGGTACTTTACCACTGAAGCGCTTACTCATCTTTCTTTGAAAAACAAAAATGTTTTATTAAAAGTAACTTACAAGAAGTACAATGAACTAGTTCTTTGTCTCAGTTCTCTGCTTCGGTTAAAAAAGAATAAAAAAAATTCAAACTTGCCATTCAAGCAACCATTGTTTAACAGAGTAACACTTCTTTGTCAGCCTTCTTTGTAAGGAGAAGGATATATGTCCTAATCCCGTTGGCAGCTGCTGACAACCTTAGATAGATGCTCATTCAAGGTCCGATTAAATCGCTCGATCATTCCATCAGATTGGGGGTGCAGTGGCGTTGTTCTTGTCCTTCTCTTCCTTATTCCCAAATATTGGCACACTTCATGGAATACTTTTTATTCAAAGTTTCGGCCTTGATCCGAGTGTAGTTCCATTGGGACCCCAAATCTGCTCACCGAGTTGTTGACTATCTGTTCGGCTACGGTCTTAGCCTCGTGATTTGGGATGGCAATCACTTCCGGCCACTTACTGAAGTAATCCATGACCCCGAGATAGTATCGGTTACCATTAAAGGTTTCGGGAAACGGCCTAGCGATGTCGATGGCTATTCATTCGAATGGTGCTCTCACGTTGTATTGTTGCATTTATCCATGTGGCTTCACTTTTGGATCCTTGGTAGCCGCACACCTTATGCACTTTTTGCACCAATTCTCAACATCTTGTTTAGCGCTTAGCCAATAGAAATGTTCCCTTACCTTTTCCAACGTCTTGTTTATTCCCAAATGGCCTCCTGAGATTCCGTCATGTATTTCATGAAGTAGTTGGATTACTTTAGACCGTCCCACTGTGCCCAGTATGCCTTCATAGTTTGGCTCCGGTCTGATAATTGCTGCCAGCTTGGTATGTCTTCGTGTGCCTTCCAGACCAATATTGGTTCGATGTCATTGTCTGCCTGTTGGGAGGAACGGATATCGTCTATACTCCAACTATCTATTGGCGCAGTCCTGATAAATTGAATAGTGGCCTGTTCTTCGCCTCATTACGGTTGTAGAGTTCTCATTTTACTCCGCATGGTCCACGAGAGAGAGCATTAGCATTTGAGTGGAGTTTTCTCTTGCGATGTTGTAGTTCAAAGTCGTAGCCCTCCAACTGCTCGATCCATCTAGCAACTTGGCCTTCAGTGTTCCTAAATTGGAGTAGCCATTTCAGAGAATTAACTTTTGTCCGTAGAGGTACTTATGGAAATGCTTCGTAGCCAGAATTAAAGTCAGAAGCTCGCGCCGAGTTACGCAGTAGTTCCCTTCAAATCTGGAGAGTACTTTGCTGTAATGTGCGACCACTTTCTCTTGACCATCATAAACTTGGGAGATTTTTCAGGGTGTGGGGTAACCCAAAATTGGGGCAGTGAACGGCTGTTGCTTCACTTCTTGAAACGCCTTTTCATACTCTCCAGACCACTTGAACTGTCGGCCTTTTTCCGTAAGTTGATGCAAGCTCTTTGCAATACCAGTAAAATCCTTTACGAACCTTCTGTAGTACGTGGCAAGTCTAAAGAAGCTCCTCAGTTGGTGCTTATCTTTGGGGCAGGCCAACTTTGCATGGCTTCGATTTTGTCAGGATCCGTCCTTACTCTTTCCGCTGATATAATGTGACCTAGATATTTTACTTCCGGACGGAACAAGGCACACTTTTCTGGGTTGCGCTTTAAATAAGGACTTCGCAGCCGCTAAAACACTTCTTTTAGATTTTGGCGGTGCTCCTTGAACGTCTTGTCTATGACGATAACGTCGTCCAAATACACTAGACAGGTTTTTCACGTGAGTTCTTACAATGTTCGTTCCATTAGATGCTCGAAGGTGACCGGAGCGTTGCACAATCCAAACAATATCACTGCAAACTGCCAAAAACCGCTTCCTGTAGTAAAGGCAGTTTTCTCACGATCCGTACGATTTATCTCTACCTGCCAGTAACCACTTAATAGTTGAAAACAATTTAGCTCTAGAAATCATATACAAAGTGTCATCGATTCCCGGAAGTGGGTAGCTGTTGCAGTTTACAGCAGTTTACACTGAATGTCTTTGGATTTAGAATCCTTACAGGATGTTGTGCTTTGCTTCTTCTAAGGTCTTTCCCACCATGAAGTCTTTCCTATTTTCTGGCTCCATCAAACATGATGACTTTTGCCCAAATAATTGCTTCCAACGAAGGCTGTAGAATCTGATTTCTGCAGATGGCGATATTTAAGGCTGAAGTACTGGTATTTTCGTATATCATACTGCATTTGAAAATGTCCTATTTTATTACAGTTCCAGCAGCGAATTCTTCGTCTATCCTGTGGAGTATCTCGTTCCTAGGCACTAATTCTTGCGCAAATTAATTAACCTCTTGTGGTTAATTGGAATAATTTGATAGTCTTTGAATAACTAATCACTAATCACTGTACGATTTCACTGCACAACCTGAAATACAGATTCACCGCAAAATGTTGAATAAAAAAATACAATTTACTTTTATAATTTTGTATTCTTCTCGGCTACACATCTGACTATGCATTAGACACTTGTTCTTAATTCTATTCTGTTTTATACTACTTTCTTATCAGTCTACTTATAAGTAACATTTCGTCTTATCTCTATTCAAATCTGAGTATTGACATAGGCATGTACATATATTCTAATCCGAATGTCAATATGCATGAATTATTTACTTTCCTAATCTTAATGTGTACATCTATTTTTCGTACATCTTAACTCTCCTCATCTTCAAATAAAAGTGTCCTCACGTTTTCTTATTTGTCTATTTAGACAACTTTACTATTATACTACAAATGTTCTGCATTATTGTCTTTTAGAACTTGAAAGTACACTTCATCTAATTTTTGTCTTTCTTTTAAATCTCTATACTCATTAAATCTTTAACAGGCTTTGATTGAAAGAAAGGTAAATATAATAATTGAAATAATTATTAACATACTCGTAGTATACAAAGTTGTAGTTATAGGTTTTTCTTAAATTTTTTTTTCTGATTGAATATTTGAAAATGTATACTATATTCTTCAGTTTCAAAAATGTCTAATATTTTGACATGATTTTGTTGGAAATCTAAATTAATAATAATACATTATTAATTTCATGAATGCCACTAACCATAATATTACGAGTACCAGCATTTATACAATTTATAGGTTGGTTATTTTGTTTATTTTGTTTATTAGTACAATGAGCTGGATATCCTTTAATAAGTTTGATTGTGCAATTATCTTTTGATCGAGTTTTACAGATGTTCTTATTTAGGTAATTCTTACAATTTTCTAATAAAATATAATTTTCGTGTATAACACCTACTTGTGGGGTTACTAAATATTTTCCATATTTATGACTTAAAGCCATTATCTTAAAATAATTCATTTTTTGTGTTATAATTTGGTACGTATATAAAAATATTAATACATCTTTTATTCTTATAACATGTATTTTTGCATATTCTAAAATATTAACTATTGGTATTTTTATTTTTTCATTTTGAATAATTTTACGTGTTTCTTCAAAGTTTAATATTGTAGAAAGAAAGTTATTTGAACGTGCTAAATTGATTGCTTCTACTAAATTCTTTAAATCAATATATATTTCATTTAATAAAGAAACTATAATGAATTTCAATATTTTGCAATGCTTTGATCTTTTCGTCAAATTTATTATTTATTACGCGTTGTTTTTCATTATTATCTATCAATTGGTTAATCCCGCTTTTTATTTCAATCATGTCATCATGATCAGGGTTTTCAGTTATAATCGTACCTAAGAAATTTAAGGATCTCCTTTCTCTCTCGTGGTCGTTCAGTTGTGTTATTAAATTTTCGATTTTATCGATAGTATGGATTTCTATCTTTTCTGGATAATTTCTTCGTTTAATAGTTTCTAATGTTTGAATATAAGGTGTGGTGTTTGTTATATGGTATAACAATTCAAGTTTTTCAAATTTTCAAACTTATATACATATGTACATCGTCTTCCTTTATTAGGATGAATTTTCTATCTCCTAAGTTCGTGATATTCATTTCGGCAATTTACCTGCTGTGGTATGAATATAATCATAAATATTTTACTTAATATGTTCTTTACGGATGTCATCCTTGTGTACAAACTTGCCTGTGTTTGTTAAAATTGTGTCATCATGATTCTCTTGTACTATATATTTCTTGAACTTCGGGCTTGGTTTATTCCTTCTTTTTTGTCTAGCGAATATTTTGGTTCCTACCTGACAAGTTTTGTACATTCCTTTCTTATTTTCGTTTTTTAAAGTATTTTGTTGTGCTAATTCTAACTTATTTCTGACATAAGAAAATTTTTCTTCGTATTCCTCTATGAGGTTTTTCCAAAGTTTGAGTTTGAATTTGGATTCTTTTCTGATATTGAGAATTAAAGGCTCTGATGGTCTGTATAAATTGTTAGGTCAGCTATGCCGTATAAATGGTTTCTTAACTTTTGTAAGCTCAAAATGATTGCCAATAATTCTTTTTCATTCGTTGAATAGTTCTGTCCGGTTTCTGACAGTGTCCTTGATATACTCGTAAATACAATTGGATTTCTTGACTGACTCAGCACTGCGCCTATGGCCGTGTTTTTTGCATCCGTCGTTAGTTCAAAAGGTTTATTATAATTTGGTTGATATAATTCAACCTGCTCTTGTAATTTAGCTTTTAATATATTCATCGCATTGATGGCTTCTTCATCTAAATTTATCTGTACATTTTTGATCTATTCTTATTTATTCCACCATTTTCTCATCTCAAATGAACAGTTAAAGGTTTTGCTAAATTTGCAAAATTTCTTATAAATTTCCTGTAATATGAAGTTAATCTCAAAAAAGATCTTAGTTCTTTTAGATTTGTAGATATTAGGTATTTTTGAATAGTTTGGATTTTTATTGGATCAACTATTATTCGTCCATTTTTAATAATATGTCCCAAATATTCAACTTCAGATTTAAAAAGTGTGATTTTTCAAGTGACAATTTCAAATTTTTCTTGTGTAAAGCTTTAGTTATAGTTTTTATGTTGTTAATATGTTCTTCTGGTGTTTTAGAAAATATTAATACATTACCAATGTATACGTACGCAAATTTACCAATGTATTCTCGAAGTATATCATATACACATCTCTGAAATATCGTGGATGCATTTTTTAGTCCGAAGGGCATTCGTAAAAATTCGTACTTTGCTCCATTTATAAAGAACGCATTTTCTTTTATTTTTATTTGATGAAATCCTGATTCTAAATCAATTGTGGAAAATACTCTATCTTATCCCAAATTTTATATAGTCATATTTATATCCGGAATGGGATATATATCACTGATCGTTTATGAATTTAATTTCTGAAAATCAATGACCATTCTACGCTTAGGCTTCCCCTTATCATCGGTGCCTTTTTTTTGGTACATTTTTCATCGGAGGTATGAATCTGGCTGAGGAGTTCTCTCTTTCTCGTTTGAATGGTTGTTGCATAGGTCTTCTGAATCTACTAGAAGAACCGATTTCCATTGCTCTAACTACAATCCGTCTCCATGAACGATATTCTTTTGATTACCAGAAAAATGTGGTAAATTTTTGAATACTTGCAGTTTAATTCCTTTAAGATCGGTATATCTTGTTTCACGATTTGTATAAGTTTCTATTTGTATTGGTGTTTTTATTATATTCAATTCCGTCTGTAATGCCTTTACTTGTTGGCTTAATACTTCTATTTGTGCCGTCATTGTTGCTTCAATTTTGTCAGGTTTTAATTTAATTGGGGGTAGCCGTGGTGTAGTGGTAGTAGCAAACGCTTCTCACTCGGAGGGTCCAGGTTCGAATCCTGCCCATGGCAAGTCAGTTTTTCATTGTGTAATTGGAACTCAGACAGAAAAATTCTGAGTGTGAAGGCAACAACACTGACACGTAGAGTTGTAAAGTTTCAAGCACAGAAAAGAAAAATACTGTGATATACCTCGAATCACTCTGAGTGAAGAAAAACTCTCCATCTTATTCGGACTCCCACCCCTGGAGAGCAAACATAGAAACCAAACACACCTGAGTTTCAAACCACTACAAAAACAATTTTGCTTTCTCCTCCTTCTATCTTTCCGCAAGTAAAATTTTTTAATAACTTCTTCCACTTTGTATTTGTATTAGCTACCACGACTATCTGATAAAAGGATAGAGGGGAATTCTCGGAAAATTCTCCTTGTAGCCTTGCAATACTACTTGATTATATGAGTTCTTATTATTTTCTTAACAACTCTAGATTACTTATTTTAACTGTACATACCTTTCTGCAATTTATGTTGCTTGTTGAAGCATGATCTTCGATTTTCCGTCTTGAAGATGATGATAGACACTGGATTAGTCCTTGCTGTTTTTCGAAGCCTTCAGATGATCGATCTGCTTGGATTCGCCTCGATGCTTGCTCCTTGGTTCTATGTTTTCAGCTAAAGTTGTCCAAAGTTCGGCGTGGATAGAGGATTTTTAACTACGTACTCGTAACCTCTATCCCGGTTGAGCCCCCAATTAATTAACCTCTTGTGGTTAATTGGAATAATTTTATAGTCTTTGATGGTGGTGTTTAGTTATTTGAATAACTAATAGTGTTTAGTTATTTGAATAACTAATCACTGTACGGTTTGCACAACTTGAAATACAGATTCACCGTACAATTTTGAATAAGAAAATACAATTTAGTTTTATAATTTTGTATTCTTCTTGGCTACACATCTGAATATGCATTAGACACTTGTTCTTAAATTCTGTTTTTATACTACTTTCTTATCAGTCTACTTATAACTAACATTTCGTCTTATCTCTATTGGTACTTATATTCTAATCTGACTAATTTCATAGGCATGTACATATATTCTAATCTGAATGTCAATATGCATGAATTATTTATTTTGCTAATCTTAATGTGTACATATATTTTTCTTACATCTTAACTCGCAGGAGCATTCCACAGATGCTACATCCCTGGCGGAATGCGTTCCCCTGGAAGTCTGATTGGCTGCTTCCATCGCCAGAGCGAAGGCAGGTGCTTCAGCAAGGGTTCTGTTCCCGGCCATCCCTACTGCTAACTGTAGCTTCGAATCTTCAATTCCCCTGATGAATGCGTCCTTTGCCATTTCGTCGATAATTTCCTAGCCAGCGGTGGGGTATGACAAATGTGCCAGTCTACTCACGTTTGCTTGCAATTGGACCTTGGAAACCTCTTGCATGTGGCTATCCCAAAACCATTTCTCGATAGCCTGTACTAAAGCCCCATAATCCTTATGGTTTTCGATGTCTACTGTTTGCAACAATTCTGCTGCAGAACCGGGCAGGGCTATTGTTAGGGCAAAGCACTTTTCCTCACAAATAATACACCAAATACTAGAGGGAACCTACTATATATTTAATTGGTGGGGTCAGCACAGTATAATAAAAGTATTAATAAAAGAAATTCACAGAGCATCTGTAAGTTTGTATTGGAACAATAAAATTCGGGCTGTAAGCAAACATAGAAACCAAACACACCTGAGTTTCAAACCACTACAAAAACAATTTTCCTTTCTCCTCCTTCTATCTTTCCGCCCGCGCCCTGGCAACAGTAAAAGGGTATCCAACCCCTTAGGCGCGCGTAAATTATAAAAAAAAAAAAAAAAAAACACCAGCAACTCGAATATGTTTCCGCAAATAAATAAACTATTTCGGAGAAAAAATCAAAACGACCTTCAGTGTCTTAAAATAGCACGGACAACAAACAACGAACGGTTACTGACAATAGCAGGTATTGATCCAAATGAAGCCGCTGACGATGACGACTTCTTTGTGATCGAGGATCCACAGGAGAAGGTTGAGACCATAGGGGCAACTTTCCAGGAAGTATACAAGGCCATTGATATCATTGGCCCTAATTACGACCTGGACAATCGCGTCTTGGTGCACGACTTCTGCATTCGAGATGAAATAGGGAACTGGCGATCCGAGGGCTCTGGTTTCACCCGGTTTAGCGACGAAAATATGGCAAATAATGTCATTGCCAGAAAGGGTGACCTACCCCCCTTCATTTCGAAGTAAGGACTCTATGAGATTTTCGACACAATCAGAGTTAAGAAATCAGTGGGGACCGATGGTACTCCGAACATCGTGTTTCGACATCTTCCTCTAGAAGCGGTGGACACTTACACCACCCTGTTTAATAATGCAATGAATACTGCACATTATCCAGCGCATTGGAAAACGGCGGTGGTTCAACCTATCCCTAAAAAGGGAAAGGATACATCATCCAAGCCGGCAAATCTCCGGTCGATAAATCTCCTTCCGAATATCAGTAAGGTGTTTGAAAGAGTAATCAATAGAGCTCTGACTAGGTGGGTAGAGGACAAACACATAGTCACAGATAATCAATTCGGTTTTAAGACGGGACATGATATCTCACATGCCGCGTCTAAACTGGTGTCAGATATCCAATGGAATAAAGGCAAAAAACAGTATACTGGTGCCTGCCTTGTTGACTTGGAGAAGGCCTTCGACACCGTATGGTTAGAGGGTCTTTTCTATAAACTGTCTAGGCTGGGGATCAGTAAACCACTCTTGTACATTCTTTATAATATGCTACACAACAGACAGTTCATCGTGAAAAATGGTGACTTCTGTTGAAATATTTCAAATTAAAAATGGCGTTCAGCAATGCGCGGTCAATTCGCCGATCCTATTTAACGTTTATACAAGCGACTTGATAGGTTCGCTACCCCATACTATTGCATACGCAGATGATTTGATAGCGTACAGAATTGATCCAAAAATCGAGGTTATTAATACTCTCTTGCAGAGTGACTTCGATAAGATAAGACGATTTTGCGATGACTGGAAGTTGAAAATCAACTTTCAGAAGTCGGAAACCATTCTCCTTAGGACGCCGTTGTCTGTAGCGTCTAGGGACACCAGGAAAAATTGGCGTAAGTTCTCGGTCATTGGACAGCACGGGTGGCCTCTTGCCTGTCGAAATGTCGTCGGATACCTTGGAATCTGGCTAGACCAGTTTCTGTTTTTTGGCAAAAATGTAGATGCTGCTCTGGCCAGAGCTAAAGGTGCTTTTGCCCTTACAAAGAGACTGTTTTATAGCAGCCAACTCGATGCGAGGGTAAAGGTAATCTGCTACATGGCCCTTATCAGGCCCATGCTGGTATTTGGTTGTCTCGTGTGGTTCAATGTACGAGCAAGCTTAATGGAAAAGAGTCGGGTGGTTGAGAGGGCTTGCCTTCGCTTATACAGAACCTCGACGAATAACCTGATATTCGGGGCTTTCTACCCAAATTACCTTTACCACGAGAGTGTGCGCTCTGACGGCTCTTCGTTCCACCGGAAGCATTCCTCTACCTTGATCAGATAGGGTTGATTCAGGATAGATAAGCGGTCCGGTTAATCTTCCATGTCGCTCGCACAGCTGGGGACAAGCGACTCAACTACAACAGAGACGTCGCACATGGCAGTGTGGATCGTCTCAGGTTCAGACGGGCGGTGGGGAATCGCGATAAGAGGATGTCGTTCGGCAGCACCAGCATTTCTGGTGGTTGAATGATGGAGAAGATGTTTCGTCGTCATTTCCGTCAATTACAGACCAGCCTCACTAATGAGGCAGACCTGACCAATCTGTTTTCTCTGCGAATAGCGATGGCCAGCTTACATAGGTTTAGGTTATCATTTAAGAAATATATACATATATTAGTATATACAAAGGAATATACTAATATATGTATATAATTGTGTATAATGTCTATGTGTGTGTATGTGTTTATTGTGTATGTAGTTTAGGTAGGCTAAGGTTTATTTTAAGTTAGATATTAAGTTTTTATAAAATATAAAAAATTATGTCCATATGCTAAGTTTTTTGTTAGCAATTCTTTTTTCTTAGCCTTAAGTATACAATATAAATAATTCTAAATAAAATGTTAATAAAGTAGAAAGACATAGATATAAGAACTTAGAGTAGCTTAGAGTGCCTGTGTAGGGCCACTAAGTTAGTATAAGATTGTTAAGTAATTTTAAGTTAGGATTTAAGCATTTTTTGTTACGAGTAGTATGTAACAGTTAGTGATCAAGAAAATAAAATGAATTTAAAACTAACAAAAAACTGAAAACCTATTTAATTGTAAATACTCGAAGATGTGTTCATATTGGTGAATTAAGAATGAGTCGACATCTTTTCTCATTGCATCTAAGAGATTTTGGTATCTGGTTATGTTGAAAACATGAAGTATTTTAATGCAGTTTTTTATAATTTTAATTTCGCCTGCCTGAAGATATAAGTATCCATTTCCTGGACTAATTTCTGTAATTCTAGTTTTTAGCGTAAGTAGGATACATTCTATCGACTCGCTTGTGCTAGACCTTAAGTATGACAAAGAGGCGTAGCCATTTTCGCTCGCATTCAATGTGTAGCTGTCGTTCTGGCGAGCTGCTTATGTTGGTGGTTCTGTAGCATATTGGTATCTTTACCTGTTCAACTTCGGCAATAGACTCAATGCAACCAATTTTCAAACTGTTTCAATTTTCACTTTTAAAAACATTAAATAATTTCTCAGAAGAGCAAGTAGATCAAAATTAGTCATCAAAATTTTTAGAACTTTAAGTTAAAAATGTCTTGTATAATTGTTTGGTCGGAAACTTTTCAGACAGCCCTCGTAAATATTTGTTCGTAAATATTTATTTATGTTAATAATATTTTGTTACTATTTTATTGAACAGTTGTATATACATATGTATGTGTCCATCTCTATGTATGTATTATTGTATTTTTTCATTTTTCCTTATTATTTATTTATTAATTAATTATTTATTTATTTAATTATTTCTTTATTTACTTATGTATATAGCTATTATTTCTTTATTTATTAATTTACTTATTATTTTAATTATTTTTACTTATTCATGTTCTGTTTATTTATTCACACATACATATTTATGTGTTTAATCATCATTTTATATTGGAGGTTATTTAATATTGGAGGTTTCTTTCCAAAGTCATGGAAACGCTGATAAGCCGTCAGCTCTTGAAATATCTCGAAACGCGAAAACTTCTTAATAACCGACAGTATGGCTTTCATAGCAAAATACCCACTTATGATTTGATGGCATGCTTCACCGAAAAATTGAACCAAAGCGATATTTCTAAGGCATTTGGCAGAGTTTGGCATCTGGCTCTTTTGTCGAAAATACGTGCATTTGATATCGATGAATCTCTACTTCAATGGATTAGAAACTACTTTTCGGGACGTTCAATTCAAGTTGTCGTGGATGGTTTCCAGTCTGATATCCATAAAATAAAAGCTGGTGTACTCCAAGGCAACATTCAGTCTCCCACACTCTTTTAATTTTCATCAACGACCTCCTGTCCACTACTTTTAATCCAATATATTCCTTTGCTGACGAAAGTACTCTCTGCTTTTCATATTCGTTCCTGCTCTTCGGCTGTAGAACGGGAACAGCAGCGAATTGTAAGCTCATTAAATTCTGATATTAACAGCATAACTAATTAGGGAACCATTAACAGAGTAGTATTTAATATTTCCAAAACACGCACCAGAGTTAACACGAAATTAAAACACCCAGCCATTGTCCATGAATTCACTCTTGTATTCACTCTTTTAATTTTCATCAACGATCTCCCGTCCACTACTTTTAATCCAATATATTCCTTTGCTTATGAAAGTAATCTCTGCTTTCCATATTCGTTCCTGCTCTTCGGCTGTAGAACGGTCCAGCAAATTTTATTTCCCACTTTCACAGAAAATGTTCATCATTTATGAAAAAAAAAACAGAAGAGGCTATTTAAAAAAAAAAAAGATCCCTACGTGGTGCCATAGAGACTGTAGTTTTGAACATTTTAAGACTTGGTACATGCAAATCAGATGAATAGATTTTCAAATATGTTGTCAACCAGGTTTAAAAACGTAGTTTCGAGAAGAACGCATTTAAAGTTTTGGTGAAGGATAATTCGACAAACAAACTAAATTTTATATCTTTTTTTTTGTTATTTCTCATCGTCCTGGACCATGGAACAGCTCCTCAGCATCCAGGAACTCATTTTTTCCGTGTTTTGCACGCAGTCGACCCTCATACTTATCATCAATGTCTAGACAATATTGGTAGACTGCATCTCCAATTTGTATTTTTAATATCTCCAATACATTAAAGAGGTCAATATGAACATTACTGAAAAGTATTGAAGCAATATTAGTGACAGTTTCAACTGTGGGTCTGCCACTACACGACGTATTTTCAAACACGGGTTCAAACACTCGTTGTTATTATGGTGAAATGCGCCTAAACATCGTTGAAGAAGCTCGTCTTTACTAAAGTCCACGTATATTGGATTTATTACGTCAATGACATTTGCAGGCAACGCAAGGATGTGTGTATAATCGTTCAAAGTTCCTTTTGCATTCGCCTGCTGCCACGAACACCACGAGTCTTCTCCTTCCGCGCAGTACTAATATTGAGGACTTTTTCTTCTGTGGAACATTTGTGATAGAATGCATCATAGACAGCTGGCACCAAACCAGTCTAACAGCCGAAAGTCTGCCGCTCGGCGCTGTAGTGTGCTTGGAACGGTTTTACATAAAATGCTGTATTTCCGTCAATTTTACGAATTCTTTACTAAATTTGGTTAGAGCATTCCCAACAAATTCAGAAAATTAAAAAAAAAATTTTTACTGTGGTCTGTTGCCAACCGTAACGCCCGTCTCGCTATGAATGCTCATCAGTATACAATTACAATTATTTATACTAGTACATGTTCTTTACCTTATTCTACGAATGGACTTGTTGTTTGATAATTCTATAAATCGTTTTTGTAAAAAAAGTTGTAACCATCGGGGGCCGTCAAGGTTAAACTTTTTTTCATCCGAAAAGATAACGCGCTTCCATTCACTGCTCTTTCGATGCTCTTTGTGTGCTAGCCTTAAAATAGGTTTCTTTTTAAGTTTTCTACTCTGTATAGTACCACTTTTTCGTATTATCCTTCGGACCGTTGCTATTCTGGCTGATTCTTTGCTGTTATTTTAGTCGCTGGTAGAGTAGAATTTGAGGCAAGACGTAGAATTAACCGCTTTTCTCGCAATGTTGTTGCTTCTGCCGTGCATCCTTTTTGATTTTTCCCATAGTGCTGTGAATCCGCAAGATAACTGTTTACAGCAGTCTGACTTCTATTAAGCCTCCTTGAAATTTCTCGGCCTGAGAGTCCTTACTCATTGAAAGCATCTATTTTTCCTTTTTCTGTCGCTGTCAAAGTCTTTCCGGAACCCACTTTTTTGAAACTAAATAAAAACAGTTCTTTTCAAAGCTTTTTTAAATATTCTTAACAAAACTTTGAAAAAAATAGCTTATGTGAACTCCCTGCAACGAAATATTGAAATATTCGCAATGGCCTCTTCCTAGTGGCGCATCTTTTTATACGCTTTTCAAGAAGTTCATTGTTTGATCTTGGGAAATTCCTACGGTCGTTTCTTATTCACCCTTTAATTTTATAACTTCCAGTCAGTTTTTTATGCATTTTTATTTTTTAACTTAATTTACTCTTAATATGCTAAACAAAAAACGCTTAAAAATTAGCTTAAATTACTTACAAATAATCTTATTCTAACTTACTGGCCCCATGCGGGCACTCTAAGTTAAACCTAACACTTAAACTATGTCTTTCGACGAATCTTACAGTCTACTTTTATTTCTATTTTAACATTAATTAATACTAAAACTAAGAAAATAAATTTTAATCAAAAACTTAGTATATGGACATTTTTTAATTTTGTATAAAACTTAAAACTAAAGCCTACAAACTACCTAAAAATAAATCTTAATCTACTTAACCTACTTACATCTAACACAAACACAGACATACATAAATATATATATACATAATATGGATATACATAATATATAAATACATGTATATATATATTAGGGTGTCCCAAAAAAATCAAGTTTAAATTTTTGTAACGCATACCCTCTTATTTTATTCGAATACTGTCAAAACAATAGTAAATAAAGTTTCATGTACTTTGAACCAGAGGAACCCGTGCCGACTTGCATCTAAACATGTCAGTACTTGCAAGGCATGGCACGCGAGTAATAACATATCGATAACTTGTTATTGCATGTTTATTTTATTAGTAAACACATTGTTCTCGTTCTGTTAACATGTCGGTGGAGTTACGCAGTTGTAGAAAGGAGATATTTTTAATAGGGAACGTTAAACATCAAATTACTGGTTCAAAACTTCCCTCTAATGGGCAAGTACTGGCAGTTTTGTTCTATAATATTCGTGAAGTGAATTTAAGTGTCAATGAGAGCGCAAATCTTACTATTCGTGAGTGCATTATTTATTGGGAAAAGGCCCGTATCCCGACAAGATCTCTACCTAATTGTGTTAAAAAATTAATTACATTGTATCAAGTTTGGAGAAATTTGCAAAAAAATGCAAACAAAACAAAAAACGTGTTTGAGCAGCGTCGACATGAGTTTGTTACAAACTTAAACAATTTGTTTGACATTGCAGCGTCGACATGAGTTTGTTACAAACTTAAACAATTTGTTTGACATTGCACATGCGGATGCACTTCAATTAATAAAGATAGATGAAGATAGGATTTTTTTGCAGCGCCAAAGAGAACCAGGCCGACATGGTCATTTAGCCGGAGTTGACCAAAAACAAACACACAAAGTCTTTCTTCTTAGAAACGTCGAGGAGCAAAAACGACGTGCTAAATATTTTTCATCCTTAGCTCCTTCAACATCATCTTATGACCCGCTACAAGAAAGTTTGTCGTCTGATTCAGAATTGATGGATTTACAGGAAATTTTGCCAAACCTAACCAAAACAGAATCCAGTATAAATAAAACTGTTATGAGGAAGAATTTTATCACTCCAAAATTAGTGGCAGCATTAGATCGGTGTCAATTGAGTGTGAGAGATGCTGTGTTTATTATTGAAGCAACTATTGAAGCTCTTGGACATAACACAGACGAATTTCCTATAAGCAAGTCCACTATTCAAAGGGTTCGTACGGAAAAGCGAAAAGAGCGAGCGGAAGCCATAAAGGTTAATTTTCAAAACCAGGTTCCGGATATTGTAACACTCCACTGGGATGGTAAACTTTTGCCGGCTTTAGATTCACGCAAATCTAAGGAAGAACGTCTGCCGATAGTTATAACGTTTGACGATAAAGAACAACTTATCGCTGTACCAAAGTTGGATAACTCTACAGGAAAGGAACAGGCCCAGGTACTTTGGAATGCTATAATTGATTGGAATCTTGAGGATAAAGTGCAGATTTTGTGTTGTGATACGACTGCTTCAAATACTGGTCGAATCAATGGTACTTGTGTACTTCTCGAACAGAAACTAGGCAGGGAAATGATTATTTTTGCTTGCCGCCATCACGTCTACGAAATAGTACTAAAAAGCGTGTTTGAAGCAAAAATCTGCCAAGTTACCACAAGCCCAGACATTCCAATGTTCAAGAAATTTCGAGAGAACTGGAAGAATGTCGATCCCGAGAAAATACAGAGCTGTACAGAAAAGCTATCATGTTTGAATGTTTCTGAGATCAACAGACTTATCGATTTTTACCAAATTGAATTAACTAAAGAAATTACTAGGGATGATTACAGAGAGTTAATCGAACTTTCAATAATATTTCTTGGCGGCGATGCAGAAAAAAAATTTAAGATCCGGCCTCCAGGTGCCATGCACCAAGCTCGATGGATGGCGAGAGCGATTTACTCATTAAAAATATCGTTACTTGGTGATGAATTAAGAATTTCTAACAAAGATAAAGAAGCTCTGTTAGACGTCTGCCTGTTCATCGTGACAATATACGTTAGGCCTTGGTTGCAATGCATTTTAGCAGTAAAAGCACCTTACCAGGATTTGTGTTTTCTGAAAGCTATAAAATCTTATGAAACAATAGATGAAAGCATCTCGAAAGCAGCATTACAGAAGTTTTGCTTTCATTTGTGGTATTTGACAGACGAAGTGTCTATCTTGTCTCTATTTGATGATGATGTAAGCCAAGAAACGAAAGTCAAAATGGTTGCTAACTTAGCCAAAGAATATCCATCTGCCTATGGTAAATGCTACATTCCATCGAAAGAAGAACTTTGTGGCAGACTTTATGGTAAGTTTGAAAATTAAGTTTGTTTTTTTAACTTTTTTATTTACATAACTAAAAAATTATATCAATAATCCTCCTTTTTTTGTTTTCAGAAAAAAACATCGATGACTTTGTTTCAGTCAAAAGCAAGTCCTTATTTAGTCGATTGAAAATTTATGGTGCTTTTCTCCACGAGTGCCCCTCTTTGTGGCTTAAAAATGCTTCGTACCAACATGCTAAAAGCAAGCTATTAAAACTGAAAGCAGTTAATGACTCTGCTGAAAGAGCAGTCAAGTTGATGCAAGATTTTCACGGCCTGCTAACTGTTCAAGAGGAGCAAAAGCAATTTTTATTTCGTTGCGTACAAGAACATCGACAAAAGTATCCTGACTGTAAAAAACAAACATTAAAAAGAAAATTAATAAATAATTAACCTACTTTCAACAATTAATATAATAATAAAGTCCAATACCGGATGCCTTATTTCAAAAATAAATGAGTTTTGCTTTTCCCTCCATTGCTCCATACTAATTTTTATGTTTAGATTTTGGCGTTAAGTCGGCACAGGTTATCGTCATCCGATCGCAATAATATTTGATATTTCACTTATCTGGGTCAAATAGAAAAAAAAAAAAGGTATGCGTATCTCTATCTAAAAAAAAAAATTTAACCCTTATAGCCTGGGACACCCTAATATACATATATATTTGTTTTCATATTTTTTTTTTGGTTTTTATATATTTTTTTTTTCTTAAAATTAACTTAATCCTACCTAAAACTATATAAGCCGGCCATGGCTAAAAAAGAGAAAAGAAAAAAATTAGGCTGGCCCACTTTGCTTCACATGAAGCTACATATCACTGAAGGAGTTTGACGACGAAGCATCTTCCCCTTCAACAAGCCACCAAAAGTTTATTTTATAACTTCCTGTTGAGAAAATATGTACCTGTACTACTTGATAGTAAAAGTTTGCGGGTACAAAATTTGAAACAAGTATAAAGAGTGAAAATCGATTGCAAAATGTATGGCCCCATCCTAGTGACCGCCAGTGTATTTGACTCCTATTCCTGAAATATTAATTAGTTCTTTTTTGTTCCTCTGTAACATGTGTGCTCTTTACCTATTTAATTGTCAGTCGTTCATAGACCTCCGCGGAGTTTAAACGTGTTCGGCTAGAAAGTGAGAAGTGATTCCCTTAATTCAGACATTTGACGAATTGGATTTAGGCTCCAGTTAGCTAAGTGATAGTGTGTTCGCTTGAAACAGCAAAGGTTGTGGGTTCGACTCCGGGTCGTGCAGACACTTTTTTTTCCATTTTCATTCAAATTAAGAAAATATAATAAAAATCATTTAAAGTGTTATTAAGTGTTGTACAAAACAGCACGTGATGGATTGTGGAGAGCAGTCCGCTATGCCAATAGCAGGACCTGCTGAATTATCAGGTGAGGCTTCAAGCAGTTCAAGCCAAACACCAACAGCTAAGAGAAGGAGGAAGTCAAGGTCAACTTCCAACTTAGTCCAACGTCCGTCCCAACCAACTTCCTCTGTAAAACTGCTTGGAGGAGCGAGGGAAGGGAACAGCTTCGCTTCATTGGCACCGAGCGAATCAGAAGATGAAGAGGAAGAGATGAAGGCCATAAGTAGCAGCATCAAAATGCTACAAGAAAGGGTACTGGCCATCAAAGAAAGGCAAATGGTAAGATGGAAGAGGGAAGAGGAAGAACCATCCCAGCAACAACAGCAGACGCTACTTGCTCCAAAGCACAACCAACAACAACACCAACAAAAGCGTAAAAAACACCAGCAACAACAACAAGGGCAGCCACAACAACGGCATCAGCAAAAACAACAGCAGCCACAAAAACAGCAGCAGCAGCAGCAACAACAACAACAACAACAAAAACAACAACAACATAAACAACAACAGCAGCAGCAGCAGCAGAAGAAGAAGAAGGAGAAGGTGCCTCCTACCAACACCTACAAATTAGAGGTAAATGCAACCAAGGACCTGTGTAAGTTTCATTGGTAATAATTTTAATATTATGAGATTGGGGAACGATCGCCATGCCATGTAATACAGTGGAGGGCTACGCGAAAGTGAAAGAGCTCCTAAAGGAAACGACAACGGAGCACTACTCATTCACACCCAAGTGTGAAAAGCGGCAATCGATGCTGCTGAAGGGGTTGGAGATCCTTTCGCTGCTCAAAGAGAAGGAGTGCAAAGGACTCAAGTTTGTGGGGATAAAGCCATTTACCACAGCTAAAGCCAGGCGGGAAAAACGGAGTTTGACGTTCTTCCTGGTGCAGCTCAGTCCCGAAAGCCGTCTGGATAGTCTAAGGAGTATCAATGTCCTAGACTACCAGGTGATTCAGTGGGAAAAATTAAAAAGGATCGAAGGCGTTATACAATGCGGTGCGCAGGTTCCGGGTGTTGGAGGCAGTTGTCATTTACATACCGCTCCGCAGTGGAAAGTGGCTGTACTTGGCCTCTGTTTATGCACCTGAGACTTCACAATCCACCCTATTCATTACATTACTGCTGTACGATGAACGTATACGACTGACAAGTACGAATTTACAAACGCTAAACTGTCTGTGCACATTCGTGTATGACAGTGACCATTGCGGTCTTAGCACCGAAATTACAGTTCCCAACGAAATTGCGGAATTGGAGGAGTATGTCCAAAGATACAACTACAGTAAGACTCGATGGACACGCTTCTCCGAAAACTGGAAAAGAGCTCTCTCTTCGAACACGCTCTACCCTCCGTCCAATAGGAATTTGTCAAACGAGGAGATCGACAATTACCTAAAACAAATGGACGAGACAATTAAACAAACTATGGACACTACAATACCGCGGTATCGACGTACGAATAACGAAGATTTGTTCCGCAATCTTGACGCACTGCACCGACAGAAAAGTAGACTTCTGACAAGACTTAAAAACTTGTATAGACAGTTAACTGACAGACAAGACCCGGAGATAAGGACACTGAAGTCGTCAATTAAAAATCTTCAAACGTTAATAAAAAGAGAATTACAGAATTTCTGTAAGTTCATATTGGAACAACAACGTTCGGACTGTAAACACCAGCAACCCGAATATGTTTCGGCAAATAAATAAACTATTTCGGAGAAAAAATCAAAACGACCTTCAGTGTCTTAAAATAGACCGGACAACAGACAACGAACGGTTACTGACAATAGCAGGTATCGATCCAAATAAGGCCGCTGATGATGACGAAATTTGTGATCGAGGATCCACAGGAGAAGCTTGAGACCATAGGGGCGACTTTCCAGGAAGTATACAAGGCCATTGATATCATTGGTCCTAATTATGACCTCGACAATCGCGTCTTGGTGCACGACTTCGGCATTCGAAATGAAATAGGGAACTGGCGATCCGAGGGCTCTGATTTTACCCGGTTCAGCGACGGAAATATGGCAAATAATATCATTGCCAGAGAGGGTGATCTACCCCCGTTCATTTCGAAGGAAGAACTCCATGAGATCTTCGATATGCTTCGACATCTTCCTCTAGAAGCGGTGGACATTTACACCACCCTGTTTAATAATGCAATGAATAATGCACATTATCCAGCGCATTGGTGGTTCAACTTAGTCCCAAAAAGGGAAAGGATATATCCAATCCGGCGAATCTCCGATCGATAAGTCTCCTTCCGAATATCAGTAAAGTTTTTGAAAACATAATCAATAGAGCTCTGACTAGGTGTGTTGAGGACAAACACATAGTTCCGGATAATCAATTTGGTTTGAAGGCGGGACATGATATCTCACATGCCGCTTCTAAACTGGTGTCCGATATCCAATGGAATAAAGGCAAAAAAACAATGCACTGGTGCCTGCCTTGTTGACTTGGAGAAGGCCTTCGACACCGTATGGCTAGAGGGTCTTTTCTATAAGCTGACTAGGCTGGGGTTCAGTAAACCACTCTTGTACATTCTTTATAATATGCTACACAATAGACAGTTCATCTTGAAAAATGGTGATGTGACTTCTGTCGGAATATTTCAAATAAAAATGGTCTTCAGCAAGGCGCGGTCAATTCGCCGGTCCTATTTAACATTTATACAAGCGATTTGATAGGCTCACTTCCCCATACTATTTTGTAGCGTAAAGATCAGGTCCAAGAATCGAGGTTATTAATATTCTCTTGTAGAGTGACTTCGATAAGATAAGACGATTTTGCGATGACTGGAAGTTGAAAATCAACTTTCAGAATTCGGAAACCATTCTCCTTAGGACGCCGTTGTCTGGAGCGTCTAGGGACACCAGGAAAAATTGGCGTAAGTTTTCGGTCATTGGACAGCACGGGCGGTCGGATATCTTGGAATCTGGCTAGATCAGTTTCTGTATTTTGGCAAAAATGTAGATGCTGCTCTGGCCAGAGCTAAAGGTGCTTTTGCCCTTACGAAGAGACTGTTTTATAGCAGCCAACTCGATGCGAGGGTAAAAGTAATCTGCTACATGGCCCTTATCAGGCCCATGCTGGTATTTGGTTGTCCCGTATGGTTCATTGTACGAGCAAGCTTAATGGAAAAGATTCGGATGTTTGAGAGGGCTTGCCTTCGTTGTACAGAACCTCGACGAATAACCTGATATCTGGGGCTTACTACCCCAATTACCTTTACCACGAGAGTGTGCACTCTGACGGCTTCGTTCCACCGGAAGCATTTCTCTACCTAGATCAGATAGGGTTGATCCAGGATAGATCAGCGGTGCCGTTAATCTTCCATGTCACTCGCACTGCTGGGGACAGGCGACTCAACTACAAAAGAGAAGTCGCACACGGCAGTGTGGATCGCCGCAGGTTCAGTAGGGCGGTGGGGAATCGCGATAAGAGGGATGTCGTTCGGCAGCACCAGCATTTCTGGTGGTTGAATGATGGGGAGGATGTTTCGTCGTCGTTTCCGTCAATTACGGTCCAGCCTCACTAATGAGGCAGAGCTGACCAATTTATTTGTTATGTGAATAGCGATGGCCAGCTTACATACGTAGGTTTAGGTTAGCATTTAAGAAACATATACATATATCAGTGTACACAAAGGTGTATAATGGCTATGTGTGTTTATGTGTGTATTGTGCATTTAGGTTAGGTAAGGCTAAGGTTTATTTTAAGTTAGATACTAAGTTTTTATTAAAAATAAAAAATGTCCATATGCTAAGTTTTTATAAGGAAATTTTTTTCTTAGCCTTAAGTATTGAAAATAAGTATTCCTAAATAAAATATAAATAAAGTCGAAAGACATAGATATTCTGAGTAGCTTAGAGTGCCTGTGTGGAGCCAGTAAGTTAGCATAAGATTGTTAAGTAATTGTAAGCTAGCATTTAAGCATTTGTAGTTAGAATGTAAGAGTTAGTGTTAAGAAAATAAAATGCATTTAAAACTGCAATTATTAATGCACATTATCCAGCGGTGGTACATCCCATCCCCAAAAGGGATAAAGATACTTCCAATCCGGTGAATCTCCGCTCGATCAGTCTTCTTCCAAACATCAGTAAAGTGTCTGAAAAGATGATCAGTAGAGTCCTGACTAAGTGGGTTAAGGACAAACATATAGTTCCGAATAATTAATTTGGTTTCAAGGCGGGACATGATATCATTCATGCTGCGTCCAAACTGGTTTCTGATATCCAATAGTACAAAGGCAAGAAGCAGTGCACTGGTGCCTAGCTGATTGACTTGGAGAAAGCCTTCGATACCGTATGGTTTGAGGGACTGGGCATTGTTAAACCACTGCTGTATATTCTTTTTGATATACTCTCCAATAGACAGTTCATCGTGAAGAATGGCGATGTGACTCCTGCTGGAACCTTTAACATTAAAAACGGTCTGCAACAGGGTGCGGTAAATTCGCCGATCCATTTTTAACAAGAGGAGTTGCATCATCGCAGCCATATCATTACAAAGGAGTACGTATATGGATCATCCTGCTCGTTGTTCAAGGCGTCCTGAAGTCGGAGTACCAGGTCACTTTTCCTCTACTGGCGCTGAGGCTTCTCTTGTTCAACTCGGATTTGAGTTGTACGAAGGTCAACTGCAATACTTTTCGACCCATTCTAGCTTTTTCAAACAATCATTATAAGTCCTATCCCACGTCTGACACCAATGTAAAATATTTATGTGGGTACAATTGACAGAACTTATTCTTTTCAATACAAATTGCTTTATTCAATACAGTTACAATTCACAATTTAATCGTTTATCTCAATACAATCCAATTTATCAACCGCTTATACTTTACTTATCTTTTACTTAATCACTTCTCCTAATTAACACTTCAAATTCAACTGATGAACTAACTTGCATAGATTGGGGATGCAGATATTTATACTCGAATGACATATTTCGAGAACAATCCTCGCCATCCACAGACTTTGGTATTCAAGTATCGAAATCTTTTGCTTTGTAAATCTAGATGACGCTGTTTACATTTAAATAGCTATCACAATATGCTTCTGTTCATTTAGAACAGATCTTCCATCGCAAAATTTTTTAGGAACATTAAAAATTCTTATTTCTATAGGGTGGCCATAATTAACGGTACGTTCTTAATATTGAATAATATTTTTATTTAAGTAGGTTTATTTCAGAATTGGCTTTGAAATTTATGATGGAGGGACTCACCACAGAGAAAGGAGCAAAAGCTGCTCAATTTTATTATGAGCATTCGATTATTCTGGCACAAAGATCATATCGTAATTTATTTAATATTCAAACAGCAACAAGGGGCTGTCTGTGATCTTCTATGTCCCAGAAGACCTCGTGCAGTTAGAAATGAGGTAAACATTGATCGGGGGCGGCAAGTATTAAGGAAAATCCCGCAACTTCCACCAGGCGACATTCTCAGCTGTTCAGCTGTTGTTAATGTCTAGGCGGTCGTTGTAAACGACAGTTGTACCTTTTTTCCTATAAGATGCATCCCATTCACGAGTTAAAATAAAATGGTCCACAAACACGCATTCAATATGCTCGCCGTTTTCATGAATTGTTCCGAGAGATCAACAAGTTTATAGTAGTAACCTCATAATGATCGATGAGGCCTATTTTCATCTAAATGGTCAAATGAATAAACAAAGCTTCAGAACATAGGACATCCAAAATCCAAAAATAACTGTTGAAAATCAAATGCAACCAGCTAGGTGTGCAGTATGGTGTGAAATAACTTCAGAAAGGATCATTGGACCACACTTTTCGAAAACTTTTTCTAGCACTTAATTAATATGCAAGATCCAGAAGTAAATCTTTTGAGTATTCCCTGTGTCAAATGCGTAGAAGTTCATTCTCGGATTTCGTTTTTAACCAAAATTACTTACATAATTTTCTGATTTTCACCAAAATATACGGATTATGCGTAAAAATGTTGACAGCTTTCTTATGCCCTTAAATCGTTTTGGGCATGAGCCTGAATTTATATTTTTGCTGGAAATATGGATATATGAAGAAGAAAAGTATTTTTTGTTGTATTGGAGGATATAATTGTATCCTGTTGTTATACTAAATATGCAGCAGGTGACGTTGGTGATTTTATAAAGGACGCGAAAAATGTTGTAATATTTCGGTATTACTTGCTTAGTTGTGATGTCTCAAAAATCAAAATAAATAATAAAACACTAATACTTATTTTTATATATAGATTCAATGAGCTATCTATTTCAGTTAGAGTGTTTTCAGAATTAGAAAATCTTTTATCAACTGAGTCATGATATAATACTCGTACTATTAGGCTATATCAACACACATATTTCTCAAAAATCTATTCCCATTAACAACTGGGTGGCCGTGGCTCAAGTGGTACTGTATTCGCTTCCAAATAGGAAGGTTCGGTATTCAAATCCTAGCCTCGCCCGAAATACATTTCGTTTCTATAAGCTCACAGTTACTGAACTACAAATCCAATTTGTTTTGATATTTGAGTCATTAAGACACGCCTAATAATCCAAATATCAGTAATGGTAACGACTTCAAAGAACACCAACAACAACAACAGCAGCAACAATTTACTTTCCCAGTTTTAATTTAAAAAAAAGGAGGTAAATCATACCGATACATATAGACCTACCCGTTGGCTTAACATTTTTTCACGATCGCTTTAAACCAAAACGTTTTATTTTTTTTTTTCTTTTGCATCTTTTCCTTCCAACATTCATTATGAGTAAAAACAATTCTTCCACTGGAGCTCAAAAATATTGCGGAACTCTGGCACACCTACCAATCGATTACATAGTAATTTTCAACCATTGGCATATTCTCCAATAAGAACCCCATTGACCACTACTTACGTAACCGTTGAATTTGAAACCTACTTTGACTCTAACATAAAAAATTCCCTTAACTTAACTGCCACAAGCACCCAATGTCGTGGTTACTTCTAGTACGGTTACATCCACTACAACCACAATAGGTAGTGTGACACAACCAATCCCGGCAAATTAATAATTTCGATAACCTAATCAAGACTACACAACATCTTCCACTTGTTAATCAGCATGTTGACGACTTCTTAAATATACCAAACACGGCTAGCAGCTCTAGACCAGCTGAGTCTGTAACAAATAACCAGCAACCAGAACTTATTTCAATCAACGCAACAAATGCTAGACAGATTGAGGTGCACATTCGTCAACTAGTCAACGAAAGACCACTGTCCTAAGCAACAAATTAATTTTAAAATTTGTATATACAGTAGAAGTCGTTTATAACGATGGTGAAGGGATCGAGTTAAAAGGTCATTATAACCGGCGGTCGCTGTATCCGACTGCCTTCCACAAATATTCAGGAAAAGATAAAGAATACCATTTAAAGGCAAAAGGAATTCATTTTATTTTTAAATTAAATTCATTCACATTAAATTTTATTTTATTTTAAAGTTTCTGAAAAACATCATACATTTTTGTTTGTTTTTTATAGAGGATTTAAAAACCGCTTCTAAAAACGAAAGGCCTTTTATTGTGTTCTCACCAAACTCATTAAAATAGACAAAAGACCGCAACAATTGAAAAGCTTTTAACGCTTCCAAGGCTGTATCCGACTTTTTTTGGGATTATGTGGTACCGGAGATTTATTCGCAACTTTGCTTCTATCACCTGTTCGTTGACGGATACCAGAGAAAAACAAACCATTTGAAATGACACTTAAATCATGAGTTCTTGAAAACCGCTCTTATATCGGCTTCACTTTTGACCAATCCAGACTTCTCTAATTCTTTCGTAATTCAATGTGATGCTTCCACTTTTGGCATTGGTGGTGTATTGTACCAACTAGACGATGAAAAAAGTGAGAAACCCATAGCGTCTTTCTCAGAAAAAATGAATACTTGCCAACGCAACTACAGCGTTCCTGAGCAAGCTTTAAATGATTGATGAGCTTGAAAGATTTAAGCGGGAAATTAGCACGATGGTCGCTAAAAGCACAGGTATTCGTCTTAGACACTAAATATCGCAAAGGTTACAAAACGTAGTACCAGACACTCTTTCATGCTCATTTAATGAAGAATTATCTACTGAAACCTCCTGTGCTTTTATTGACCTAACGTCTACAGATTAATAAATACTTATTTTACTATTTTTTTTTAATTTGCTTAAGGAGAGACCTATTCATCCAAGGCTTGAGAAACTTATTTCTATTAGATTTGCTTAGATATATAGAAAACATAGAAGTGCATGTCTCTAAATGTTTTTGCAGAATTGAAATAAAAAAAAGCGTATGAAGTAGGTGGGTCCATTTCCGAAAAAACTTGATCCCAAAATCCATGTTTCAAAATATTTTGTAATGTAATGTAATCTATTGTATAATGCTCTTTTGTTTGATATATTATTTGATATATTTTCTATCTCATACAATGCAAGTACTTGAAGATTCCGTTATACGGGTAGGGTCATATACATATATGTATTACATTTGAGACCATGCGAAGCCACAAGGAACAAATATTTATCAGTATCAATATTGGACTCGTTAGGAATATTAATATTAATATCATCAATTAAAATTAAATTACAAGTTTTGTTCATATAAAATTTTTTGTAAATTTCCTCTTTACTAAAGGTGTGCAATCTATACAAGCACAACATTGTATAGTTTTCGTTTTGATAACAAAACGACAACTTTACAACATCCGCACTACGTATAACAAGTTTGGAGAACTTGCGATCAATACTATCATCAATATAAACTGCAACACCACCTGACGATTGCAACAACTGAAAGGAGCACAACCCGGTATAGAACACAATTTCATTTCATCCTCATAAACCCAAATCTCTGTTAGAACTATTAACTATAAAACCAGCAAAGATTAAAACACTTCATGGATACTCTTTGACTAAAGCTAAACAAATTATTACATTATTTATTCATAATTTAGTATTTTTTGAAACTGAAGCTTTAGAGGAGGTCGACATGCTTTTGTCATTAAAACACAAATTAGCCTTTTTGAGTATAAACTCACATATACTGGGTGAGTTTTTTAACTTGAGACATCCAAATTACTCGATCAGACAAAAGTCACAAGGTTCTGAAGGGGACATAAGATGGTGACCACGAGTTTGACCTTGAGCCCCATTTTCAAGATCAAACGAAGGTCACTTTTGATTTTTTAATGGGAACGCCTATTTTTATGATAGATTCGTAATCTGCGTGAAAAATTACAATTCTTTTACATGAAACACTTTTTTCAAAAATGCATTCTTTTCCCGTCAGCAGGCGCCATAAAACTTAAGACATTAAAATTACTCGAAAAGTACGAAATATCGCGAAAAATGTTTCAGACAAAAGTCACAAGGTTCTGAAGGGGACATAAGATTGTGACTACGAGTTTGACCTTGAAACCCATTTTCAAGATCAAACGAAGATCAATTTTGATTTTTCAAATGATAATTCCTGATTTTCATTACTCAGTCGTTTTGCTCGTAGGCTTGTCATTTGCTTTTACATACTGCGTTTAGCATAACCCATCATGTTGAAACCACATTGTTTGTTGCAACACCAATGGCAGTTCTTCTAGTAATACTGGAAGATGGTCTCGCAAGATGTTTGCATACTTTTCGCCATTCAAGTTGCCTTCAATAAAATATGGACCTATTAATTTATCCCCAATAATTCCCGCCCAAACATTGACCTTCCAAGGGCGCTTGGGAAAGTTTTTTTTCTAACAATGGTGCCTGTAGGTGGACTCAATGGCACATTACCACTGAAACACAAAGAAAGCCACTGAACTTTGTGTACAATTGTTGTTGTAATTATTTTCAGATTTAACCACAAACACCCTATGACTTGCTTGCCCGATAGCCGTGGGCAGAATGATCATAAAATCACCATTCGCCATTACTGCTGGCTGTGCATTGAAAATAAGCTCATCAAAGCAGTGTTACCATTCTCAAATGTTAGCACATCGTTACTGATTTTTCAGTGTTATTGTTACAGAGCTTATGGGGGTTTGAAGCTTTTGAGAACACAAAAATGAATTTGTGTGTAATAATATGTGTGGTGGTGTTGTCATTTGCGTTTTTTGAGGAGTTCGACGACGAAGCATCCTCCCCTTCAACAAGCCACCAAAAGTGTTGGTGCTGCCGAGCAACATCCCTCATGTCGCGACCCCCTTCCCCCCCTACTGAACCGGAGACGCTCCGCACTGCCATGTGCGACGTCTCTGTCGTAGTTGAGTCGCCTGTCCGCAGCTGTTCTAGCGACGTGGAAGATTAGCGGCACGGCCAATCTGTCCTGGATCAGACCTTTATTATCTAGATAGAGGAACACTTCTGGAGGAATAAAGCCGTCAAAGCGAACTCTCTCATGATACATATAATTCGGAGATCAGGTTGTTCGATGAGGTCATTGCTCTTGCAATGTGTCTTCGAGTCAACTTAATGACAAAATTGTCTACTCTTATTAGATTCGCCCTATTGTACAGGATCTCATTGGGATAGCATTTTATGTACTGAGACTCTGGTGTTCTGTATAAGCGAAGACAAGTCCTAAGACAAGCCCTCTCAAACACTCGAATCTTTTCCAATAAACTTGCTCTCACGTTGAACCACACGGGGCATCCAAATACAAGCATGGGCCTGATAAGGGCCATGTAGCAGATTACCTTCTACCTCGCATCGAGTTGGCTGTTATAAAAGAGTCTCTTTGTAAGGGCAAAAGCACCTCTGGCTCTGGCCAGAGCAACATCTATATGTTTGTTAAAATACAGAAATTGATCTAGCCAGATCCCAAGCTATCTGACTACATTTCGACAAGCAAGTGGTTGCCCGTGCTGCTCCGCGATCGAGAACTTTCGCCAATTCTTTCTGGTATCCCTAGAGGCCCCAGACAAAGGCGTCCTAAATAGAATGGTTTCCGACTTCTGAAAGTTGATTTTCAACTTCCAGTCATCGCAATATCGCTTAGTTTTGTCAAAGTCACGTTGCAAAAGCATATTAATGACCTAAATCTTTGGACCCGATCTGTACGCGATTAAGTTGTCTGCGTACGCTATGGCATGGTGAAGTGAACCAATCAGATCACTTGTGTAAACGTTGAAAAGGATCGGTGAATTTACCGCACCTTGTTGCTTTTAATGTTAAAAGTTCCAGCAGAAGTCACATAGCCATTCTTCACGATGAACTGTCTACTGGAGAGCATATCAAAAAGAATATACAACAGTGGTTTAACAATGCCCAGGCCCTCTAACCATACGGTATCGAAGGCTTTCTCCAAGTCAATCAGCTAGACACCAGTGCACTGCTTCTTGCCTTTGTTCCATTGGATATCAGAAACTAGTTTAGACGCAGCATGAATGATATCATGGCCCGGCTTGAAACCGAATTGACTATCCGGAACTATATGTTTTTCCTGAACCCACCTATTCAGGACTCTATTGATAACATTCTCGAAAACCTTACTGATGTTTGGAAGAAGACTGATCGAGCGGAGTATCTTTATCTCTTTTGGGGATGGGATGTACCACCGCAGTTTTCCAGTGCGCTGGGTAATGTGCATTATTCATTGCATTATTAAACAGGGTGGTATAAATGTTCACCGCTTCTGGTGGGAGAGTCGCAACACAATGCTCGGTATTTCATCGGTTCCCACTGATTTCTTACTTCTAAGTGATTCGAAGATCGTTTGGAGCTCTTCCTTCCAAATGAACGGGGGTAGCACCCTACCGTTGGTGATGATATTATTTGCCATATTCTCGTCACTGAACTGGGTGAAACCCAAGCTCTCGAATCGCCAATTTACAATTTCATTTCAAAGGCAGAAATTGTGCACAAAGACTCGATTCTCCAGATATTTTCCTAAATATTTTATTTATTTGCGGGAAAATATTCGGGTTGCTGGTGTTTACAGCCCGAATTTTATTGTTCCAATACAAACTTACAGATGCCCTGTAATTTTCCTTTATTAATGTTTGAAGGTTTTTAATCGACGACTTCAGTGTCATGATCTCAGGGTTGTGTCTGTCAATAAACTGTCTGTACAAGGTTTTTAGTCTTGACAGCAATCTACTTTTATGTCGGTGCAGTGCGTCAATAGTTGCGTTGCGGAATAAGTCTTCTTCGTCAGTGTGTTGGTACCGGGGTATCGTTTTGTTCATTGTTCGTTTGATTGTCTCGTCCATTAGTCTTAGATACCTGTCAATCTACTCGTTTGACAGATTTCTGTTGGACGTTGGGTAGAGCGAATTCAAGGAGAGTGCTCTAGTCAATGTTCTGGTGAAGTGTGTCCAACGCACCCTACTATAATTGTAGGAATGCCTTTGGACAAACTCATCCAATTCTGCAATTTCGTTGGGAACAGTTATTTCGGTGCTGAGACCGCAATGGTCACTGTCATACATGAAATTGCGTAGACAGTTTGTAGTTTTGTGGTTAGTGCATGTCAGTTGTATTCGTGAGTCGAAGAGCAGAAGATCCAAATAGGACCCGTGTCTGGGAAACGACGGACTATCTGTTGCCTTAAGCGCGAGCCGATACATCACACTGTGCTGACCCCACCAATTGAATAGTAGGTTCCCTCTAGTATTTGGTGTATTATTTTCCCAATCACTATGCTTGGCGTTGAAATTTCCGCCGATAATAATATAGTTGTCTTCCAATTCCATCCTCAGGAATCGAAAAAGCGTCTCGAGCTCTGAGATGAATAAAGTGGATTGATTAGCCTTAGGTGCATAGACAGACACCATGTGCAACCGCTTTCCACTACGAAGGGGGATATACGCTTAACGCGCCTGGAAGCCAACTCCGTAATAGTTTTGGACAATGCTTCCTACCATTCGAGAAAGAAAAATAAAGCACCAACCACTTCTACTAGAAAAGATGACATAAAAAAGTGGCATTAGATCTCAATGCTAAAAGTTTTGAGGATGATATGATTAAAACAGAGTTGCTTGAAAGCGTTAAACGTTTCAGAGCCAAGTATGAAACCTATGTCGTGGATGAAATGGCTCAAGCTGCAGGACATAAAGTGCTTCGCTTGACGCCTAATCACTGCGATCTAAATCCAATAGAATTGGTTTGGGCTCAGGTCAATTAAATTATTAAATTATTAATAACAACAGCACTTGTAAGAGTTGACAGTGAGAAATGGCACCGATGTGTGCAACACGTTGAACAGGTTGTTGAGCCAAAGATGTGGGATATGGACGTTTTCGCCGAGGAAGCAGTCGAAAGATTAGTGATAAATAGTCTTTAACTTTTCATCAGACTAATAGATTTTAATATTATAAATTAATGAAGTTATTTTTACTTTAAATTAATGAAATTTTATATGTTTACATTATACTTTATTATATTTATTATGAATTGTATTTTTGTTTACTATATTTATCATGAATAAATGAAAATACATTTATTTTTTAGTTCTTTTTTCTGTTTTCGGAAATTTTTTTTTAACAAACTAAAAAGGGATTAGGCCTACAGGGGATACCCTTAAAAAAAAACGCGCCACCGCTTGGTGGTGAGGAAAAGGATAAATGAAATTTATATCGTTCAGCAATATTTTTATTTGTTTATTTTAATTGGGGAGATGGTAACCCTAAGCGAAATGCTCTTTCTCTTTGTGGTGATTCATCATATACACTATGGCAAACCTATGAGAGCTTTAAAGAGGTACACATTTATGCATGTTATTGCAACCAGACTAAAAGGCAAATGTCCTAACTTCCCTGTACTGACATTAATTCTTGGATAAAGTATAGACGATCACTTAACTTTTTAGCTTCAGCTCCTAAATTTATCACGGGTACACCTGATCACGACGAATTTATCGAAATCAGGACAGGATTAAATATGCTGTTAGAAAACAATAACAAACAAAAGAAAATAAAATCATAGTTTGAAAAAATATTAGGGACTCTCGATCATAAAACTACTATTTAATATCAAAGGATTTAGTGATTACCGAAGTATACAATGAACTATCTTCTATTGCTAATACAATTTCGCAAAAAATAGAAACTTATATTCAAGAACTCTAAACTTAAAAGATATTCAACAAATAGTATCCAATGAAGCATTAGATTCACTTACAATAAAAATATTAGAATACACCGATGTACGTGTTTGTTATTTTCACCAAGCAATTGTAACTGTTTATAATATAAATACCCAGTATTAAAATGTATCTTATTCAATTAACATCCACTTGCATACAAGCATTCGAAAATATTACTAGATTCTAAGATATCAAAATGTAACAATGTATTTACACCTATTGAAAATTGTAAAAACTAGGTTGGAAATTATATATGTAAGATGAAAAATTCTTACAATTGTACGATTAATATATAAGAAAATAAGCCAGCCAAATATAAAATGATACATAAAAATAACCCACCACTCCACCAACGGAAACTTAAGTTTCCGGTTTTCAAGGCTGAAATTTCAAGAACGGAACTTTCCAAACCGTCGTATAGTGCCGTTCGTTTACCGCTAAATCCTCAAATGCGTCATTAATGTTTTTCATTGCCAATGACGCGTTATGTCCCATTTTCAATTCGTAAAGGAAGAGGGTTCGAATTTGAACTGCCGACAGCATTGTATATAATTCCTAGAAAAAAATAACGGTACTTGTAACGAACCCTAAAATTCCCACACGTCAAACACACGTACCACTTTATTTTAGAAATAAAGAAAATTTAACGTTCTGGCACACATGTTCACTCGAGAACTTCTAATTTTCGACTAAGCGAACATCGGACATTTCATGTGGTAATGTGGAATAGTTGAAAACGGAAATATTATTACAGATTATGAATACACCTGAAATAATGTAAACATAAACCGGTCTAAATTAGAATAATTCAATTACTCCACAACTACCGATAGGAAGCAATACTTCAACCACAAAAAAAAATTCAAAAATGTCATATGAAGCAATATGACGAACGGCTAAACGTCCTGCGCATCATCGAATCCAGTATCCAAATGTCAAATTTCCCGATAACAATCGAAGAACATTCAGTCTAATACACAGTTTATTGCCTCCAGGGATTAGTTCACTAGCATTACTCATATGTATATGGTACAGTCAAAATCTGCGAATGCTACAAGGTAAAGAAAGCAGAAGCAAGAAGAAAAAGAATCGACGAAATATACGAAATAGAACTTTCCAGACAAGAAAGAAATTTAGGTTAAAGCGAGGGCGCTTAGTTTTAAGAAGGAGGCGAGTTAATGACGTAATCTCAGCCTCTGTCTATTCCGTCATTCTTATCAAGTTACACACACCAGATTACACCATCATTTAGGAATGTAAACAACATTACCACCGACATCACCTAAAATGCATTATCGCGAAATGCATTATAAACACAAACTACCCAAATAATATTGTACTAAACAACAAGCAACAAACATTGGAATATTCCATGGTGTTAACAGCCATTGCATCAATAGAATAAATAGCATTAAGATCTTATATAGTGGTTAGTCTTAAGAACATCAATAAAGAGCACGCATAAAATAAATAATCTTTTTACTCAACAACCAACATTAACTAGCGCGGGCTACTTTACAAAAAAAAACGAATAACGAATTCAAAATACAATATTTATTTACAATAACTGAATTACTAGAAACATTTTACAATGATATAGAAACATTGTTATTACGTAAAAAAGAACCAAGTTACAAATATGAAAAAAAATCGAGCTATACTACTTTGTAAAAGAGCCACAGAAAAAGACATCCAGGACTATAATAACAGAATAATAAAGTAAACCATAGTGGAGACAAGATCGGTAAAAAATATATACAAAGAATTAAACATAGAAAAAGAAAGTATATATGAATTAAAAAAGACCAAGAAAAATGTGAAAAACAGGAAAGTAATAAGCAACATAAATGAAGCGATACTGAAATACAAAACGAAAAAGTTAACCCATTTGAGTCCAAATAAAAATTCGCGGTGGAAATAACAAATACAATGAAATTGATTGATCAGCTTAGTCTACACCACCCATACCCTAGTTGTAGTTTTGAAAAACATGCGGAATTCCAACGTATACTTTTTTCTTCTCCACTGCGCTCCATCTCTTTACTTTCCCCAGAGGGAGCACGCTATCATAGTTCGACCCCATGGTGCAGACACTGTTGTCCAGCCAACGGACGAATAAAACTTGGTTGACTTGGTCGAAACGATAGTCAAAATCAGCTCGGTTTTTCTTTTTCATTTCCTTCACTCCAACTAGAGGGCACTTCTTGGTTCTACTCTCGCGAACTGTACCTGTCGCACGAAAACCAGCTTTTCGTAAATCTCGGAGCAATTCGAAACTAGTGAAGAAGTTATCAAAAAACACTACATAGTCTTTCACACTTGTGCCTAGTTTTGTCGAGTAATAGCTTTAGCACTCTTGTACCCAATGGCTCTTTAGGATTGGCTCCTGAAGATTTTCTACAGTACATGTCAAAGGCGTAAGAGTATCTGTCCGAACTTGTGACCATCCAATTTTTGTAGCCGAATCGCACTGGCTTGCCCTGTATGAATTGCTTCGCCGGATGCCGCCCAAAGTACTTCACCATTGACTCGTGGATGGACAAATTTTGGTGAAAAACATCGCACTGTAAAAATTTCTTCATAAGTACGAGTATATCTGCAAGCGGTCACAACTTACACATTTTGTCGTATGATTCGACTGCGACAAGATTGTCACAGAAGTGAAGATATTTTTTTATATCCTCAAATTGATTTCTTGACATAGCTCTTGACACAATAGGCACATTACAGTCTTCATCCAAGCTCCAGTACAAACGTTCTCGCGGCAATGAATGGTATCCAGTCAATAAAAGAATACCGAAGAATGTTTTGAGTTCATCGACAGATACTTTAAAGTCGTGCTTGTTTTTCTGAGCCGCCTAGGTCTGAGAGTATTGAACAATCATGGTGAAAACTTCCTCGTCAAATATTTTTTCAAAAATTTGCAATGGATTTTGATTATAGTGACGCACTTGCACATTATCTTGAGTGGACACTATAGGCTCATAGATAGGTTCTGTTTTACGCCAGCGAGGTTCCTCAAAATTATTCCTGCGTCTCTTGTTTTCAGCGAGCGGTTCGTCATCGCTACTGTCCCATTCATCTTCGGCTCGAGTCGTGAATACTTCAACTCTACCTGGTATGTCTCGCAGAATAGCATTGCTTCTAATATGGTCCTCATCACCTTCTTCTTCATCGGTTAGCACACTTGGTTCTGGAGGTAGTGCAATTAAATCTATCTCTGTAAAACCGTCTTCCTCAAGCATTATAGCATCAAGTGCTTCTTCAATCACGAGGTAGTCGTTATAACTACAGAATGTTCGTTTAGCCATTGTTTATACAACAATTACCTTTAAAAAATAAGAATAATTTTTACCTCTGATGTTCCCACTGGCCCCAATTGGGGACACCTCTATAAAAATTTACCTTCTATATGGTGTTCAAGTTTCCTCGGATAATAAAATTTTATTTTAACAGGCCTAGTGGGAAAACTTGCAAATAAAAATTATTTACTTTATGTATTTGCTGATCACAACTCCACAAGATAAGCGGCAAAATCACTTCTAACTATTTCTAATTACACTTTTGTCTAATAACACGTGAACAGCTTCTTACCCATCAAATGTCAACAAAAAAAAGAAATAACAGAAATAATAAAAAGTTAACGGTATTTGTTTAGGTGTCCTCGTTTGGGCACGGCTGGCGTATATATACATAGAATAATAAAGTAAACCATAGTGGAGACAAGATCGGTAAAAAATATATACATAGAATTAAACATAGAAAAAGATAGTATATTTGAATTAAAAAAGACCAAGAAAAATGTGAAAAACAGAAAAGTAATAAGCAACATAAATGAAGCGGTACTGAAGTACAAAATGACACAGTTAATATAGATGATGATGACGATGATAAAGAGATACCACTATTTCTACCATCCGAAATTGAAGCATCAATAAATGAACTGTCAAACCGAAAATGTTGCGGTTATGACGGGATAAAAGCTGAAATGCTTAAAATGGGAAATTTGAAATTGATACTAAGTTTTAGAAATCTATTTAGCATTATTGTTAAATTTGATTTTTCCAGTGTCCGAATTTTAAGTCCTTCATTAATTAAGACTGGTTTTTTCTTTCAATTTTCTTTATTCCATGTTAATGCAGAACTAAAATTTCCTAAATAAATTTATAAGCGATACATTTTTGACAACAATAAAAATTATAAGTTTTCTTACGTTTAGTATTGGAACAAACTTAATAAATATTTTATAAGTTCCTTCGACTGTATGCTTTTAATGTAAGATTTAAAATGGAAACAAAATGGCCTCTTAATAACTTTTATAATTAGGAAATTAGTTATCTCGAATTGAATTGAATTTTCACCATCTATTGGGCAATAGGACCGGTGCTGCCAGGTTTCTTAACATTCCCCCTCTGGATCTATGATCCTGTTTACCGATATGATTAGAACTGGCAACATCCAGTACTGCTAATTTAGCTACAGGTCTAACATAAATACCAAATTTCGTTTGTATAGCAGCGCTTCTGGTTTTCCTATCTCCTCCAGGGTTGACTTCGCCAACACGGCCCTTTAACCAGCAATTTCTGGGGCTTTTTTCGTCGACGACAATAACGATGTCATTTTCTGAAATCGGCTTCGTCGGATGAAACCACTTCGTCCTTCTTGTGAGATTCGGTAGATATTCCCGAATCCATCTACGCCAAAATGAGTTGCTAAATTGCTCAGCGACCATCCAGTTCTGTTTTAGAACAACACCCGATTCGGGGAATTCTCTTAAAGGTTTTGCTGCACTGGAAGAGCCCAGCAGAAAGTGATTGGGGGTAAGAGCCTCCTCATTTTCCGAACTCAGTGGAACATACGAGGCCTAGAGTTTATGATGTTTTCTATCTCGGACATCATTGATTGCAGCAATTCATCACACGGAGTCCTTGTTGTACTTATTTGTGTTAGAGTTTGCTTTACTGAGCGAACCAGCCTTTCCCAGCAACCACCCATGTGCGGAGCTGCTGGAGGAATAAAGGACCACTTGAGTCTACCTTCCCCTATATTTTCTACCAGTTTCTTACCATCGATTTTGCCAATTGCTGCTTTCAGTTCCCTACTAGCACCCCGAAAGTTGGTACCGTTGTCCGTGTATATGTGTTTTGGCATTCCCCTCCTTGCGATAAAACGTTGCAATGCAAGAATACATGAGCTGGTAAGAGAATACACAACTTCCACGTGAATGGCTCTTACTGTTAAGCAGGTAAAAATCACTCCACATCTCTTCTCCCTTCGTCGACCCGCCACTACAGGTAACGGTCCAAAATAATCCATGCCTACATAAGTAAAAGGCCTCGTGAACACCTTCAGTCGGGCAGGAGGTAACTCACCCATAATCGGAATCGATGGTACAGACCTTTGATTTCGGCGCAACTGGCAACCACGTTGTATCTTTTTAACCATAACACGTAAGCAAGGGATGAAGAAACGCTGGCGGACTTCATTCACTATGGTTTCGTTGTACTGATGTTGGAATTTACGATGGTAATGGTCTAAAATTAAGTATGTAATGTGATGTCCCTTTGGCAATGGGATCGTGTATCGGTGTATCGGTCGTCTTGTGTCGACGTCAAGCTCAGACAAAGCGTCGATTCGCCCAGAAATCCTCAAAAGCCCATTTTCGTCTACGTACGGTGAAAGTTTATAAAGCTGGCTAGTTTTTGAAAGAACGACTCCCTCATTCCCAATCGCTTCCTTAAATTTACGTATTTCTTCCTCAAACGCATCCTTTTGGGCTTCTCGCAACAAGTAGTGTTCACTTTTCTTAAGGAAAGCAACGTAGCGCAATTGGATATTAACACGCTTGCATAAGTCAATGAATTGAAAAACCCTTGCCATAGTATTCAGAAGTTTTCTCCACTTCGAAAATTTAAAATGGTCAATAACACAGGCTTGATTTACGGCAGTGTGGCAAAATTGTTCAACGATATCATCATCCAAAGAAGCAAGATCGAGTTCACATTTTGGCCAATACTGCTCCGGTTTACAAAGAAAGTCGGGACCTTTGTACCAGCGGCTCTGTGATGAAAAGTCAAAGTTCATACGCGTCTTTGTGGCTTCGTCCGCTATATTCAATTTTGATGGAACCCACTTCCACGTTGTTGCCTCGGTCGTTGAAAGAATTTCACCTATCCTCAGTGAAACAAACTGCTGAAGCTTTCTGTTGGGTGATCTGATCCAATAGATCACGATTTTGGAGTCGGTACAATAGACTTGACGTGTAAACTTTATTGAATGATTTTCAATGATGGAAGAGGCGAGTATACAGCTCATGACTGCAGCTTCAAGTTCCATCCGTGGGATTGAAATGTGGCGTAGCGGAGCTACCTTTGTCGTTGCTGCTACTAAACAGCACTGAACTTTTTCGCCGCAGCTTATGCGAATAAATGCAGCAAAGGCAAAGGCATCCGCACTGGCGTCACAGAATATATGGAGCTCGACTTTATCTGCCTCTACGATACTGAAATTTGTAAAATATGTACGAGGAATTTTTATTTGACTAATTGAAGGTATTAACTGAACCCATTTACGCCATATAATGTTGTGATCCTGTTGTATTTGATCAGCCCAACTGATGCCGGATTTTCAAATTAATTGAAGCAAAATTTTCAGATTTATCAGAATATTGGCAATTAATCCTAGAGGATCGTATATCTGCATCAAGAATCGAAGAACTTCTCTTTTTGTGAGCAATTGGTTGCCGTCATTACCCAAGGATTAATTCGTTAACTTGTTGTTGACCACCAAAGCCCAAGCACTTTCTCGGTATTTGACATTGGTACAACTGATTCCAATTGGTTCATTACAGATTGTGAGTTGGACTTACGAGTAAAGTTACGAATTTCAAACCCACCTTGACTATGCACATACGAGTACATGACTTCATTGGCGATCTTTGTCGCCACTTCTTTGCTGTCAAAGCTTGTGATGAAGTCGTCCACATAATGATTGTTTATTATAGCATCAACCGCATCTGGAAATTGTAGCAAAAAACGTTCTGCATTCCTATTTTTTATGTATTGGGCGCAAAACGGTGAACACGTTGCACCAAATGACATGACCTGCAGAACATATCATTCGACCTCGTTGCTAATTGCATTTCGCCAAAGGAATCGCTGGGCATCGTGATCCTCTTTCCTGATTTTGACCTGGTGAAACATTTCTTTTATGTCCGCACACAGGTCCACTTTTCGTTCCCTGAAACGAAAGAGAATCCCGAGAAGCGGCGACCTAATATCTGGACCAGTCAATAGAACAGAATTTAATGAGACACCGTTTACTTTTGATGCAGCATCCCACACGATACGAATTTTATTTGGCTCATGTGCATTGAAAACTGGGAATATTGGAAGATACCAGGTCCTCTCCGTCACAATAGATGTCGGGCTGATCTTCCGCGCATAACCTTTTTCTATATAATCTAGAATTAAATTAGATATCAAATCACGAAGGTGTGGTTCTCTTACAAATCTTTTTTCTAGAGACTGAAGGCGACGGAGTGCATTTGTTTTGCTTTCAGGCAATTTAACATTAATATGTTTCCACAGTAGAGGCACTTGAAAGGCATTTCCAATCATCTGTGAATGTGCATCAAGAATTTGTTTCGCGCGTTCCTCTTCGGGCGACAGAAGCTTGACCTTTTTTGTACCCATGTTTTCTATTGCAAAGGACTCCTTTAAAGAGTCACTCAAGAGTTCGTCATCAGACTGATTACACTCACAGACATACAATTGATATCCAACACTTAAAACTTTTCCTGGTCTTGGGTTGTATGGTCCGAATACTGTCCAGCCCAACCGTGTCTTGGTTGCCACAGGTTTTGCAGCACTTCCTTCTCTGGTGCGAAGTGGTATTCCCAAATTCCAATGTTGTAATCCTATTAAAATGCCGGGTTTTGCCCTTAAATAAGAAGTAAATGGTATATCCTTTAAGTGCTTATACCGTTTAACTAATTCTGATGCATCAATTGTCTGCTCCGGTAAGTCCAGCACACCACAAATTGTAAATTTATTTTCCTTGTTATTTCCTGAGATTTCTAACGTTATCTTTTTCGAATTAATTTCTTCGCGCACTGTATCTGATGTCCATTTCAACTTTAATGGCAAATGTTCTCCTTTTACCCCTAAGCTGTTGGCTAATGATTCTTCGATTAACGACGTAGACGATCCATCGTCTAAAAATGCAAATGTTTCTATTTGTGTATTATTTCCGTAGAGTGTGACATTTAGAACTCTAAAGAGGATCGCACTCTCTCTCGATTGTGTGTGAAAAATAGGAGATAAGGACGTCGAAGGCAAATTGTCTGTTTTGGAAACGGCGGCAGCGGCGCCGATAGATTGCACAGTGTCAGTAGGTATCTCGTTTTTGTTTTTGTGCAGAAGTTTGTGATGACGAAATGAGCAACCGTGTTCTCCACATAATTGATTTGATGTGCAGTTGTTACTGTGGCGACGAAGACACGTGCGACATAGTTGTTTTTCTTTTAATTTTGCCCATCGTTGTTGCACTGTGTAGTGTATAAATGTTCGGCATTTTGCGACGGAGGGACAGTTTTTATCACAGATTTCACATTTGTTGGCATGCAAATCGTCGTGGATGTTGACGTATGATCGTTCTTGTTTTTGTTTCTGTATTTGATTTAAGTTTCTTTCATGTCCTACCGGGTTGCAGAAATTCACATCATTTGCTGCTCGACCGACTTCGAATAACCACATGCTGAACTGTGAAATGTCAATAGTAGAAAGTGTTTGTTTATAAATTGACCAATTTAGGCGGATTGTAGGAGGCAATCGTTCAACCAATTCTTGGAGCAATATTGGATTATTAAGGTGTGAGTAGCATCCAGTTATCTCCATGGTTGAACAAACATTTTCCACGTCGAGACTGTATTTCATAAGTGAATCTAAGTTATCCACTTCAAGTGGAGGTTCACGGCGTATTTTTTGTAGTAACGTGCTTATGATAATTTCAGGTCGCCCGAACATCATTTGTAAGGTGGAAATAATTTTGCTTACTTGACCTGGATGTGATAAGCGACTGCGCACAGCATCAAGTGCCTTCTCTTTGAGATTTGCGCGGAGACGTCCTAAATTGTCCTCATCCGAAAATCCGCAGATTCTTGTGCTGCTCTGGAAAGCGCTAATGAATAGAGCCCAGTCCTCCGGATTTCCATTAAATTTAGGAAGTTCTTTCGGTGTTGATTGTCTCGCAGCTATCTGACGTTGTGATAACCTGTATGTGGGTTCTTCTTGATTGCCTTCCACCCTAGCAGAACGAAATGGTTGATGCTGATGACTGATGTTTGCAGCAACTGGTGATATATGCGGAGCATTTTGGTTATTAACTTCGCGTGAAGAATTAATCTGAGCTTCTGGTACTTTTGGTCCGAAGCACGTGTTATTGAGAATGCTGTTGTTTGTTACTCGTACCTGTGGTTTGGATATCAGGGTTTGTTGACCGTCTTGAAAAGTTAAACAATTTTCGAGACGATTTTTTGATGTTGTTGAAAGTTCCTCATCATCGATATCCTCGTCTTCGTCAGATGCCATCTCTTGAAGGAGTTCGTATTTCTTTGCCAAATATTTTTCCTCTAATGACTTTTCTTCTTTTAAGCGCTTCAACTCAAGAGAAATTCTCCTGCGTGAAGATGTTCTGGATTTAACCGATGGTGCTTTTTGAGACTTTGGAGCTGAATTTTTCGGTAGAGGAAGTGAAATTGGTAGGGAACTATTTGCAGTCGAAATCGGTGGCAGTATAGCCGAATTCAATTGAAGGCTTGTGGATGCGTTTGTTTCAAGGGCTTGCAGAGAATTGGGATTTGCGATTATATCGCTTTCAGCACAAGATTGTGGCGGTGTGCGAATCATAACTGGTTTTACGAAAACAAGGGGATTTTATGGACTCAAGTGGTACTTACCCAATTTTCGAACAGTAATGAGGTTATGTACGTGGCGTGGTACTAAGCTGGTTTTTTGGCTTTTTCGGTTGATGCCTCCAACAGTGGTACTCTCCGACGTGAATGAAACTTCGATCCCAAATAAACGAAATTTTAGGATGTTAAATTTGATTTTTCCAGTGTCCGAATTTTAAGTTCTTCATTAATTAAGACAGGTTTTTTCTTTCAATTTTCTTTATTCCATGTTAATGCAGAACTAAAATTTCCTAAATAAATTTATATTCAATACATTTTTGACAACAATAAAAATTATAAGTTTTCTTATAGTATTGGAACAAACTTAACAAATACTTTATAAGTTCCTTCGACTGTATGCTTTTAATGTAAGATTTAAAAAGGAAACAAAATGGCCTCTTAATGACTTTTATAATTAGGAAATTAGTTATCTCGAATTGAATTGAGTTTTCACCATCTATTGGGCAATAAGACCGGTGCTGCCAGGTTTCTTAACAATTATATTAGATCCAGAGAAAATTGAGGTATACCCAACAAAATGGTACGAATACTTAAAGTCTCATACATGAATGGAACCGCATCTGGAAAGCAAAAGACGAAAAGTTGGTTTGGGCAGAGGAGTTAGACAACGAGTCCAACTCTCAACGGCATTTTTTTCCGGATTTCTAGAAGGTATTTTCGTGCAACGAATCGGGATTCATTAGGAATAAAGTTAGACAGACTATACTTAAATAATCTTAGATTTCCGGATGATATAGTACAATGGCAAGCTCTGTAGCAAATGTTAAAAGACTTAGAAAAAAGGTGCGTCACAGCTGGTCGAACAATGAACTTACAAAAAACTAAGTTAAAGAGCAAATATGAACGACGGGAGTTTATAGTAGATAGTAGATATCTATTGAATATGTTGATGAATTCGTTCACCTATCTTTCGAATATAGGGAAGAAAAATACATTGACCGAAGGATTTCCAATAGCTGGAAACAGTTATGAAAACATAAACAAATTTTCGATTCGAATCTTAGTTCAAGTTCCAAGAAATATATTTTTGATGCGACTGTATTACCTATTATGATGTTGAATAGATTTGTAAAACTCAGCATCAATTTCGATTTTCCCATTTTAAGCATTTCAGCTTTTATTCCGTCATATCCGCAACATTTTTCGTTTGGTAGTTCATTTATTGATGCATCAATTTCGGCGGTAGAAACGGTGCTATTTCATCATCATCACAATTTCACCTAAACGGTGGCAGTTTGTCAAGTTAAAGCATTCGGGATCTTCTTGACCATCACGCGGTAAAACCACGGGCCACCTCCCTTCACAAGCGATGTTGTCTGGTACCAAGGCCACGTCAAGCTTACCGTTTGGGCCGATCAAAGATCTCTGGATCTTTATTTAAAAGCCGTAGGTGGACTAGGAGAGCTCTGCCTGGGTGCAAAGCTCGAGGTTGTTGCTGAGGAGGATATCCTTAGTAGACTTTCAACCCGCACCTGGATCTCAGCAAAAGCCTCCTCCCAAGAAGTCATTTTGGATATCATTAGACTCAGGAACCCGACCCTTCCAACTCATCACTTGAAAGTCGCTAAACTTAAGGAAATAAGGCGCCCTTATAGATGCGAGTTAATTGTGATCCATAAGGAATCCTAACCTTCTGGCGCAGAATAAAGGCATGACCCGGTAAACCCTATGGATGTACAAAAAGAATGAGCTGGATGCTGATAAGTAGCCTCCTCTTCCTTTAATTGAAACAGGAAATGCAGCCTCAGATCTCGCAGCGTCAATATCCTTTCCTGAAATTGGACAGCGACGCCACCAATCTTGCCGAGGTGACAATCAAGCGGACGGTCTACACCTCTGACACCATAAGCCATGGATTGCATAAAGCGTGCTTCGTGAGCTTGGAACACCCGAATACGTTACGCTTTATACAAAAGACAACGATAACATTAGAACTTGGATATAGGTGAAATTCTGGCATCGGCATATATTGGTCACCACTATGTAGGACCTCTCCCTGGTGACAACGTAAAAAGGTTTGCCTTGGGAAGGTGGAACTGGGCTCAGCATTGGGTTCGACTCCAGCGCACATCACACGGTATTTGGCAGAACCGACGCTAACGATGTAGTTGAATCTTTAAAATATAAACCACTAACTTCATTGTTTGCGACATTGGCAATGAGCCACTTTTATAACAAGAAACAGACAAGAAGAGCTAGATGTTACTCTTGTGTCCGACAACATCACCCAAATGATAACGAATTGGGCGCATCGTCTGAAAACACCTTTTCAGATCACTGATACATCACCTTGGCTCTCAATCAGGCAATAGCTGCTTCCTGCCCTCTAATTCAACCCAGAGACAAGAAAAACCGCACTGGTGGAAATGAGTATTTGGACCGCTTAAAATTGTTCAACCGAACAAAAAGCACAAGAAAAGTGACTGACTTATATTCGTATAAGGAATCCCTCGAAATATATGAAAAAGAGCTGAGGAAGGACCTCCGTCCGGGAGGTATAATACCTGCCGAGCAACAAAGGTCCTCTGATATCACCCTGTCAACGAGGAGCTGCACTGAAATGACTCACATTCCCTTATCATGGATAGAAGTTAATGTAGTTTTCACCTCAAAGCCGGAAGATGTTCTCATGTTGTCCCAAAGGACCTATAAATCTATCATCTTTTCTTCTGAAAACTATAGAACAACTGATTGATATCCATATACGAACTAGAATTGATCCACGCTTTTGTATACAGCTCATAAGGAAAAGTCAGTGGAAGCGGCTGTACATTTGCTAACTAGCCACATCAAACGATCCATACAGGGATAATCAACTCCAAACTGAGTGGGGCATCTGCTAAATGACGTCTCCTTTCAGCCCTACTCTGGAACTTAGTGGGTCAATGAACTGCTGATATACCTGAAATCTGGGGTAAGCAAGGTTGTTGTCTATGCAGACGACGTTGCTATAACCGTCTCAGAAAAAAAAATCTCAATACCATTAAATAACCCTTACAGCAAAATCCTAACAGATTAGCCCGTTGGGCGGATCGCTGGGATTGAGAGTAAACCACCATAAAGCTGATGTGGTCCCCTTTTCCAGAAAATATAACACTCCAATCAGAGACCCGCCCCTTCGATCTTCTTCCACTCAAATACATACATAATATTAAAACTAACAGCAGACTATAATTGAAAAAATATTTCATTAATTTAAAAATTAATTTAGTTTTCAAACCATAATTATTGACGTTATTTGTCTAATTATTATATATTGTACCTGGAATAATAAACCAACAAGCAGCATTCCAATCAAACGAGGAAGTGTTGTTAACGATATTAGCCAGCCTCCGAAATGTGCAGCAACGGTGAGAACCACCAGTCCAAAAACTTGTCCTCCTGGACCTGCCGAATCACCTATAATAACATACGCTGTAACCCAAATCAGCACTCCTGCAAAACAATTATTATATTCATGATTGTAATTTGTTTAAGTACTTATTTCAAATACCAATAAGTATTAACGAATTAATTCGAGAAAACTGTCTGAATGAAGGGCAAAGTGGGTAGGGACACACTTTTTGCCAATATGGAGGTTCCCATGAAGGTCGATTATCTTCACCTCTGCATCTTAAGCAAAGTGTATACATCCACGAATCTTCTATATTTCTAGTAGAGAATTGCTGTTGGTGCGCTCTCACATCGAGTGAATCAACGTATTTTCCACCACTATTTCTATGATCTATTGTATAACGTGAAAAATGTTTAAATTAGATCTATTTTTAAATTCCCTTGTTAAAAATTATTATTTTGCTTAATAAACCAAATACCCTATCCTAGCACAAATTTTTTTTAGAACATTTAAAAGTCACCTAATTATTGATGAACTAGTATTAACTACGGAATTTGCTTTGAAAGTATGGAAAATGACAAGAAACCGATATATTTTCAAATAAATCATAATCTTAAAAAATCGATCGGCGAGCTTAGAAATGATTTTTAAAAATTAATAAATAAGTAAAGAAAACTTATACCGAGCCATCAATTGGAGTAAAGAAATAAACTTTAAGCAATAATAATTGTCAAAAATTAGATCATTATTATTATTGTCTTTTTTTTATTCAAAGTCAAATTGAAATTCTTTTGCAATACCCTATAAATTTACTCCAACGTACAACTACTTAAACTCTTAAATCTACGTTATTATTTAACGTTAGACTTATACATATGTACATATGTATAAAACTTAAAACCGTTAACTTAGCTCGATATGAACGGTACAAAATTGTATTTCTTAGTATAAACGATTTTTACTGAAATAACCTTAAAAGATTGCGCGTTGTTTTTTTCCTCGGACTTCATATTGAATTGCTTCTCATTTTGGTGGCCAAACCCGGGACTTGTAATTAAGACATTTAGTACAAAATTCTACCTAACGAAAATTGATCTACTTTCACGTGCCGGATTCCGTAGTCGGAAAACGAAAATAATGAATGAATCGACTGAATATTTAAAAACGGCGGAATCCAGCACAACTGAAGATATTTCCACTCTGGAAAATATCGAAGAAAATCTTTCGGTTTATTTACAACGTTTGTCGATCGAAAACGAAAGTTTACGTACTATAAACATGGAAATACGTTCAAAGGGTTTAGAAGACAAAAATGTCGAAAAAATCGCAGAATATGATGATGTAACTGTAAGAGCTCGTTACAGTCATGCTTAGCCAAAATTCGGTTTCGAATCGTCGCAATTAATTGACCTGAAATAAATACATCTACCTTGTCCAATAACAAAAGTAGTATAACCCGAATTAAACAACCTTGCCGCTTAAAAAATTTTGCAGTGATTATCAGGAGTGGTTTCTGGGAAAGCTTTCGTTCGACCATCTATGGCATTAGTTCGCTCACGGGCTCAGATGAATTCAACTACCTCCATGCAGTTTTTTTAAAATCAATTACAGTATTTAACCCTTCCGATTCTTTTTATGAAGGCGTAATATCGCTTCTGCAAGATGAATTTGGTGATAAAGAGAAGCCCTTTGACAAAAACATCCAATAATTGACGTCTTTACCAAAAGGGCATAAAAAAGGAGGTTGTAGGATTACGACATCTCTACTATACGGCTATTGCTTCGAGCAACTCCGTTACCGCCTTGGAGTGCCTTCATCTAAATATTACACAATACTTAGAACAAACCTCTTAAAATTAATGCCGGTTGAGTTACGCATATATTACCACAGAATAAGAAAATAAATTATTAGGAGAGGAGTGTTAGGAGGAAAAGGGTGAAAAATGTAACGATAGATCACTTGAAGTTTATAATTATTTATTTGGCATTGACAAAAAAGTCAAAAATATATTACGGTTCGTGCGTCAAGAAGTGGCGTCATTGGAACGAGGTGTACTTGCACCAGCTAGAACGATGCATGTACATAAATCTGCCAAACACTCACAACCATCAACCGCCGCTGGTTTATTTACTCCATCCGTCCCAGTGATTTTTCGGTAAAGCAAACAACCATCACACCAAGGACTGTGACATGAGTGAAGAAATAAACCTAGAAAAAAAAGCTACTAAAGTTTGACGGCAGGTTAGCACAAAAGGGGGACACATGTCAAAAATCTGCAGGGTTAACGGACTGGAGTGCAAACTATGGAAAGGAAAGCACGCCACAGTTATTTGCAATAAAGAAGTCAGTTCGAGCAAATCTACGGAAAAAGTATTATCTACTGTCAGAAGTGGTCAAAAAACTAATAGTTTGATTTTACCTAACCGATTTATTATTTGTATATATGTATATACAAGGTGTTCCAAAAATCAACGTCAAGCCGGAAACGGATTTATTCACTCATGTCACAGTCCTTGGTGTGATGGTTGTTTGCTTTACCAAAAAACCACTGGGACGGATGGAGTAAATAAACCAGCGGCGGTTGATGGTTGTGAGTGTTTGGCAGACTTATGTACATGCATCTTCCTAGCTGGTACAACTACACCTCGATCAAATGATGCCACTTCTTGACGCAAGAACCGTAATATATCTTTGACTTCTTTGTCAATGTCAAATAAAAAATTATAAACTTCAAGTGATCTATCGTTACATTTTTCACCCTTTTCCTCCTAACACTCCTCTCCTAATAATTTATTTTCTTATTCTGTGGTAATATATGCGTAACTCAACCGGCATTAATTTTAAGAGGATTGTTCTAAGTATTGTGTAATATTTAGATGAAGGCACTCCAAGGCGGTAACGGAGTGGCTCGAAGCAGTAACCGTATAGTAGAGATGTCGTAATTCTACAACCTCATTTTTTTATGCCCTTTTGGTAAAGACATAAATTATTGGATGTTTTTGTCAAAGGGCTTCTCTTTATCACCAAATTCATCTTGTAGAAGCGATATTACGCCTTCATAAAAAGAATCGGAAGGGGTAAAAACTGTAATTGATTTTAATAAAACTGCATGGAGGTAGTTGAATTATCAGAACCCGTGAGCGAACTATTTCCATAGATGGTCGTACGAAAACCTTCCCAAAAACCACTCCTGATAATCACTGTAAATTTTTTTAAGCGGCAAGGAGGGCTGTTTAATTCGGGTTATACTACTTTTGTTATTAGGCAAGGTAGATGTATTTATTTCAGGTGAATTAATTGCGACGAGTCGAGACCGAATTTTGGCTAAGCGTGACTGTAACGAGCTCTTACAGTTACATCATCACATTCAGCACGCAGACGCTAGCAATGTTGGGGTCAGAACAGTGATTCTTAAATTCATTATGGTCACAGCAAATGGTTGGATATTATACTCTACAGTCCTGAATGGTACTACTGTGGGCAATCAGCAACACTGTCACGGAGTAATATGAGAGAGAGGATATAAAAAGGACGCACTCGAAGGAAGAGGGCAGTTGTTTTTCCGGCTTCTCATCGTGGCAGTTCTTGCAACAAACAAATTCTTACACTCATATTTTATCAGTTATTCTAAGTAAATGTAAATATATAATTTTAACCCCTAGAAAATAAAAGTGTTTTGTGTTACCTAAGTAAACAATCTCATAAATTTGGGGACTCAACCAGAATATTGAAATAGTGTCTTTGTTTTTTTTAATAATACGAAATTACGTGCATGGAAGACAAAAATGAGATAAAAAGGTTTCTAAAATACGGCAAAAATAACATTGTGATGACTCTACACAAATATGTATTTGAAGACAAAGGCGACAGATCCAACAGAAGAAGACTCAGATTGTTTCAAGGTCTCGACTTCGATAATAATGACGAGAGGTATAAACAGAAGCAAAAGTACGTCGATGAACATCTGTGTGCAGCTGACCTGACTACGATTTGCAACGCGTTAGGGATCAATTACGACGTAAAGGATGTGAGCCAACACATATTTGATAACTTAAGAAAGGGTTGTTTACTTAGTTCATGCAATGCCGATGACGACGACGAAGATGACGATGTTAACGACGATAATGATAACGAAGACGACGATGCCGACGAGGATGGCGACGAGGATAATGATGACGATGACGACGATTGTAAGGACGACGATACCAACAACAACGATGACGGCGATGGGAAAAAGGAAAAAAAACAGAACGGAAACAACAACGGGGGCCAACTCAATCAACAGAAAAAGTGTATACAGATGGTGAAAGAAATTAGACAAAACCGTAATAAAAACATCATTAAAAAGGAGCAAAAAGGAATGCAAGCAGTTGTTAAAAGTGATACACCGCCGATTTCCAGATTTGCGATCAACTTTAGGGACATAGAGGACTCTATAAGACCATTCGATGGAAACAGGAAAATATCCGTGGAAATGTGGGTAAGTGAATTTGAAGAAATCGCGTCAATTATGTATTGGAATGAATTCCAAAAATTTGTGTTTGCGAAAAAATCATTAAGATTGTTAGCAAAACTTTTTATATCAAGCGATAGGGGTATAACATCATACGAAAAATTGAAATATGCTCTATCCGACGAATTTAGAAAAACAGCAAATAGAAATATTAGACATTTTAAAGACAAACTAAGATGTTACGAAACTATCCAAGAAAAAGCTAAACCAAAAAATGAAATAAGAAAACCCTAAAAAGATTTTCATAAAAGTGAAAAGGAATTCGAAATACAGTGTTTTAATTGTGGCGTAAAAGGACATAAATCCATAAACTACAGAGATAAGGAAAAGGGTGTCAAATGCTTCGAATGCAATAAGTTTGGCCACATTGCGAGACATTGCATATCAAAAAAAGTTGACAATACCAAAAGCAACATGTGGATTCTATATTCTAACGATGACATAATGAACAATGAAGTAAAAACTGAAGATAGGAAGTGGTTAGCTCTATTTGACACAGGCAGCAAATTCAATATAATAAACGAAAAAATCTATAAATATTTGAATATGCCGAAGCTTTCACAATACAATTTTTATCTTGTCGGGTTTGGGCGGAATAAAAATGAGAATAAAATAAAACCTTTAAGCCATTTTGAACAAGAAGTCGAAATTGATTCCGAAAAATTTAATTTAATATTGCATGTCATACCATCCGACTGCTTAGATGTTGAAATAGTTATTCGAAAAGAGTTTTGTCGACTAGCCGAAATAAGAATTACTCCAGAAGGTTTATATTTCCAGAAGTTAAAAAAGATTTCAATGATGAGATCCACGCGATAATGAAGATAGGTGCCTTATTAGAACTCGAAGAAGTTTACATTGGAGAAACTGCTAGTACTTACGCCAAACAACATGTGACTGAATTGATCCAAAACTATCGCCCAAATAAGATCAAAACAAAAAATGTCGTAATGCATTTAATATTGAAAGATGAAACTGCCATTACATGTAATCCACGAAGGCGAATCAAAGAAAGACATGTGGTCGACGATCAAGTAGAAGAGTGGTTGAAAGACGGTATAATCGAAAAGTCAGATTCTGAGTTCTGTAGTCCAGTCGTACTAGTAAAAAAACGAGATGGTACATCAAGGCTTTGTGTCGATTACAGAAAAATTAACCGAGTAATAGTAAGGGATCCTTTCCCTCTTCCTTTGATTGGAGACCAGCTCGATCGTTTACAAAACGCCAAGATTTTTAGTACCTTAGATTTAAAAACTGTTTTTTTCCATGTCAAATCAAGTCGAAAATACACCGCTTTTGTAACACATAATGGACAATATCAGTTTTTAAAAGTGCCTTTCGGACTTTCCAAAGACATGTCAACTCAGTATTTCGTAATTTAACTAGAAGAGGTATTGCATTACCGTATATTGACGATATAATTATACCCGCCAAGAATTAAGAAGAAGTACTATCAAACTTAGAAGAAGTTTTAACACTTCACAGAGACTATGGGCTAGATATTAATTTAAAGAAATGCAGCTTCCTGAAAACAAAAATCCAGTGTGCCCGTCAACCGAGAAAATGCTAGCCCTAATAAAATATTAGATACCACAAACCTTAAACAGTTAGAAAGCTTCCTTAGTCTTGCAGGAAACCATATATTATATGAGCAAGAAGACCACTAAACAGGAAAGAAAATTCATGAGCTATGAACTCGAAATATTAGCTGTAATAGAAGCCTTCAAAAAGTTCAGAGTATATCTTCTTGGTTTACATTTTAAATTAATAACCGACCGTAATGCCTTCGCTAAAACTTTGGGTAAAAAAGATCTCTGTACCAGAGTTGCTCGCTGGATATTGTTTTTACAAGAATATGACTACGTCGTTGAGCATAAACAAATGAAACATGTAGACGCTCTTAGCAGGAACGCAGTAATGATAATCAATGATGATAGTTTAATTACCAGAATAAAACGACTAGAAATTCAATACTTCATAACCATTAAAGAAATTCTTCGAGAAAAGTCAGCTTACAACGAATATTTTTTAAAGGCGACGTTCTGTATAAGTTGGTAAACGACGTTGAACTGCTAGTAATACCACGAGGCATGCAGATGGAAATAATAAGACGCGCAAACGAAAAAGGACACTTCGCTATTAAGAAAACGATAGAGCTGATTAATAAAGAATATTTTATACCCAAACTTGCCGAAAAAGTACGAAGACTCATTGCTAACTGTATACCATGCATCATAATAAACAGAAAGTAAGGCAAACAAGAAGGAGAATTAAATCCAATACATAAAGAAGAAGAGCCACTCCACACATACCACGTCGATCATCTTGGTCCCTTGGAATCAACAAGCAAAATGTATCGCCATATCTTTGTCGCTATCGACTCCTTCACGAAGTTCTGTTGGTTGTATCCCACGAAGTCTACATCAGCCAAAGAAGTAATAGCCAAATTACGGACGCAAAGAATGACATTTGGCAATCCGGTTCAAATCATCTCAGATCGAGGATCCGCTTTTACTTCGGATGATTTTCGAGAATACTGTAAACTGGAGAACATCAAACACATCAAAATCACTACCAGTTTACCACGCGCAAATGAGCAGGTCGAACGCCTCAATAGCATCATCATATCCGTGTTGTCTAAGCTGAGTATCGAAGATCCTACTAAGTGGTACAAGTTTGTCGAACCCGTTCAGAAAACCATCAACTCAACCTTTAACCGAAGTACCAGTTTGACACCCTTTGAGGTACTTGTCGGAATAAGAATGCGCACCAAAGAAGACCTTCACATAAAGGAGCTGATAGAGGAGGAAAAAATCGCGAGTTATAACGATAAAAGGGACGAGCTAAGAAAAAGTGCTAAGAAACAAATAGTAAACGCTCAAAACGAGAACAGGAAAAGTTATAATCTTCTACGAAAGCCAGCCACAAAATATAGGGAAGATAATGCAGTAGCCATAAAAAGGACTCAGTTTGGAGGTGGATTGACACTAAGGCCAAAGTACTTAGGACCGTATGAAGTTACGAAAGTTAAGCCGAATAATACTTACGATGTCACAAAAAGAGGTTACAACGAAGGTCAGAAACATACAAGTACGTGTGCTGAATTTATGAAGCCATGGCCGACCAGTCTTGACGACGACAACCTTTTGGAGGCATTCGAGGCGAATGCCTAGCAGGATGGCCGAAGTGTGGGATGAGGGCAGTTATTTTCCGGCTTCTCATCGTGGGAGTTCTTCCAACAAACAAATTCTTACACTCATATTTTATCAGTTATTTCAAGTAAATGTAAATATATAATTTTAACCCATAGAAAATAAAAGTGTTTTGTGTTACCTAAGTAAACAATCTTACGCTACTGTGTAACTTGACGTAAACTTCTGGCTTTAATTCTGGGAACAAAGCATTTCCATAAGTATCTGCATGGACAAAAGTTCATTCTTCGCACTGAGCACGCACCTCTGAAGTGCTTACTACGATTTACGAGTAAGAACCCTGAAGGCCAACTACTTTGAAGTGCAACACCGCAAGTAAAATGCCAATCAAATACTGGTGATCTTTCTCGTCGATCGTGCCGAGACAATTGTGAACACTACAAAAGTAAGGAAGCGAAGAACAGGCCACTATCCAAAATGATTAGATTAGCCAATAGAGGGTTGGAGTACTGGTGGAACTCATAACGTCACTATACAAGATGTAGCTGAAGCCACCCACTAGGGGAGAAAAAATTCCAAAAAAGGGGGAAATTTGTTATGGTAGTTGTAAAAGTCGAGGCATATATATATTTATATATACAGGGTGTCCCAAAAATCAACGTCAAGCTGGAAACGGGTGATAGTTCAAGTGGTGTCGGTTATCACAAAATTACAAAAAACAATCTAAGTCATGTACTTTTCAAACTATTGGCACTTAAAAAAAATCGAGAAATCGGACACCCTGTGACGATCTTTCAAGTGCTGTGACCGCAAATCTTTACCTTTCTTCAATTTTTTTTGTCACGTAACCCTGAGTAACTCTTCTGCAAATTACGGTCCAAAATTGAAACATTACTACTCGTATATCGGTTTTAACTAAATTATTCCTTTTTTGTCCATCCATGTATCTGAAAATCATTAATCAACTAACTTGAACTGACTGTACTGACAAAATAATGTACTATGCCATTTTTGCAAATAACTTTAAAAGATGGCGTATTTAGTCTGAATTCCAAAACGGTATGACACTTGCTAGACTAACGCTTAATTGAGGACAAAAAAAATATTTTATTAAAGAAACCCGATTTATAGTTAATTTTTGGTTTGGATTCCCTTGGTTTCACTAAGGTCTCTCCCACCTTAAAGTCTCTTATTTTCTGGCTCCATGAAATAGGACCACCTTCACCAGCAATTTCTTACGACGAGGGTTTTAGAATCTAGTGTCTGCAGATGACGACTTTTAAGACGGAAATGTTCTGGTTTCCGTATACCATCCGTATTTCCGGTTTTGTGCCCCAAAGTCGATTGTTCTTTCATAAAATTTGTACATGTGATACGCTCAGTTCAGTTTTTTTCAGTTTATATGCGTTTTTATTTATACACCTTAAATTACTCTTACATGCTAGACAAAAAAGCGCTTAAAAATTAGATTAAATAACTTAAAATTATCTTATACTAAATTACTGGCCCCATGCGGGCAATCTAAGTTAAACCTAACACTTAAACTATGTCTTTCGACGAACCTTACAGTCTAATGTTAATTCTATGTTTACACACTAAAACTAAGAAAATAAATTTTAAGCAAAAACTTAGTAAACGGACATTTTTTAATTTTTTATAAAACTTAAAACTAAAAGCATACAAACTATCTAAATATAAATCTTAATCTACTTAGCCTACTTACATCTAACACAAATATAGACATCCATTGATATATACATATATACATAATATGTATATAATTAAAATATAAATACATGTATATATAGTATATTTTTTTAATTTTTTTTAATTTATTTTTTTTTTCTTTTTATATACATTTTTTTTTTAACTAACTTAATCTTACCTAAAACTATGTAAGCCGGTCATGGCTAAAAAAAAAAATTTAGGCTGGCCCGCTTTGCTTCACATCAAGCTACTCGTACCTATCACAGGAGGAGTTCGACGACGAAGCATCCTCTCCTTCAACAAGCCACCAAAATTGCTGGTGCTGCTGAGCAACATCCCTCATGTCGCGACTCCCTACCAACCTACTGAACCGGAGACGCTCCGCACTGCCATGTGCGACGTCTCTGTCGTAGTTGAGTCGCCTCTCCGCAGCTGTTCGAGCGACATGAAAGATTAGCGGCACCGCCAATCTGTCCTGAATCAGACCTTTACTATCTAGATAGAGGAACGCATCTGGAGGAATAAATCCGTCAACGCGAACTCTCTCCTGATACATATAATTGGGTAGAAAACCCCAGAGATCAGGTTGTTCGATGAGGTCATTGCTCTTGCAATGTGCCCTCGAGTCAACTTAATGACGAAATTGTCAACTCTTATTAGGTTCGCCTTATTGTACAGGACCTCATTGGGATAGCATTTTATCTACTGAGACTCTGGTGTTCTGTATAAGCGAAGACAAGTCCTAAGACAAGCCCTCTCAAACACCCGAATCTTTTCCAATAAACTTGCTCTCACGTTGAACCACACTGGACATCCAAATACAAACATAGGCCGGATAAGGGTCATGTAGCAGATCACCTTCACCCTCGCATCGAGTTGGCTGTTATAAAACAGTCTCTTTGTAAGGGCAAAAGCACCTTTGGCTCTGGCCAGAGCAACATATATATGTTTGTTAAAATACAGATATTGATCTAGCCAGATCCCAAGGTATATGACTACATTTCGACAAGCAAGTGGCTGTCCGTGTTGTCCGACGATAGAAAACTTTCGCTAATTCTTTATGGTATGCCTAGAGGCCCCAGACAAAGGCGTCCTAAACGGAATGGTTTCCGACTTCTGAAAGTTGATTTTCAACTTCCAGTCATCGCAATATCGCTTAATTTTGTCGAAGTCACGTTGCAAAAGCATATTAATGACCTCAATCTTTGGACCCGATCTGTAAGCGATTAAGTCGTCTGCGTACGCTATGGCATAGTGAAGTGAACCAATCAGATCACTTGTGTAATGTGCATTATTCATTGCATTATTAAATATGGTGGTATAAATGTTCACCGCTTCTGGTGGGAGAGTCGCAGCACAATGCTCGGTATTTCATCGGTTCCCACTGATTTCTTACTTCTAAGTGATTCGAAGATCGTTTGGAGCTCTTCCTTCCAAATGAACGGGGGAGCACCCTACCGTTGGTGATGACATTATTTGCCATATTCTCGTCACTGAACTGGGTGAAACCCGAGCTCTCGAATCGCCAATTTACAATTTTATTTCGAAGGCAGAAATTGTGCACAAAGACTCGATTCTCCAGATCGTGGTTCGGGCCAATGATAACATTCGCCTTGTACACTTCCTGGAAAGTCGCTCCTATAGCCTCTACCTGCTCCTGCGGATCCTCAATCACAAAGAAGCTGTCATCATCAACAGCCTCATTTGGATCTATACCATCTGTTCGTCGTTCGTCGTTCAGGCGATTTTAAGACATAGAAGGTCGTTCTGATTATTTCTCCTAAATATTTTATTTATTTGCGGGAAAATATTCGGGTTGCTGGTGTTTACAGCCCGAATTTTATTGTTCCAATACAAACTTACAGATGCCCTGTAATTTTCCTTTATTAATGTTTGGAGGTTTTTAATCGACGACTTCAGTGTCATGATCTCAGGGTTATGTCTGTCAATAAACTGTCTGTACAAGGTTTTTAGTCTTGACAGCAGTCTACTTTTATGTCGGTGCAGTGCGTCAATCGTTGCGTTGCGGAATAAGTCTTCTTCGTCAGTGTGTTGGTACCGGGGTATCGTTTTTTTTTCAAGCTGGACAGGTTGGACATTAGTAAACCACTGCTGTATATTCTTTTTGATATGCTCTCCGGTAGACAGTTCATCGTGAAGAATGGCGATGTGACTTCTGTTGGAACATTTAACATTAAAAACGGTCTGCAACAAGGTGCGGTAAATTCGCCGATCCTATTCAACATTTACACGAGTGATCTGATAGGTTCACTTCACCATGCCATAATCGCGTATAGATCAGGTCCTAAGATTGAGGTCATTAATATACTTTTGCAGCGTGACTTCGACAAAATTAAGCGATATTGCGATGACTGGAAGTTGAAAATCAACTTTCAGAAGTCGGAAACCATTCTGTTTAGGACGCCTTTGTCTGGGGCCTCTAGGGATACCAGAAAGAATTGGCGAAAGTTCTCGATCGTGGAGCAGCACGGGCAACCACTTGCTTGTCGAAATGTAGTCAGATACCTTGGGATCTGGCTAGATCAATTTCTGTATTTTAACAAACATATAGATGTTGCTCTGGCCAGAGCCAGAGGTGCTTTTGCCCTTACAAAGAGACTCTTTTATAACAGCCAACTCGATGCGAGGTTGAAGGTAATCTGCTACATGACCCTTATCAGGCCCATGCTTGTATTTGGATGTCCCGTGTGGTTCAACGTGAGAGCAAGTTTATTGGAAAAGATTCGAGTGTTTGAGAGGGCTTGTCTTAGGACTTGTCTTCGCCTATACAGAATACCAGAGTCTCAGTACATAAAATTCTATCCTAATGAGGTCTTATACAATAGGGCGAACCTAATAAGAGTTGACAATTTCGTTATTAAGTTGACTCGAATGCACGGTGCAAGAGCAATGACCTCATCGAACAACCTGATCTCTGGGGCTTACTACCCTAATTATATGTACGAGGGGCGTTCAATATATTCTCGGTATCGATATGAAGGAAAGTGCGAATTCAATTTAAATTGTTTTTATTTTTCAATATAATCTCCCCTCGTATCACGAGAGAGTTCGCTTTGACGGCTTTATTCCTCCAGAAGAGTTCCTCTATTTAGATAACAAAGGTCTGATCCAGGACAGATTGGCGCTAATCTTCCATGTCGCTCGAACAGCTGCGGACAGGCGACTCAACTGCGACAGAGACGTCGCACATGGCAGTGCGGAGCGTCTCCGGTTCAGTAGGGCGGTAGGGAGTCGCGATATGAGGGATGACGCTTGGCAGCACCAACACTTTTGGTGGCTTGTAGAAGGGGAAGATGCTTCGTCGTCGAACTCCTCCAGTGACAGCTAGCTTCATGTGAAGCAAGGCGGCCAGCCTAGTTTTTTTAGCCATGGTCGGCTTACATAGTTTTAGGTAGGTTTAAGTTAGATTTTAAGAAAAAAATATAAAAAAGCAAAAACAAATAAATAAAAATAAAAAATGAAAAAAAAAAAACAAGTATATATATATACGTATGGATTAGATGTAAGTAGGCTTTGTAGGTTAAGATTTAGTTTTTAAGTAGTTTATAGGTTTAGTTTTAATTTTTATAGATAAAAAAGTCCAGGCACTAAGTTTTTTTAATTAAAATTCATTTTCTTAATTTTAATAAATGTAAATATAAATATAAAATTAGACTGTAAGATTCGTCGAAAGACATAGTTTAAGTGTTAGGTATAACTTAGAGTGCCCGCATAGGGCCAGTAAGTTAGAGTAAGATTACTTTTAAGTTATTTAAGCTAATTTTTAAGCATTTTTTTGTCTAGCATGTAAGAGTAATTTAAGTATATAAATAAAAAAATTCATTTAAACTGAAACTGACTGTCTCGTCCATTAGTCTTAGATACCTGTCAATCTCCTCGTTTTCTGCTTACAAGAGCAAAACAAAACCTACTCTCAAGGCGCATATTACCGATATCAGCCTCCCCAAAGCAGAAGGTTTCAGAAAAGGCCGATGAATAATTATGCAACACAATCCTTCAGACCAAATGATAATAATTATTTACAATATCCCCCACATGCTTTTTTAAATGATCCTTTCACACAAGAAAATCTTAGGCATCAGAATAGTTCAGCAGGCTATAAACAAAACAACAATTTAGGCTATAATAACAGGAACCAACAAAATAGGAGTGGTAATTTTGTTCAAAGTGGGCGCAACGGGCAAGGGGGCTCGGGATATGCTCGCAGTTCTGCTATTAGTAGGTACCCACCTCCAGAATCGATGGATACTTATAGTGGAAATACAAATAGTAACTCCAACAACAACAATCGACATCAACTCCATAGTTTAGAAGCTGTTGGTAGCTCTAGCCACATTTCCAATCAATTTCCCTCGGATCACCAAGCAGCTACTAGTCATATTATAGATGACACTAATTTTCCCCCACAAGCCTCGGACACTCAATTGGATATTTAGACGTAAATACCCATAATACGCATCCTCTACCATACATTACAATTCAAAGCATAGGTAAAAATATGCTTAAATTTCTCATAGACACGGGAAGCAATAAATCATTTATAAATCCAAATGTTATAAAGAAGGAGGATGTAAAATTCTATATATTTAAATAAAAACTGTTAATACGGAATACGTAAACCAGCAAGTTAGTATTAGGGGCCTTTTCGAATTTAAAACAAAAGAAACTTTGCAATTCTTAGTATTTAGATTCCACAACTATTTCGACTGTTTGATTGGAACTGACATACTTAGGAAACTTAAAATAAATATTAACTTGAAGGATTTCTTACTTGAAAATGAATCCATGGAAATTCCACTAAATTATAAACCTAATTTGATGTCGAAGGTTTATGAGATTCCAGGAAAAAGCAAATTAGTTTGTTATTTACCAGTAGACGTAGAATATGGAGACATTTATTTAAAATCCATAATTATTCAGGAGAATTTGCTTATACCTGAGGGTATATATAATGCTCAAGATGAGTACCAACGTCGAAGTCATTAATACTTCCGATAACCTCCAAACTTTCTTAATTGAGCAACCAATCGAAGCCCAATTAGCAAATAGATTCACACAGGTACATCATTTTTCTATAAGCAATAGTGGGTCCTTTGAAAATACAGACATATACGATTCACTTACCTCTAAACATCTAAACTCTGAGGAAAAAAATGAGGTACACAAATTGTGTAAGAAATATGAGGACATCTTTTTTAGGGAAGGTCACAACCTATCATTTTCCAACCAAATAAAGCCCGCAATAAATACCAAAGATGAAACCCCAGTGTATACCCGGTCCTATCACTATCCTTACGTCCATAAGTAAGAGGTGCGGAGGCAAATTTCGGATTTGCTCGATCAGGGCATAATTCGTCCCAGTTTCTCCCCTTGGTCATCCTCTATTTGGTTAGTGCCTAAAAAGAAAGATGCTGGCGGCTGGTAATTGACTACCGCAATCTTAATGACAAGACTATAGAAGATAGGTATCAATTGCCAAACATAAGCGAGATTTTGGATAAATTTGGAAAATGCCTTTACTTTTCGACCTTCGATCTTGCCTCGGGTTTCCACCAAATTGAGATCAATGAGAAGGACATTCCAAAAACGGTCTTTTTCAGTGGACAACGGCCATTATGAATTTATCCGCATGCCGTTTGGCCTTAAAAACACCCCGTCAACATTTCAAAGAGTTTTGGATAATGTGCTGCGAGACCTCCAAGGCAAAGTATGCCTCGTGTGTATGAACGACATAATCGTCTTCTCGACGTCGCTTCAAGAATATATCGAGAGCCTGAATACGGTCTTCGAAAAGTTGAAAAATGCCAACCTAAAAGTTCAATTGCAAAAGTCAATTTTTTTCCAAAAGGAAGTTTCTTTTCTATGCCATTTAGTAACGGCTGATGGTAAAACCTAATCCGGAAAAGATTCAAGCTATAAAGGATTTTCCAATACCGAAAACCGTAAAACAGATTAAATCTTTCCTCGGGCTACTCGGATATTACCGCAAACCTTTGCTAACCTGACAAAACCAATGACCGTGTGCCTTCGTAAAAACAACAAAATAAATGTGGATGCAAGGTATATAAAATGTTTCGAAACCTGTAAAGCTCTGCTATGTAATGAACCAATCCTTCAATATCCCGACTTTTCCAAGCCTTTCAACGTCACTACAGATGCTAGTAACGTTACATTAGGTGCGGTAGTGTCCCAAGGACCTGTATGCACGGATAAACCAATTTGCCACGCAAGTAGGACATTATCCAAGAGTGAGGAAAACTACAGCACTGTAGAAAAACAACTCGGCGACAAGGTATTTTCGACCATATTTGTTCGGAAAAAAATTCAAAATAATTACGGACCATAAGCCCCTTACTTGGCTCTTCTCCCTGAAAGAACCAAACTCCAAGCTCATTCGTTGGAGGCTTCAACTAGAGGAGTTCGATTATACCATTATATACAAAAAAGGAAAACTAAAACGCTGATGCACTCTCGAGGGTGGAAATAAATGTAGGCGAGGCTAATGAACCCACAGTAGGAAAGCAACATTCAAATATTTCAATTCAAAATAATTTAGATGAAAATGACAGACTTAGCACTATACCAATTTCTGAGCGTCCGCTTAATGAATTCTCAAATCAAATCATTTTAAAATTAAATCAAGGTCGTATTAAATCAACTCCAATATTTAGGATTTTATTCAAGCGGAAAAAAAGATATATTATTGAGCATTGTCAAGTCGACAAGGAATCTTTTATAGTTAGCCTTTTCAAGAATTATTTCAACACAAAACGAATTTCAGGTCTACTAACAGACGATAACACATTCAAGATAGTCGAATTAGTCTACTCCAAATATTTCTGTAATGCCAACTTGAAATTGGTGAGATGTACAACGTTGTTAGAAGATGTTACCGAAATCCATGAACAAGAACAACTAGTGAGAGAGTATCATATGAGTTCTAATCACAAAGGAATCAGTGAGACTTTGGAACATTTAAAAAGATCATCATATTTCCCTAACATGAAACACACTATAACACGTATTATAAATAATTTTAACACTTGCCAAAAATATAAAAATATACGATAGGAAAAAGCAAAAACTAAAATTCGAGTTTACAGAAACACCCCCTAAGCCGCTGGAAATAATTCATGTAGACATATACTCAATTCACAAACAAAATTTTTTCACTATTCTAGACAAATTCATTAAATTTGCATGTGTGTATTTAATTTCCGCTAGAAATAGTGTTAATATCATTAGGTCTTTGAAACACTTCTTTTTCCATCATGGAATCCCTAAGCTATTAGTATCCGACAACGGCAGTGAATTTCTATCTTCACTTTTTAAAGATTTCTTAGAAATGTACGGCATTCAATCTCAACAATATGTGCAAAAACTTCGAATGGCAACTCTCCAGTAGAAAGATTTCATTCCACATTAACAGAGCTAATAAGGTTCATAAAGTCTCAGAACAGCAACAAACCTATTGGGGAAATAGTCGACGAAGCTGTCATATCCTATAATAATAGTATAAATTCAACAACAAAATTCTCTCCATTTGAATTTCTTACCGGACACATAAATAAGGCTAACCCACTATCGATTAAAGAAACTCACAAAACAAAGCATGATTATTTACTCCAGCACATTAGGGACTATGACAATTTAACAAAGTTAGTTCACGAACGAAGTTTAAATCAAAAGCAAAGAGTCATAGATAAACTTAATGAAAAACGCGTGAATCCACGTAATTACATTAAGGACGAAACAGTATACGAAATGGACGATAGAAGGAATAAATTGGCTCCTAGATTAACGAGCATAAAGTACTTAAAAATTATAAAATAATTGTTGACACCGATAAAAGGAAGGTACACAAACAAAAAATAAAGACAAAACCTGCTCGTGACAAATCTTGAGTTGCTTATGTACATACATACATCTCAGTCTATAGGAAGATTAGCTGGAACGGTTATCTAATCATTACTTAAATTAATATTGTATATTAATTTTTTTTTCTCACTTATTTCAACAATATATGTATTTTTAAATTTAAATTGAGTCAGGAAAAATGATTTAAATTTGATTTCATGTATTTATTATCGCACAAAAGAAGTTGGTTTACATTCAGAGTATTCAGTTTATTCCTTACCCCATTCCAAATTCCGCATTCAATATTCCATGCATAACCCTTATTCTTATCCGATATGATCAAAGAGGGGAAATGGTTCAAATTATGGTTTGCTCCTACGATCAAGCACCGATACCTCGGAATTGCACTGCAGTATAAAATATGCATCTACCTATCTAGATCTATGCAAAATGATGAACTTCGGTCATTCGCCACATCAGTTCATTCTTCGGCCGGAGGAGTTATGTGCACAAAACACAACACAACTGTCGAACAGCACCAAACATTCCCCAACTACTCGTAGCCACCCATCATACCAGCAGCAACAAGATCAGGAATGGGAGCAGCCACTTCTACCTGATATCAGACGACATCAACCAAAACTATTTGTATGAGCATAAACAGGCTGGCATACTGGCATACTCTCACTTCTCTTAACATGCTTGGGACTGTTGCTAGGCAAACCATCACTTTGATTATAATTGTATGTAAAAATGTACATAATACTAAATATATGTATGTAGGGAGCATATCTTTTGGGCGTCGGTTCTAATAAAAAGATAAGACAGTTGACAGTCGGAAGTTAAGCAGTAAATAATAAATTGTTAAATGCTAGAGGTTTTTAAGCATAAATTTTTAATGTTTGGCTCTCTTTTCCCTTGTAAGTCCCTTCGGTCCCTCTTTTCTTTGAGTGGGAACACCGAGCTCTGGCGGTGGTGGAGGGCAGCCATGGTCCCATCAGCCAGTGGCCCACCAATCCCAGACCTCGGAAAACAACCCACATAGGTTCACGGGAAGAACCCCAGGGTGCGACAGGAGGTCCACCAGGAACACCGTTGTCGGAGCCCATAGATAGACGGGAGACTCGCAACGGGCAGCATCAGACAGGACGTCTGAAAGCCGCCGACGGGTGGGGACGGACGGTCCTTTTAATCCAGACACTCCATCACGATGATGACGGGTGGGGGAAGACGATCCCTGGAACAAACACCCCAACGAAAGCCAACAACATGAGGCTTAAGGAACACCCCATATTGCTACCGATGTGGGTGCGGATACAGGCATCACATCACACAACCGATGTGGATGCAGCTAGCTGGAGCTAGCACCAACCCAAGTGAACGATGGGTGAAGAGACGACGATCTCTTTTATAGTAACACCCCAACGAGGGAGCAACGAAGGAGCAACAGTGGTGTGCGGGCGGACGGCCAGTATAATCGGGCACACCCCAACGACGTACCAGCTTTAAAAGCTAGGTTCGATGGGTGAAGGGATGACGACCCCTTTTTAAGCCAGCACCCCACCGATGGAGCACCGAAGGAGCAGCAGAGGCGTGTAGGCGGACGGCCAAGTAATAAAACCGCCTCCACCGAGGGAACAAGAAAACATAAACGCAAAAACCATCACCAACCCACAACAACGATGGTAGAAAGTACAAACTGGCAGAGAGGCCAGAGGGCAGAAGGGCCCAACGACAAAAAAAATAAAAAAATAAATAAATAATTGTAAGGAGTGACACGCTATTTGTCAGTCCCCACCCCCCCAAATCTGAACGCCGATCCACCGGAGTAGGTAGGGACCCGGGAAAAAAAATATAAAAATTTAAATTTTCACATGCACTATACTTTTCTTTTGTGAGGGGCGGCGATCCAACGGATGGTTGGATTGAGATACAATCCCTTCTGGATTGTATCTATATTCTTTTCCTTCCATCCCAACACTTCAGCTACCATTCCATCGCATTTCCTTTCTCCTTCGCGGGCGTTTTAAATTTTATTAGTGTAATCCGACGGGGGAAAATTACCCGGCTATCAGAAAGGAAAGAAACTCTGCTTTTCGCATTTTAATTGTATGTAATTGCTTGTAGAACCTAAGAGTAGGCAATAGCTAGGATCCACAGCTTCCACAAACTCGCTCAGTGGAGTTCCCAGTCATTACTGGAAGTGGGAGCGAACTCCGAGACTGAGGAGTTTAGTATGAATATGCAAAATGGAATGTGTGAGAGGCCTAGTCGGACACGGGGGCACACACTTGCTAGTGTGGTTGCTAGAAATCCCGTCGTTGGGTCCACTACGGCTGAATGGATGTGAGAGAGAATGGGCGTGTGAATGTGTGTGTGTGTGTCTGGCGGGAGCTGTGGATCGTAGAAGATCTGGCAGACACTTTGGTGACGACCAGCATACCGAGAGGGTCAGCCTAGTTTTTTTAATTGCGGATTTTTTTTGTCTTTTGCGAGTTTTGCGCAAAACAGAGTTTTTTTCTTTTTTAAAGTTTGAGAATTGCGGAAGGCAATTCCGTAGAGTAGATCTTGAGATTTTGTTTTATCGTAGAGTAGAAGCGCGAGTTCTAAGGAAAAAAAAAAAAAAAAAAAAAAAAAAAAACCGGAGAAAGGATACGTACAAGGAGAAAGGACAGGATCTTAGTAGCGGGAGTATCGGGACAAAGGGATTAAGGAACGGTGCCAGTAAAGGGGCACAATCCGCTAGGACACAACAAAGATAAGTATAGTGTAGTGAAGTGTAGTGCAGAAAAAAAGAAAATTAGAAAAAAAGGAAAAAAAAAATAATAATAATAAATTCGTTTTTTTTTTATTTTGCAAGTTGAGACTCCGGTGGGCCGCGCGTGCGAAAATTCCCGAGAAAAGACGGGACACGCGACCCGTTAGAATACGTTTTAGTTGTTTCGGGACTTAAGGAATAGCGGGTCACTCCACCGACGAGTGTACCGCTAAGCCAATTAAAAATAAATCGTCGAGCTCCAACGGAGCCGTTATAACGTGGTGAAATTGTTGGTTTTATTTTCTTTTTTTTCTGTTCGTTTTTTTGTCGGGGAAGTTTTTCTTCTTTTCTTTTTCTAAGGTTTCGTGATTCCGAAAAAATCACGTGGCGCCCATTTTTATTTTTTTTTCATTTCGCCCAGGTCTAGCTGCCGTTAACGCGCTACCTGGTGGACCCGGAGAATAAAGTGCTATCGTCTGGTTCGGGGCATCGCCGTATCGGTGCCGGGAATCAAACATAGCAACACTTTACGGGAATCGAACCCACGACCCCTGCTTTATAAACCGGACACAACTATAAACGCGCCACCGAAGCACTTAGCAAATTGTTTCTAATTTATTTTTTGATATTTTGTATTTTTTTTAATCACTCACTAGAAAAGCCAAATCACGTCTGGTCTCTACGGAGGTTTTTGAACGACTATGTGATACGCTCATCACTTATGTCAATCACCAGAAACACGTGAGAAAAGGTTATTTCGGCCAGATGGATTTTTATGCGGACTTACAATACAGCTTAGCCATTTCTCCCGTAGCTATTCGCAAGCTGTAACTGCTGGCATTATGCAACCAATTTTCCTTACCGCTGACTTAGTCTACCAGTAGACTTTCATTGTATCATTTTTCTAGTAAGACTTGAGTGATGGTCCTGCGCACCCATTTTTTGTTGAAGACCGTTCAAATCGGCTACATTTGTTTTCTGTTCGTCTAAGTTTTGCTTTTGCTCGTTCATCTTCGACAAGAAGAGTTGCATCTTCGCAGCAATTATTGCCGGTACTCATTTATTATTCCTCGTCAAAGTCAAACGAGAACGTACCTGGATCATGTCCCCTCTTGAAGTCGTAACATCATATCGCTTTTTCCTCCACTGGCGCTGAGGTTTCTCTTCTTCAGCTCTGATTTAAGGTGGACAAGGGTCAAATACAATAGTGTTCGACTCATGATACTTTATAAATACAATCACTAAAGCACTATTTTATTGTTTTTCTTTTTACACACAATAAGTCCTATTCCACTTCTGACACCAATATAAAATATTAATATAAAAATTCAAATGATAGAACTATACTAGAGCATGTAATAGTTTCGTGTTCTTTCTGGTGGTTATAAGTCGAATTTAAATTGTAATACTGGCAGTGACAGGACAAAAAATAGAGGATAAAAGAAAATAAGAAAAATTGTAATTTCCAGGCAAAGGAATCCATAATTTTTTGGTTTTTGCTTTCGGAAAATAAAAAAAGGATTCGTTAAAATCAATAAGAATCCGTGTGTATTTTTAAAAATTAAGAAGAGCTTAAATCTCAGATGTGGGGTTACCACCGCAGAAAAGAGAATTAACAAATATTTCAGAAATAAAATATCACGTGCGACTAGCCTCACGGAAGCCCCAATCAATTTTTCCGTAAATGCCACTAGACACAATTTCGCCAACTTCATAATGCATTGATAATGCAAGATCATGCTGAAAATCCTGAATTTGAGGAAGAACCTGTAACTGGGTCCATTGCTGAAACACCCGTTAACATATTTACAATTGTCGATGTCATAGCCGCTGAAAAATCTGCAGCCACCAATTCCATTGGCCTATCCGGTGTCGATTTTATTGCCACTGGAATATCTGCCAAATTAAATGGCACGCTCGCTGTCCATATTATTGCCGCTGGAACACCTGCTGCCACCAATTTACAATAGTTGGTATACCCACTGCCGATGCTTTTGATTCACCCGTTGTTGCCGACAACCGAAGATCACACCATATAATTGCTGGTAAAGAAAATGCCGACGCCCTCCAATTAAATCAAGAGTTGAAGTTGTTGCATATGCGTAGTGATATTTTCGAATTTTAACAAAAAATTCAAGAAATGGAGGGAAGTTCTGTTCGAACATACACTCGAGGAAAAAACTTTGAGGAATTTAATGCCGCCGTACAAAAGTTTAGTGGCGGTGAACACTATGACATCATGAAATGGTTCGCACAATTCGATGACCTTGGTAACATGTGTAGATACACTAAAAGAGAGCAGTGTCAAGCTGGTCGTCGTTCTCTAGAAGGCTCAGCTAAACAATACATACTAAGGCAAATCGCTAGTCCAAACAAACCAAAAGCTGCAAGCCAAAAACAAATGAAGCGATAACAATGCCGCCGATTCTTGGACGTGATTTCATGTGTATCTTCAATAAATTTTTGATTAAAAATAAATCTGTTAATTTACAACATGAGTTTAATAAACATATGAATTTGAAATAAAGTACATATGATTCGAATATATTTAGAAAAGTAGTTGGTGGTCTTAGTAGGCAATTACTATCTGTGCTCACGATCGAGCATTAGATAAAAATCAATTCAATGCAATCGAATCATTTCTTATTAAACCTCTAATTATAAAATGAAAATACGCTTAACCGATTATACTCCTTCTTATTGTGCACCGAGATGTTTGTCAGTTCAGGATCAGACCGAAGTCCAGCTAATCACCGATGATCTGATATCTATGAAAATTATCCGGGTAAGCCAATCTCCTTATGCTTCGGCACTTTCCATTATTGTTAATACCGCAAGTAAACTTGACTTAAAAGATGGGTTCAACTAGTGCAAAACGCATGGGGACTCAATAATATTCACCTCCTTCATTCCCCGCATCACCGAACTTTCAGAGGTTCGTTTACAATATTTTTCATGACCTTATTGATGCAAATAAAATTATTATTTACATAGATGATATTCCAATTGCTTGTACTGATTTTGAGTCTCATATAGAAAAAGTAAAGTAGTTTTGTGTATAACGAAATAGATTACCTGGAATACTTAGTAAATTTCTCTGGAATTCGACTACAGATGTAAGCATTCGTGCTATTCGAAACCATCCAATTCCGACAAATAAACAAGAGCTTTATACATTCTTACTTTGGTTTGTTTTATTTTCTTAAATTCGCTCCTTCATTTTCGCGGATCACTAGGCCGTTATTAAATTTTTAATGTAAGGACAGTTCATTTGATTGAATACATGAGTGCATTCTCTACATTGCGAGATCTACTCATTGCGGCACCAATGTTGTCAGTTTGTAACCCAAAACCCCAAACAGGACTTTACTGATGCCAGTACTCCCGGCTTTGGATCGGTGTTAATGTAAGCCGAAGAGATAGAAAGTCTCACTCAGTCGCATTCTTTTCGAAATCTACAACCGTTGTCAAGTCGAAATATAAAAGCTTCGAGTTAGAAACCCTTGCAATGATTTATTCACTTCGACGGTTTTGCATGTATTTGAAAGGTGTTCCATTTAAAATCAGCACTGAGTGCAATTCACTTCTGAGTAAAAAAACATGTAAATCCACGGATAGCTTCATGTTCATTGGAGTTGGAAAATTATAATTATATAATTCAGCATCGAAGTGGTGTCTCCATAGGACATGCTGATGTATTATGTTTCCCAAATGAAGGCCAAACTTATCTGCATGAAGATGTAACGAATGTGTGCCACCTACTAGCCGCTGTTGATGATGATGATATAGACTTTCAAATCCAGGTGACTCAAAGTCGCGGCAAGAGAATAGAGGCAATGAGAGCAAAATTAGAAACGTGTGTAGTTGATGGTTTTCATTTAAATGATGGCTTAGTTTTCTGTAAAGATGAATCGGGAGACAATTTCATCCATATTATTCACGAGCAAATAATACAGTTAAGTAATGATAAATATTACGGACAATTGCGGAAGAATTATGAGACAAGAAATTGATCTCTTTATTAAATGTATTATGTATTCTGTGTCTATTCGTTGGAACGAGCATAGCTCGCATAACATACTGAAGGAACGGATTGATTTTAGCACAATTCACATTGATCATTTTCGTTATATACCATCAATCGCATCTAATCAGAATCATATTTTAATGGTCGTTTTTACATTTACCAAATTTGTTCGCCTTGAACAAAAATAGAAGAATACTCAAGAATTACGTCACAGTCTAACACAATCAACTACGGTATATATTGTGACAAATTTAAGAAATATAAAACTTAAACCAGAGGAGAGATCATCGAAAATGAAACCATTAAGAACGAGAATACCAAAACCGTAAATTTTGTAACTACGAGTACAATGGATACTAAATATGAAAGTTGTATACTGATATATGTATATGAACGTGTATAATGTCTATGTGTGTTTATGTGTGTATTGTGCATTTAGGTTAGGTAGGTTAAGGTTTATTTTAAGTTAGAGATTAAGTTTTTATAAAAAATAAAAAAAATTACATCCATATGCTAAGTTTTTTGTTATCAATTTTTTCTTAGCCCTAAGTACACAAAATAAACATTTATAAATAAAATGTAAATGAAGTCGAAAGACATAGATATAAGAATTTAGATTAGCTTAGAGTGCCTGTGTGGGACCAGTAAGTTAGTATAAGATTGTTAAGTAATTGTAAGCTAGCATTTAAGCATTTTTTGTTAGTATGTAAGAGTTAGTGATTAAGTAAATAAAATGCATTGAAAACTGAAAAAACTGAACTAAATATGAAAGAGAAAATACTGTTCATATAAAAGCCAATAAATTACACATTTAAAAAAAACACATATTGTGACAAATTTAAGAAATATAAAACTTAAACCAGAGGAGAGATCATCGAAAATGAAACCATTTAGAACGAGAATACCAAAACCGTAAATTTTGTAAATACAATGGATACTAAATATGAAAGATTAAATACTGTTCATATAAAAGCCAATAAATTACACATTTTAAAAAACAGTCAATCAAATAAATGGCATAGTAATGAACTCCAATTTCTAAAAATTAAAAAAAATTAAAAATACTAGAATGCTAAAATAATAAATGACAAAAACAGCTGGGATGAATACAAAATCATAAGGAACCATTGGGTAAAATAAATGAAGCAAAATCAAAAGTGGAAAACTCTATAGAATTTGGTGTTAAAACAAAATAAATCACAAATAAGTAATATAATTTTCAAAGAGACCAACTTCACAGATGATGATGAAACCTCAAACAAGTTTAATAAGTATTTTATATAAAGTACTCGTATACAAACAATAAGAAATGATATCGAAAATACGGAATATGTAAATACATACAATACGAATGCAAATTTCAATATGCAAAGATTTAAAAAATAAGGATGACTTTGACAAATTTATCCCCCAAATAATGCTTGATAATTGATGTAAATTAGGATTAGGTTATACTCTGCTTGATATAGTAAACAATTCGTTACAAAGGGGAGAATATCCGAATTCGTGGAAGGGGTCGATGATTACACCAGTAGAAAAAATCAATAATACAAAAAATTGCGAGGAATATCGCGTCCGATTAACACATTAAGAACATTTGACAGAATTTTGGAAAGTGTTGTAAAACAATAGCTTATGGCTCATATGGAAAGAAATAATATATTTTCAGCTTTCCAATCGGGATTTAGAAAAAATTACTCTTGTGAAGCGGCAGTTAATCTTGTAACAAATAAATAGAAAAGTGGGAGAACTAAGGAAAAAACAATGGCACTATTGCTAGGTTTCAAAAGGGCTTTCGAAACAACAGATCGGAATATTCTGCTGGTAAGGATATGGGATAAGAGATAAAGAACTGGAATGGTGTAAATCATTCCCTCAACAATTTCGCAAAGAACAAAGGTCAACAATAGAGTGGGAGCACTACTTTGTATAATATACATTAATGATATACCAGAAACTATACATGAATGCAAGATTGCTCTTTATGCAAATAACACACTAATCTATGTCGAAGGAAAAGATGCAGATGAATGCATAAGAACTACTATGTGACATTAACCGAATAACATTATGGTTAAGAATGAACAAACTGGAATTAAACGAACAGAAAACGTAAATTTTTAATATAAACATAAATACTGAAAATATTGTACTATAGAAATAAATAACAATAAAATAGAAAATGTAAATCTTATCAAGTACCTAGGAATAAACATTGAAAAATTTTTAAATTTGCTGAACATGTAGAGTCCGTACCTGCAAATTGGAAAAATGATTGGTTTCTTTAAAAGTATACGAAGAAAAAGTATATATAATATAATAGTACATAATACTATCATTAAACCTCATTTTGAATATTGCTCGTCTATTTTATACACGTCTTGGAATCACAGTCAGATACAGGGACTTCAAAAACTTCAAAATAAAGCAATGAGATGCATATTAGGATGCAATAGACTCACACCAATAAGATGCATAGTGGATCGCTGAAATGGCTAAGCATACGAGAAAGATTGGAGCTCGACACGCTGATAGCAGTCTTCAAAATGAAGCAGGCGGTTGCATCAAATTATTTTACAAGTGCAGTAAAATTCATAGGTGGATCACGCCTGTACCAATTGCACAGCGGTAATGATTTCAGAGTCCATCATCAGAGTATTACAGAGTATTTGGTTCGTCATCTCCGTTGTACAGTCTACAGAAATTTTTTTTTTCATATCCAATCCGACATTCATTAAATTCAGACGTGCTTAAATTTCGCTCCGCTAATTTATTTGCATTTAATTTTTTCCATCCTAATTTGCAATAACTTGGACAAGCTATTTCTCGGTCATGGCCTTTTGTTGTGTTTTGCTGACTCGATTTGTTTATCGATTAAAAGTGCATAATAACCTTAAAGTAAATTTAACAACTAAGCCTATTCTCATTCACCGCCTTTTGTGTTTTTCTTCATCAGTTTCAGTTTTAAAGCATTTTATTTCCTTAAACATTAACTCTTACATATTAACAAAAAATGCTTAAATGCTAGCTTAAAATTACTTAACAATCTTATACTAACTTACTGGCCCCACACAGGCACTCTAAGCTACTCTAAATTCTTATATCTATGTCTTTCGACTTTATGTACATTTTCTTTACTAATAATTATTTACTATACTTAAAGCTAAGAAAAAAATTGCTAACAAAAATTTAGCCTATGGACATAATTTTTTATTTTTTATAAAAACTTAATATCTAACTTAAAATAAACCTTAGCCTACCTAACCTAGATGCACAATACACACATACACACATAGACATTATACACAATTATATACATATATTAGGATATACCTTTGTATACACTAATATATGTATATATTTCTTAGATGCTAACCTAAACCTATGTAAGCTGGCCATCGCTATTTACCGAGAAAACAGATTGGTCACCTCTGCCTCATTACTGAGGCTGGTCCGTAATTGACGAAAACGACGACGAAACATCTTCTCCATCATTCAACCACCAGAAATGCTGGTGCTGCCGAACGACATCCCTCTTATCGCGATTCCCCACCGCCCTACTGAACCTGAGGCGATCCGCACTGCCATGTGCGACGTATCTGTTGTAGTTGAGTCGCCTGTCCCCAGCTGTCCGAGCGACATGGAAGATTAACGGCACCGCTGATCTATCCTGGATCAACCCTATCTGATCTAGGTAGAGGAATGCTTCCGGTGGAACGAAGCCGTCAGATCGCACACTCTCGTGGTAAAGGTAATTGGGGTAGTAAGCCCCAGATATCAGGTTATTCGTCGATGTCATTGCTCTCTCAATGTGCCTTCGAGTCAGCTTAATTACGAAGTTGTCCACTCTTATTAGGTTCGCCCTGTTGTAAAGGACCTCATTAGGATAAAATTTCTTGTACTCCGACTCTGGTGTTCTGTACAAGCGAAGACAAGCCCTAAGGCAAGCCCTCTCAAACACTCGAATCTTTCCATTAAGCTTGCTCTTACATTGAACCACACGGGACAACTAAATACCAGCATGGGCCTGATAAGGGCCATGTAGCAGAATACCTTTACTCTCGCATCGAGTTGGCTGCTATAAAACAGTCTCTTTGCTAGGGCAAAAGCACCTTTAGCTCTGGCCAGAGCAGCATCTACATTTTTGCCAAAATACAGAAACTGATTTAGCCAAATTCCAAGGTATCTGACTACATTTCGACAGGCAAGAGGTTGTCCGTGTTGTCCAATGATAGAGAACTTTCGCCAATTTTTTCAGGTATCCCAGAGGCTCCAGACAACGGCGTCCTAAAGAGAAGGGTTTCCGACTTCTGAAAGTTGATTTTCAACTTCCAGTCATCGCAAAATCGTCTTATCTTATCGAAGTCACGCTGCAAGAGAGTATTAATGACCTCGATTTTTGGACCTGTTCTGTACGCTACCAAATCGTCTGCGTACGCAATAGTATGGGGAAGTGAACCTATCAAGTCGCTTGTGTAAATGTTAAATAGAATCGGCGAATTGACCGCGCCTTGCTGAAGACCATTTTTAATTTGAAATATTCCAACAGAAGTCACATCACCATTTTTCACAATGAACTGTCTGTTGGTTAGCATATTATAAAGAATGTACAAGAGTGGTTTACTGATCCCCAGCCTAGTCAGCTTATAGAAAAGACCCTCTAACCATACGGTGTCGAAAGCCTTCTCCAAGTCAACAAGGCAGGCACCAGTGCATTGTTTTTTGCCTTTGTTCCATTGGATATCAGAAACCAGTTTAGACGCGGCATGTGAGATATCATGTCCCGCCTTAAAACCGAATTGATTATCCGGAACTATATGTTTGTCCTCAACCCACCTAGACAGAGCTCTATTGATTACCTTTTCAAAAACCTTACTGATATTCGGAAGGAGACTTATCGACCGGAGATTCGCCGGATTGGATATATCCTTTCCCGTTTTGGGGATAGGTTGAACCACCGTAGTTTTTCAATGCACTGGATAATGTGCATTATTCATTGCATTATTAAACAGGGTGGTGTAAATGTCCACCGCTTCTAGAGGAAGATGTCGAAGCACGATGTTCGGAATACCATCGGTCCCCACCGATTTCTTAGCCCTGATTGTGTCGAAGATCTCATGGAGTCCTTCTTTCGAAATGAACGGGCGTAGGCCACCCTCTCTGGCAATGACGTTATTTGCCATATTTTCGTCGCTAAACCGGGTGAAACCAGAGCCCTCGGATCACCAGTTCCCTATTTCATTTCGAATGCAGAAGTCGTGCACCAAGACGCGACTGCCCAGGTCGTAGTGTTTTTCTTCATTCAACACATTACATTCTCAACTGACCTATCCTAACTAATTCATCGTCATCATGTCAGAATTATATGAAGTGCGTATTGCTCCCTAATCAGTTGAAATCAGTTGAAGACTTATCAATTTCCGTCGAGCACTCTGCAATCTATAATAACAGTCAATTTAGAAACGTATCATGCAGTTGACTCAAAATAGTGATTTGATAAAACGAAATGATAAACATGACATTAGTGAAGATTCAATAAAATAATTTCAATCACATAGTGATAAAATCTTACATACCCACAATAACAGACTCTTTAAGTTCTCTATGGTCTTCCCTCGATTTTTATCTTCAAAGTACATCCAGAAGCAACGTTCTCCCTCTGCCAAATAATGATCAGTTGCTCATAAGCATCATGTGCTAAATGAGCGATTTAAGCTTGAATCCGCAGTTATGTTCTCCTCCGCCACAAACCTCTCCGTTAAATGATGCTACTACACCAACTCCTGAATCCACAATCTCAAGATTCGGAATCTTAAGGGCACTTTCGGAGTGGAACAAGAGAATAAAAAAGTTGAACAATTTCAACAAAGCTGAGTTAGTTGCCTTTTTAATAAGAGGTACATATATCGATCGAACCAGGCTAATCAAAATTTAAAATTGATGTCGGCAACTGCCGTAAGATCTCCACCAACACCTTCAAGGTAAGCATCCCGTCAAAATATGAATGGATGTTCATCAACCCTGCTTCCGACGTCATCAATCTGGGTGGAATAATCTTTTCATGGTTAAAAAACTGAATACACGAAACAATAAACATCGCAAGGATACTACCTTTAAGTCCAGTAATTCAAAACCTAGAAAAGTAAGCAATGTTAATTTTAAGTCGAACCCTATACCGAAGCCTAACTCTTATAAAAAAAGCCCAACTCCTAATAAACAAGCTCCTGATCCAAACTGGAGTTTTAAAGTTGGGACGTTTCCTGTCTTCACTTCATACTGCCAATCGCTTATATAAAACTTTCTTCCTCTCCGTCCAACCCAATTCGCAAACGTGTATCTTTTAAACTTGATCCTCCTCCCAGTCATTTACAAAACCCAACAACATCTCCTCATTCCACTCAAACAAAAACGGCTTACTCCAACTTTATTCGCTCCCATATTTTATATTCCTACCCTATCTCCTAAGCTAGATTCCCACCCTAATACAACACCACCTTCTTTTTTAGACCCCATACTTCTTCCAAAGGCAAAGTTAACCAAGCACCTTATCGATTCAGGAGGCGATGGCCGGTATTTTCTCTCTCGATTAAGAGACAGCAGATTATATGATAATGTTCGTTTATATCTCCCCTTCCTACATGTTAAGCCTGACTCTGTCTGTATCGACGGTATAACGAAAACCAGTGCAATGGTTTCCATTCTGCAAGAAGGCCTCCCCAGTAATCATAATGATCACGGTAACTAAGCTAAGCTTCTATGGGCTCAGACTGACCAGTCCTACTTTACTGCAACAAATCTCACCAAGAAAATCTTTTCATCGGCTAACTAGCTGACTCTGGTCTGCATCAATTAAGTGGTGTCACCAATAACATTGGCAGACAACTCGACCTAGCCTTCGCCACTGATACAGATAACTGCGTTGTTTTAGAAAGTAAACATCTTCTTTCTAAGATGGATAGTTACCACCCTCCCCTTTCTCTTACGTTAACGTCTGACAATGGTCTTTGTCCCGTTTCCTATAAGTATTCTTACAGTTTTAATTTTCATAGGGCTAACTACGGCAAACTGAACAACCTCCTCAGTATGGCCAATTTTAACTTTCTCTATGATAACCCTAACCTTACGGTTAACGATGCTCTTGTATCGTTGCAATTTTAAAATGTCTCTCCCAATCTGTAACTTTTTTACCCAAAAAGAATCGCAATTTTTTTCTAGCCAAGCGTTCGCCATCGATTCACAAGAGCCGACCACTCTTACTTTTCCTACTTAAATAGTTTGGAAAAATTTGGAATCTGTGTCTATAAATTTACAGCAAGTTAAAGATATAATAATAAACCTCAAAGATGATTATTCTGCTGGACCTGATGATCTTCCTCCTATATTTTTAAAGAAAAGTCAAATGAACCTAGCCCAACATATTACAGCTCTCTTTCAGCTTTCTATCACCCAGGGATTACTTCCCTCAACCTGGAAAATATATTTTATTATTCCCCTATATAAAAAAGGTCAAATAGATGATATTTCCAACTATAGACCAATTGCTAACTTGTCCTGCATACCTACTCTTTTTGCTGGCATTATCTATGACATAATGCTTTTCCATTGTAAATCTATTGTTTCCCTAAACCAGAACAGATTTCTCAAAGATAGATCTACGACCACCAACTTAACGGAATTCGTATCAAGCACTTTATGTGCACTGGAATCTGGAAGTGAAGTTTCACCGATTGCAGCAAAGAATTTAATAGAATTTTTCCTTCTAAAGTTAAGAGCTCTTGGTTTCCAAATAATCTTTATAACGTGGGTTCAATCCTATTTAAATGAATGGCAATACTATATACTATTTAGGTCCATGATTTCTGACCCAATTAAAGTCTCCTCTGGTGTTCCTCAAGGCGGATCCCTTTTTATTTATTCTGACCATTAATGATGTTGATTGTATCATTAAAAATTCATACATACGAGTATGTATCTATTTACGTAGATGATATGAAAATCTTTTTAGATATACGAGTATATCATCGTGCTCAGACAACCTACCACTGCAGCAAGATCTAGACAGACTTTGTACTCTCTGTCAGAAGAATTTTCTTGAGCTTAAAGTCAATAAGTGTCACGCGATAACTTATTCCCGTAAGCGCCCCCCTACTTCACCACGCTGCTATCTAATCATTGATCAGCCAGTTCCCTTTGTGAATGAGTTGCCTGATTTTGGTGTTATCTATGAGAAGGAACTCAATTTCCGTCCTTGTTGAAAATTAAACTCAATCAACACTATTATATATATTACATCGTATTGTTTAATATATTTCTATAACTATCCCTTTCTACTATATGAACATTTGTATATAGCGTTTTCCAATAAGGACTTGAAAACTTTTTTTCGCAAACCATTTGAGATATTTCAAAAACTTTATAATCGGGTTGAAGTACAATCAAAACATTTATGAATGGAACTCGACTTCGGTCGCGGGCACGTTTGCAGCGGTCGATTCGTTGGATCCAATTTTCACCCACTTGGCCACACCTTTCGGCCGAAACGGCCGTTATTTCGCGTTCAATGTTGTCTCTGAGCTCTTCCAACGCCGTCGGCGTGTTGGCATAAACCAATGACTTAACGTAGCCCCGCAGAAAATAGTCAAGCGGCGTTAAATGGCACGAACGAGGTGGCCAATCGACTGGCCCATGTCTTGAGATAACAAACTCACCATACTTACTCTTCAATAAATCGATTGTAGCGTGTGCTGTGTGGCTTGTGGCATCATCCTGTTGAAACCACATGTCGCCCAAGTCCATATCTTCCAATTCGGGACAAAAATAATCAGCGATCATGGCGCGATAACGCTGACCATTCACAGTAACGTGACGATCGTTATCGTCGACGAAAAAACGTGGCCCAATAATGCGCCGGCATGCAAACCGCACCAAACAGTTATTTTTTGTGGACTCATGAAGCACATGTGGATTTTCACCCGACCAATAACGCATATTTTGCTTATTGACGAACACATTGAGCCATGAATTAGCTTCGTCACTGAAGATGATTTTGCGATGAAATTCATCATCTTGGCGCATCTTCTCCAGAACACTATCGGAGAACGTACGTCGCCTCAAATGGTCCATCGGCTTCAATTCTCGAGTCAGCTTAATCTTGTATGTGTCTAAACCAAGATCCTTACGCAAAATACCTCATAATTTGGTCTCAGCGATGCCCAATTCTTGAGCACGCCGTGGATTACTGATTTAGATCCGTGGATGACTGGTTTAGATCGTTTGCTATGGACACCTGAACGGCAGCAATATTTTCGACACTTCGACCAACTCGTTGTCTCACTGACACGGTAACATCACACAACGAATATGTAGACTCAAATTTTTGCACTAAACTTGTTATTGCCTGTCTACTAGAGCGAGAATTACGACCGAAAATTGGAGTTAGCGCTCTTAAAGTTGTAGTCACCGACTCCGAATTTGGGTAGAAAATTTTTATAATTTGCAGAGGTTTCTCGTTCGTGTACTTTACCATGATGAAAATGTTGAGTTTACAGTTTGATGATTAGTGAAAGAGTGCGTTCACAAATTAAATTCAAAATTGTCAAATCCCTATTGGAAAACCCTATATAAGAACCTCTTTGAACTAATAAGTGTAGTGATCGCACATTCTTCGACCCGATAAGATCGGTCTCAACTAACAATTCTACTCGATGTGCCTTTTTTAAAGTTAATAAAAACTCGAAATATAAAAAAGTGCGTTCTGCTCTGGGCAAACTTCAAATTAGTACCGAAACCCAGGAACAAACCGAAGTATAGAATTGAAAGTTTGTCGCGATTAACTAAATCTGTAAAAGAGTCGTAGTCATAATGGAGCACTAAGCGCGTGCTGGTCAGGTGACCAAAATATCGAACGAAGCGAATGATTATTTGCAATAGTTAACATCCTTGCGGAAATAGAAGATTTATCGCAATTAGACACAATTGAGGAGGAACTTTCGTCCTATCTTCAACACCTCACAACAGCGCACGAAAACTTTTGTACTATCAATCAAGAAGTTCAGGCAAAATGATTGGGTAACAAAAATCGAGAGAAGATGGCTGAATACGCAAATACAGCAGTAGGTTTAATGGCCGAATTGCAGGTACGTTTGACAAAATCCAAGTCCAAATGACGTGAGCGTCCAGCGCGCATCAATCTCAGCAAAGTCTAATTTGCCAAAATTTAAACTAAAAACTTTCTCTGGCAACCACCGAGAGTGGCTACGGTTTTGAGAAAATTTTCGGGCCAACATACACGAAAATGATTCACTTTTTGGTGCCGAAAAATCGAATTACTTGCACACCGTTTTAAGGGTAAAGCGGGAAAAACAATTTCGGGCTTTACTCCCACCGACACCGACCATGTTATGATGGAAGTATCTCACTTCTGCAAGAAGAGTATGGTGACAAACAAAAACTGATCGACAAATGTCAAAAATATTTTAAGGTTTTTAAAAGAATTAGTAGAGTCTATAGAAAGAGCAGCTGTTGGAAGAGCGACGAGATCAGCTTCTAATAACAAGCACATGGCTCCAGAAATGTCAACAGCAGCGGGCCTTAGCACTCCTTCTTCGAGTACGATTTGTTCATGCACAATCGAAGAAAAGAAACAGATGCTAAAGGGAGATGGTAGGTGTTTTCGCTACACAGCGCAAAATTTCGTCATGCCAAGACAATATGTTGTAAAATTTTCAAACGAAGACATGCAACAACTTTATGTGTGACAGCCTATCTGCTAATAGTAAGACTCAAAATAGTGACGTGCTGACTAACCCAACATTAAACTTAAGTGCTCCGAGTGTACATAAGCCAAGTGAGACAAAAGTATATCTGCAAACTGCTCGACTAAAGTTGTCACCACCGGTTCAAATGAACAGCCATAATCTGTTTGTTCCTATAATCATTGATGGCGGTAGTCAGCGAAAATTTATCAGAGAAATGATAGCAAATAAACTGAAGCTGCTAAACGATGCAATGGAAATGCTTCATGTGAGTCTTGCAACCTACCACCTCACAACCCTGAAAGCTGCACGCGCACTTTCTGCGCAAACTGTCACGAGGCACACCCATCATCGTCAAGAATGTGTAAACGATATTTGCAAGCAAAGGAAATATTAAAAATAAAAACTATTAGAAAGGGCAGTATGGCGGAGGCTAAGCGGATTTTTGGTAAGCAAAACCCTACTCCAGCACTTACTACCAGTTATTCTACTGTTGTCAGAACTCCAGCTCAGACCGAAAATGCCCCCACTGCCTATTCTCACGCACTTCCCCCTCAAACTAGCCAAATAAGTTCCAACACCGCTTCATCCGCATACTGCCGCAAAATCGAACCATTGACTTTGGTTAGACAGAAAGCACCAGAAACATATGCAGTTCTAAAAAAAAATAACACCACATCTGTACACACAGCCAGTTCCTCTCACTCGCATGTTGCAAACGACGGAAATTGTCAAAACTTGAGTGCTTTTGAATCACTCAATAAAGCAGCCAACACCCAAAACACACATACACAACATAAAAAAAACACTCAACTCTCTCATAACACATCAGCCACTCCAGGTCTAGCCAATTCGCACAACTCAAACAAGCCAGAAACTCAACTAAATAAAAGCAACTCAATCGAACCTCTTTCTCACAGTCATTTACACACTCAAAACACATTAAATACAAAACTCACAGAAAACCCATACAACGCACGTACTTCTCTTACCTATCAGTCAAATAATCTCCCTCAGAGTAACCAATACCACCTAATCTCGCCGAGCAATGATGACAATGCCATATAAAAATCTCAGTTTAACTAAAAACACCGACTCTGCGGTTCAGATGCTGAATCAATCGAGCTCTCTTAGGAGCCCTCCTGGGAGCTCGATTGATTCGCCGCCTGTATCACTGAATTCAAGATCGAGCAACTTAAAACTTTTGCAACCCGACTTTACACAGTACAAGACAGATTATACTGTCTACAAGTCACCCTCAACTTCAAAACGTTTTCCGAATTTGTTTGGCTTTGCACAATATAAACCAAGATATATTGTGTGTAACGCACACAAAAAATCAACACCATCAGTTAAAATTCTTCAGTGGAACCTTGATGGTTATTATAATAACTTTCATGAGTTACAGCTACTAATTAATGAAATAAAACCTCTAATAATCTCCTTACAAGAAACTCATATCCCCTATAAAACTTCAGCATTTTCCCCAAAACAATACAATCCCTTTTTTTATAATCTCCCTACCAACACAACTTCAAAACAGGGAATAGCTCTCCTTGTTCACAAGTCAATCCCTCATAATTTTTTTTTTATAAACTCTACAATTTCCGCCATTGGTGTTGAGATAGAGTTAGAACGCAAATTTACTGTGCTCTCAGTATATATTCCGCCCGATCAAAATTTTAATGTCTCAGACATTGAAAGCTTAACAAACGGAATAACAACCCCTGTTATAGTTACGGGTGATTTCAATTCATGGAGCGCACTTTGGGGTTCAAGTCTTTCCAACTCTAGAGGTAAAATAATAGAAAATTTTCTCACCAACTCTAATTTTATTGTGCTTAACGACGGTAGTCCTACACACTTTTCCACACATGGTACCTTCACCAGAGTCGACCTATCTCTTATTTCAGCCACTATCTATCCAACTGCATCGTGGTTCGCACTTACTGATCTTCATGGTAGTGACCACTTTCCTATCATAACCACACTCAATATGGGTAACCAAACACCACCCGCCAAAAACTTGCCCAAATTTGTAACCGATAAAGCAGACTGGACACTATTCCAAAGCACCCTATGTAGAATCTTAGACAAAAAATCAGCCACAACGAATATAAACAAAGAGGCAGCCGTACTTACCAAAACCATCCGATCAGCAGCCAACTTATCTATTCCACAAACGAATAACATAATAGCAAAAAAACATGTGCCATGGTGGAACAGGGAGTTAGGCTACCTTCGTCCAGTTAAGCAAAAAGCATGGCAAATTTACAAAAAACACCCAAACCCTCCAAACCTTGTTTTTTACAAAAAAGCAAATGCCGCCTTCCGACGTGCAGCTAAAGTTGCGAAACAAGAAACCTTCAAGAACTTTACCGCTAATATAAACCCAAAAGCCTCCTCGAAGAAAATCTGGTCTGACATTCGTACCCTTACAGGAAATTATATTCAACGAGGCATTAAAGTTATTAAAACGGACAATAAAACTCTTTCCGACCCTTCTGAGATCGCTAACCTAATTGGACTAACTTGGTCTGATTACACTAAGGGCTCTAACTTCCCCTGCGAGTTTATCGAAGCAAAATACTCCCTAATAAATAACATTCCATAAGAATATAGCATCTCGCCATCAGCCAAAACCATCGAATCACCCATTAATTTATTAGAGCTGGAAAGCTGTCCTAGCAAGGTAAAGGGAAAAACGCCGGGTATAGACCGCATCTCCTATCCCATGTTAAAAAACACACCACCTGCGTTCAAAACTCGCCTGCTTGCCCTATACAATCAAATTTTCGAATCTGGATACATCCCTCAGATATGGAAAACAGCTAGTGTTACGCCGATTCCGAAACCAAAAAAATCACCAACAGATATTAACAGCTACATACCAATTTCTCTGCTGCCCTGCACAGGAAAAATTTTGGAAAAAATAATATCTAATCGACTGCTTTGGTACATAGAAAAAAACAATTTTATAGACGAAAACCAAGTCGCTTTTAAACATGGCCGATCTACAATAGATGCGCTTTTACACATAGACGAATTCATCGCTTCCGCACTGTCTACAAAAAATCATGTGTCTATTCTGTCAGTCGATTTTGAAAAAGCCTTTGAAAGAATCGGAATACACATAATTTTAAATAGACTTTTTGAATGGCGAATCGGTCCAAAAATCCTAAAATATGTAAAATCATTTTTATTAAAAAGGAAATTTCGCGTAAAACATAATAAGAACGGTATTCCACAAGGATCACCACTCTCAGTAATTTTATTCATAATAGCTTTTCACGAGTTAAGCGCAATTTTAATAAAATTTAAAATAATCCGACATTCTCTTTATGCAGATGACTTGTATATATTATCTAAATGCAAAGATTTAAATAAAGTTAAGACCTGCTTTTTCAGCATTTTGTCCGACATAGTTAAATGGTGCAAATTATCCGGGGCAAAAATCTCGTTTGACAAAACTAAAGCTTTGCATATTTGCAAAAAAACAAGCTGCCAAAATCTGCTGAACTTTAGTTTTAATAATAGAGCCATAAAGAGCGTTAACACATTAAGTATATTAGGAGTTATATTTGACTCTAAATTTAGTTTTAATGAGCATTGTAAATTATTAAAAAAAAGCTTAGCTACCAGACTAAATGTAATTAAGTATTTATCATCACCAAATGGTTATTCCCATACAAACAGTATTATAAGAGTAGTTAAGTCTATAATTTTGTCAAAAATCGACTACGGCCTTGTTATCTACGGTAAATGCAGTAAATCTTCGCTCTCTACAATTAAACCTGAATATCATGCAGCTCTCAGATGCGCCCTTAAAGCTTTCAGAACCACTTAACAGAAGGTGGTCTTCTATCGATCGAACAACGGATCGACTATCTAACCGCACTCCTCTTACCGAAGATCTTATCATCACAAAAATCGCCAATAACATCCGACGCTAAAAAAATATGATCCCGTAAAAGGATTTCAAAACGACCGTCAACTATGTGCAACGCAATCTCCGCAGCCAAAGACTTCAACATCTCCTTCAACCTTCATACCCACAGGACACCGACCCACCCACCATGGCAATTAGACGCAGAATCTATAATTACTGATCTACATGCATTCCAAAAAAACTCGACACATAGCGACATATACAAAGCATTGTTCTCTGAAATATCCAACCAATTCAAGAACCAAAATTGGAAACTTGTTTTTACAGACGCTTCTAAGACAGAACACTGCACTTCATTTGCAGTTGTTAATGAAAACAACAGGGTCCTCACAAAGGGTTTGTTGCCTCATTTCGCTTCAATCTTCACAGCTGAAGCTAGAGCGATACTTCAAGCTACAATAGTTGCCGGGGAAAAAACTACACTTATTTGTACAGATAGCTTATCTACCTTAGAAGCTTTAAAAAACATCAACAATAATTGTGAAATTACCGAAGCCATCAGGGACAAACTGATACAATACAAAAATTCATTAAAACTTCTTTGGGTACCTGGGCACATGGGAATTCTAGGAAACGAGAACGCTGATCAAGTAGCAAAATTGGCGATTAAAGAACCACTTCAAATGTTCAACTGCCTCAACAGAATAGATCTTCAGAGGGAAATCAAAAGACTTTTTGAAGCTAAAAGGCAAACACTTTGGAAAGACTACACACATCACTACTCATCTATCAACCCCGGAGGCCTTTCGACCTTATACCCATCCAGCTGTTCAAAAAAAATGTTAACATGTTTTCTGCGTCTCCGAATGGGACATACCCAAATTACTCATGGGTACCTCCTAAACAAAACCACACCATCCAACTGTCAACTATGCTGCAACAATACACCCCAATCCATGCAACATCTCCTTGACTGCCAGAAGATTAAGGACGCACTCACAAGTACATATTGCTCTCTTTCACTTAAAGAACTGCTAATGACACCATCAGAAACCAACATCAAGAAAACTTTTATGCTGCTTAAGTATTTAAATTTTGTTAATGACATCTAAACAATTATGTATATTATTTTGTTTAATATTATAACCCCCACAATTATAACTTCATTAACACTATCTATATAATTATCCATGTATTATATATGTATATATATTAGCTGATAGTCCTGGTAGCTATGGCTAAGCAAATATTGTTCTTGTAATTTACTTACATAACAATAAAGATTATAATAATAATAATAATAATAAACTGAAGCTGCCTTTTGTTGGAGTCTTTAATCTTTCAGTAATACCATTCGGTAATGCGGTAATTTCAAAACATCGAGAATTAAAGACCGTGAAGATTTGCGTACAAAGCCAGTACAGTAGCCGTTCGTTCGAAATTATTGCCGTAGTCGTACCCGAAATCTGCCTCGACGTTTTACCAAATCTTGTGAGCGTATTAACCAGTTAAGTGGATTTACATTAGCAGACAGCAACCCAAATGGTTATAAGCTGGAGCAAGGGCTAAGTGTATTTATCGGTGCTGACTATTTCTGGCAAATTTTCACTGGGAAATATAGGAGGTTAACTGATTGTTCGACTGCGGTTCATACCATCTTTGGAGGGACAATCCAAGGTCCAAGTAGAGCAAGCGAAAACTCAATTTCAAATGAATATATATCTACTCTTTGCAGTTTATCGGTAAAGGTAGCGATGGAACATATATGGTTTTAGGAATGAGATGGAATATATTTACGAGTACTGATGAGCTGATAATTAACGTGAATGCCAAACAACAAACGAAGTTGAATATTGCGACGAAACGCACCGTTTTGAAGGTAATGGCTGGTATTTATGATCATTTGGGATATCTTATCCCAGTTGTTATGAGACTCAAAATCCTGTTCCAATCTTTATGGCGCGATAAGTTGGATTGGGATGAACCCTTAGGGGCTGAGCTGCCAAGGAATGGAAGGCCAGTACAAGAGGCCTTGACAAAATAGGCGAGTTGGCCTTAAACAGACGGCTTGGAACAACAACGCAATCCCAGAAAGCAGATGTGCTTGTACGGCTTAAGGATTTAAGTACTGGAATAAAGGTAAATTTCATTTGTGCAAATCGGCGTATGGCGACGAAACTGGATCTAACTGCGACGTTGATTTCTGCATATTTTAGGAAAGCAAACCTGCCTTTTGAGCGATACTATTTGTGGACTGATTCCCTTATAACATTACACTGGATTAAAGGCGATACCAGACGATGGAAGCCATATGCTTTCAATAGAGTTAGGGAAATACAGGATCTAACTAATTCGAAGGATTGGCAGCACTGTTCCGGTAGGGAAAATCCCGAAGATCTTATTACGAGGGGCATATCGTTGGATAAATTTTCTGCTTCATCATTGTGGAAGGAAGGTCCGGACTGGTTGAAAAGGAGTATTATGGAGTGGTCTGGTGAGACTCTGTTACCAAAGAAATCGATTTCATTGTTAACTACGTACGAGATGACACCGAAGATGACATCGTCGGAGCAAAATGAGCCACTGCTTCACAATAAAAATATAAGTAGCTGGGATCGTTTACTTATTCGCAGTAGCCTATGTTTTAAAGGTAGTGGACCGGATGCATAAAAAGTTGAGATCTCCTATGAAGTTCCTTAGAGGATCGGATTTGAAGAAAGCTGAGGATTACTGTTTGAAATATTTTCAAAAAACGTTTTTTTATTAATGAGATTTTGTCTTTGCAGCCTGATAAACCCATTCCAAGATCATCAGGTCTGTTGAATCTCAATCCTTTCCTGGATGATAATGGCCTATTGTTTGTTGGTAGTAGGTTGCAGCAATTGAACTACCCGAAAAATGTCATCAGCCCGATCATTTTACCGAAGACGTCCCACTTTAACAAGATGTTTATCAGTTATCTTCACGAACGGGTATTGTATGGATGAGTGACTACAGTTCTGGTTTTGCTGCGTTAAAGTTATTGGCTGCCAAGGGGCCGCCAAATTATTAAGAAGTTCATCGCTGGTTGTACGGGTTGCATAAAAGTCAAAGGCAAAGCCGGAGCGCAACCCTTTGCCCCACTTGCAAGAGAACGTTTGTTAGCATCACGACCATTTGAGACTGTCGTAGTGTACTTTGTAGGCCCCCTCTATACTTCACCCAGTAACAACGACATCAACGGAGGGAAAGTCTATATTATGCTTTTTACGTGTGCAGTAGTCCGTGCTGTGCACCTGGAGTTGGTACTAAATCTCACTAACGAAAGTTTCCTGTTAGCCATAAGACGATTTATGGCTCGAAGAGGAACACCGACATTTATATTATCGGATAACACTAAAACCTTTAACAAGTCAGAAACGGAGTTTAAGATGTTGGAGATATTTTAACCAGCGAAATTTTTCTTGGTTTAGTGGGTAACCAATGCATCACGTGGCGATTTAGCATGGAACGAGCTCAATGATGGGAGGGTTTTTGGGAGCGCTTGGTGAAAAGTGTAAAGAACGTACTGAAAGTCATAATTTGGAAGTCCAAGATAAACAATGAAGAGCTTCACACATTGCTCACAGAAGCTAAACCTATAATCACATGCGACCACTGACATACGTAAGTGATGGCTCGATATAACTATCTCTGTCTACTATGTAAAACTTTGTATATTAGAACCTCTTTGATCCTCTTTGTATATAAGAATTAATGAGCGTAGTGATAGTAAATTCTTCGACCCGATAAAATTGGTCAGAATTGTTAATTCTACTCGATGTGCCTTCTTTAAAATTAATAAAAACTCGAAATATAAAAAAAGTGCATTTTCCTTTGGGCAAATTTCAAAGTCCTCACATTGATAATATAATAAAAAAGCCAACACTGCCCTTGTCTCCATCAAGCGCTGGTCTAAGGAGTTTTCTAATCCTCATGTTTCCAAATCTCTTTACATAACCTTTGTTAGGCCTCTTCTTGAATACTCGTATGATAGCCAAATTTGGTCACCCTACACAGAACTCACATCCACCAGATAGAAGCTGGTCAAGGCAGGTTTTTACGGTTTGCTTTACGTGGTCTTCCTTGGAATGATAGCCAAAACTTACCAAATTATACTGACAGGCTGAAACTTATAAATTTACAACTCCTTTCGATACGCCGAAATGTTGCCGACATTCTCTTTATTCATCAAATTTCAGTTGTTAATATCGATTGTCCTTACTTACTTCAACTTATATCTTTTAACAACAACACGCACAATCTTGGTTATCTGCCACTTTTCCGGCTCAATCTTCACAGAACGAATTACGGACACCTGGAGCTAATATCCAGAATGCTTCGTGAAGTTAACAATACTCTGCCTCTCTTCGACTACCATCTTAGCAAACTCTCCCTCAATAAAAAATTTGTTGTAGGTTATACTTCAAAGCTTCGTGCCACACCTTCTCGAAGGCTTGCGATACGACTAGAAAAATGCCAGAACATATCTTTTTTTCCTCTAAGGCGCTTTCATTTATGTTTGTTATTCGGTAGCCCTGATCAATTGTGGAATGTTTGACCCAAAAGCCAAACTGGTGATCCAGGATCAATCGACTTTCCTCAGTTATCGGTTTTAATTGTTTGATCAGAAGCATCTCGAAGACTTTTGAAATTATCGGCAAGCGCCATGTATTTTATGATTTTTTGCCATTTAGACTTTTCGCCAGTTTTAGAACGATTATCACTTCCGCGGCTTTCCATTGGATTGGAACGTATAAAAGCTTAACTAACGCTTTTTTGAGTAACTCTTTTAGGATTTCACCTGTAAAGAAATCGTACTCTGGAGCCTTATTATTTTTCAAGTTTGCCATTGCCTGCCGAAGGACGGTAGCTTCCCCACAAACGAATGGTCAGGTAGAATAAGTAAACCGATTACTTAAGGCAATGTTGAGCAAATTTTCGGAATCACTACTACATGCAGATTTGATGGCCAATCTATCACAAGTTGAATACGCTATTAACATTGACCAACGTGGAAGTATTATTGATGACCTTACAGAATATTTGGAAAACAATTATCTTAAGATCACAGGGATAAAATTTACAGTATTTTCTGAAGAATAATCGGAAGGCGAAAACATATTCTGTTAGTGATTTCGTTGTTATAAGACACGTCGATACAAAAATTTAAAGTTTAAGTATCGAGAATCTCTTAAGTAAAGAGATCTTAAGAGTAGTTAAATTTTAGTAGTTTTATATTATATTATCTTGATTGCGGTTATTTAATATTGTCAGTTTGGCCGGGTTGCAATAGATTTTTTGCGTTATTTAACGCCATCTACTATTTGGTTGTTACATCTCAAATCTAAATTTTAATACTGGCAGTGACAGGACAATGAAGATAGAAGAAAATAAGAAAATTTGTAATTTCCGGCAAAGGAAACCATTTTTTTGCTTTTAAAATCCATAAGAATTAAGAAGGGTTTAAAAATAATTTATAATTCACTTAATCACTTTTATCAACCACTTCTACTTTACTTTGTGATTTACTTAAAATAACATCCTTTATCGCTACCCTTAATTCACTTTTCAAATTCAACCTTAAGATTAGTTTCACCTCTGTTCGACGGTATTTATGCTCCCTGCCATCTTTCTGCAATGTTCTTGAGATGATTCATTTAAACACATTGGGAGTTGGGCTAAGACCAATTACTTTATTTAATAAAAACTCTTATATGACTATGTGTTAATCTATGAGAGAAGAGAGTGGCTCTTTTATGTGCTTTCTTACATATACATCATTCTCTCCCCCTTTCAAGTATAATGAAATACTTGAACAATTTAAAGAGCAAAATAATGTAAATTAATCCATAGAAATATAACTAAATAAATTCATTTTCTAAAACGACTTGTGCAAAATTAACTTTAATTCAACAATTGTTTTAAGGATCATTTTTAATGAGGTTCTTCTTAAACTTTTTAGCCCTGCTTCGGGTAAGCATATATGAATCATCTGTTACTTTATCATCATGAGACTGTCGTCTTTTACGTACTCGTATATTTCTATTTTGTACAATTGGACACGAAAGAAATCGAACTTCTTTAATCTTCTTTTTCTTCATCTGATCTATATGCGCTTGCTTAGTAATACCGTTAGCAAATATTAAATACCTAAAATTACTTAGTTTCTTAACTATTTTAGCTGGTAACCAGTTAACATAATTTGAAAAAATATTTCGATACAATATGATTTCTCCTACTTTAAAATCATAAGTCGTCGGCTTGTGTTGCTGTGTTTCCAAAATACGATCGCTGCACACAATTTTTTGGTTATCTGATCCATTTCCTCGGTGCTGAGGAAGAATTAAATCAAGCAATGTTCTAGGATTAAATTGGAACAACATGTTTGCAGGTGATAATTTTGTTACCCGTCAAAGGGTATTTCTATACTTTATCAGAAAATTGTTTAACTTTAAATTCCATGGTAACATACGTACTTTTGGGTCTACCAACATTTTCCTAAAAGAACTCTTCAATGTTTGAACCGCTCGTTCTGCAATACCATTTGACTGAGGATGATATGGTGGTGACTTCAATACTTCAATACCGTTTGACGTATAGAACGAGATAAATTCATTTGAGCAAAAAGGTGGCCCATTGTCACTTACAATATATGTCGGTAAACGTACTAAAAATGCCTCTTAGACGCTCAATCACACTCTTTGATGTAGTAGTGTGCATTGTTTAAGTATAGAAAATAAGTATTTATAAATAAAATGTAACTGCAGTCGAAAGACATAGATATAAGAATTTAGATTAGCTTAGAGTGCCTGTGTGGGGCCAGTAAGTTAGCATAAGATTGTTAAGTAATTGTAAGCTAGCATTTAAGCATTTTTTGTTAGAATGTAAGAGTTAGTGTTAAGATAATAAAATGCATTAAAACTGAAACTGAAACTGAGTAGTGTGCATTGTGAACGCTTCTATCCACTTGGAATAGGTATCGACTACTACCAAAATAGACATTTTGTCAACTGTGCAAAAATCCAGGTGTATTCTTTCGAAGGGATAGCTTGAACTAGGCCACGTACTCAAAACTTGTTTTTTAGAATTCTGTGTTACTTGACACACCTCACATTGTAAGACAAATGTGTCAACGTCCCTATCAATATTTGGCCACCATAAATATGAGCGTGCTAAAGATTTTGCCCTAACTACCCCAATATGCCCTTCATGCACTAATTCCAAAACTTTAGGTTGCAAGGCTTTTGGTACTACTATTCGGTCCCCGTAAAATAAACATTCAGATTCGGTTGCTAACGAAAATCTTTACAAAAAATATGATCTTATTTCAATAGACACAACATCTGGCCATCCGTCTTTGACAAATTTATAAACTTCCTGTAACACCTTATCACTTTAAGTCTCCCGGCGAACATCCTCAAACCTCAAAGGAAAATCCGATATGTTTAAGGAATTGATACTGTCGTCCTCAACTTCTGTGCTATCCGATAGAGACTACCTCGACAAAGCATCTGCATTTCCCATCTGTGACGCTTTTCTGTACTTTATTGAATACTTGTACATCGACAGCATAATGGCCCACCGGTGGAGCCTATTTGCTGCTACTGAGGGAATATCTTTTTTCTCACCGAAAATAGCCTGAAGAGGTAAGTGATCACTGTAAATCGTGAAATCTAATCCATAGATGTATTTATGGAATTTTTGAACCGCAAAAACAATTGCCAAAGCTTCCCGATGCAATTGCAAATAGTTCCTTTCTGCAGAGCTTAGTGTACTTGACACGAACATAACGGGACGTTCTACTCCATCAAGTAAATGAGATAGGACCGCCCCTACGCCATACGGACTGGCATCTGCGGAAATAATAATCGGTTTCTTAGGGTCATAGTGCGTTAATACATGAATCCCTAACACTAAATCTTTGCTTTTCTGAAACGCTTTTCTGTGGCTCTCATTCCAAACCCATGGCTTATGACCGATGTCAATTGATACAAAACTGAAAGTTCTCCCGAAAGATTTGGAATACACTTGTTATAATAGTTAATTATACCTAGATATGACTTTAACTGCGTTTTGTTAACTGGCTCAGGTGCTTTTAAGACTGCTTCCAACTTGCTGGTACTTGGTTTTATACCTCGTGGACTAATACAGTATCCAAGGTATTCAATTTCTTCTTTGAAGAACTCGCATTTGTTCAAGTTCACTTTAACATTAAACTCTAACAGCCTATCTAAAACAAAAATTAAATTTTCCACACAGTCTTCTCTATATTTACCACCTATCAGTATATCATCAAAATATATATGAACCATGTTGAGACCTTTTAATATTTCATTAATAATTCCCGAAAATATTTGAGGAGCTGTTTTTAGCCCGAAAACCAGCCTTGTAAATTTGAACAATCCAATGTGTGTGTTGACTGTCATTAATTCTTGCGATCGCTCTGATAATGGTACTTGCAAATAAGCCCCTGTAAGATCTAGCTTACAAAAATATTTCCAATCAGCTAACCCTGCTAATATATCGTCAATCCGAGGAATTACAGTATGCTCCATTTCAACAAATTTGTTCACAGTTCTTTTACAATTCACACACAACCTAACCGAACCATCTCCTTTATTCACAATCACCAACGGACTTGCCCACCTACTTCTTTTTACCGGTATCAAAACTCCTACACTACACAACCTTTCTATCTCCTCTTTAACCTTGTCTCTTAATCCAAATGGAACGAATATGCTTTACAAAAAATTGGATAAGCGTCTTGCACAAGATCTATTTCGGCCTCAAACTTTTGTATCACCGATTTATTACTCTTTGAAAATATTAACGAGTATTTAGTAACTATACTTTCTGGAAGTTCCTTCAAGGTCTCGATCTTATGAACCATTCTACTTTTCTCACTAAAGTATTTTCTCCACTCCGGGTATAAAACATCTATCCAATTTCTTCCCAAAAGTGCCCTAAACCTATGTTTACTTTTAATAATTATCAAATTAAGGTTGTGCGACACTTGATTACTTTCAACATGCACCGAAATTTTCCCAACCACCTCAACGTTATCACCTGATAAAAGCTTCAAGGGTAATTTCTCATTTACCAATTTGCAATGTCTAAAATAACTCAAATAGTCCGATTCATGACACACTGCAACACAAGCTCCCGTATCGACTTCCATTTCAAAAAATATATTTTCAACATTCATCTTACATACTAAAGGTTTCTTCTCTTCATACATATAATTTAAATAACTTAAGCCAAACGAATTTATTTCACCTATTGCCATATCATTAATATTATGAACTCGTCTATTTCTCTGATAGCAATTTCTAGCATAATGTCCAAATCGGCCACATTCATAACACTTTACGTTTTTTTTCTTGCTGCTTTTGTCCTTAGATTCATGCACTGCCTTTTGTTGATGTAATTGTTTGCTTGGCTTCCGATGATGGAACTGTGGTGAATTTCCTTGTTCTGCCCTATGCGAAGAACTTGATCTACTGAGTCGATTGTTGTTGTTGTTGTTTCGATGATGGTTTGTAACATAATTTACATGACTGCTTCTCATTATCTCGATGTTGTTATTGCTCATTTCCATGCATAGAGCAATTTGTGCTGCTTTGTCTAATGTTTTAATGTCGGGTTCATTTAAGAGTCGGTTTTGAACTTTGAAATCAATCAGGCCACAAACAAACTGTATCAGGAGAGCTCTCTCCAAAAATGTCCCGAACTCACACTCATTAGCGAGTTGTTTCAATTCCACTAAGTAATCATTTATGCTTTCACATTGTTTCTGCTGTCTCTTGAAAAATTTAAAGCTCTCAACGAAAATGTTCTTTTTTGGCGCGAAATGTAATTTTAGCTTTTCAATTAATTTGTCGTATGTAAAATCGGTTTCAAATTTTGGCGCAATCAGTGAAATAAGGATTTTATATAAATCTGGACCGCCCAGACTTACAAGAAATGACACCTTTTCAGGATCTGTTAACACTTTGTTTAAAGAAAGTAAATGATCCAACCGCCGTGCATATAAAATGAAATCTTCACCCAATGTAAACGATTCGATTGAGCCCATAAACAACTTTGCACACTCCGCCATTTTTCCACTTTTAAAATTCTTTAATTATAGTTCTTTTATGAATTATACAAAGAATACCCGAATTTCACAATTTTATTACGACAACACGGTTTTCCACTTCTATCCTCGTCGCCACTGCAATGTTCTTGAGGTGATTCATTTAAACACATTGGGAGTTGGGCTAAGACTAATTACTTTATTTAATAAAAACTCTTATATGACTATGTCTTAATCTATGAGAGAAGAGAGTGGCTCTTTTATGTGCTTTTTTACATATACATCACTTTCGTGAACTTTCTGTGCTAGCCATGTTTCCATACCATTTTTCCGGAAAAGGCACTATCGGTTGCCAAAGAGATTCCATTATTCCTCCATTTAATGAGTCTTCTTATATTCAAATAAAGATGGCGTTGTTCAAATTTAAGCAATTATCACAATATTGTAAAATGTTTGCGTGGGTACAAATAATAGAACTTATTCTTTTCAATACAAATCCCTTTATTCAGTACAGTTACAATTCACTATTTAATTCTTTCTCTCAGTACAATCCAATTTCTCAACCACTTATACTTTTCTTATCTTTTACTTAAACCACTTAATTACTTCTCCTAATTAACACTTCAAATTTCACTTTAGAACTGACTTGCATACCTTGGGGATGCTGGTATTTATACTCGAATGACATACTTCGAGAACAATCCTCGCCATCCAGCGTCCCATACAATTTCCAATTTGCTAGAAAATTCGATTCCAGTCTCCAGTCGAGACTTTGTTATTCAAGTATCGACATTTTCTGCTAGATGTCGCTGCTCACATTTAAGTGGTTATCACATTGCTCCCTCCCTACAGTTGTTCGTCCCGAACAACTTCGTAATTCAGCATCCCGTTGAAATGACACATTCTATCCAAATGGACCACTTTCAATTTTCCTCGATCCCCACGCTGGATCCGGTAGACAACGTCATTAATGCGGGTTATCACCTTGTATGGACCTTCCCAGTCCTGTTGCAATTTTGGTGATTTGCCTTTCTTACGCTGAGGATTATACAGCCAAACCAGATCTCCTTCGTTGAAACCGGAAGATTTCGCCTTGATATCGTACCTAGTTTTCATGCGGCTGCTTGCTAGCTTCATCTTTTCCCTGGTGTCTTCATGCAATTTACGAATCCTGCTGCGTAAGTCATTCACGTAGTCGTTCACCTCTTTGGGCTCTGTCGGTGGGGATCCGAATTTTGCTTCACTTGGCAACCGAATTGTTTGACCAAATAAGATCTCGGATGGTGTGTGCCCTGTTGAGCTATGGACCGCGTTTCGGTAGGCCATTAAGAAGAGGGGTATGTGTCGATCCCAATCCCGCTGGCAGTTGCTGACAACCTTAGATAGATGCTCATTCAAGGTCCGATTGAATCGCTCGACCATTCCATCAGATTGAGGGTGTAGTGGCGTTGTCCTTGTCTTTCTTATTCCCAAATATTGACATATTTCTTGGAAGACTTTTGATTCAAAGTTTCGCCCTTGATCAGAGTGCAGCTCCATTGGGACCCCAAATCTGCTCACCCAGTTGTTGACTATCTGTTCGGCTACGGTCTTCGCCTCTTGATTTGGGATGGCAAACACTTCCGGCCACTTACTGAAGTAATCCATGACTACGAGAGTATATCGGTTTCCATTAAAGTTTTCGGGAAACGGCCCAGCGATGTCGATGGCTATTCGTTCGAAAGGTGCTCCGACATTGTATTGTTGCATTTGTCCATGTGGCTTTACTTTTGGACCCTTGGTAGCTGCACATCTTATGCACTTTTTGCACCAATTCTCGACATCTTGTTTAGCGCTTAGCCAATAGAAACGTTCCCTTACCTTTTCCAACGTCTTATTTATTCCCAAATGGCCTCCTGAGATTCCGTCATGTATTTCATGGAGCACTTGGTTGACTCTGGACCGTGGGACAATTAGCTGCATACGAGATGTTGTCCCATCTGCACTTTCCCATTTTCTCTTCAGCAATCCATCTTGCACAAAAAGCGAGTCCCACTGTGCCCAGTATGCCTTCAGAGTTTGGCTCCGATCTGATATCTGCTGCCAGCTTGGTCTTTCCTCGTGTTCTTTCCAGGCCAATATTGGTTCGATGTCATTGTCTGCCTGTTGGGAGGAACGGATTTCGTCTATACTCCAACCCTCTATTGGTTCAGCCCTGATCATTTGGATAGTTGCCTGTTCTTTTGCTTCTTTACCACCGACTACTTCTGCTGGGAGGCTTTCATTGCATTGTTTTACCTGTGAGACTGGGATAATTACCCTGGAGTCGACTCTTGCTACAGACTTCTGCCCCGCGAAGTAAGCATTTCCTAACTGATGGCTTCTGGAAATTTGACCGGTTTCTCGGTAGCCGTTTCTGCCGGTTTTTCTTTCTATTTGCCTGTAGCCCCAGTGCAGGCAGCCTTCTCGTCGTACCGGTTCTTTACAATGCCCTTGCAAATGTCCTACTTTATCGCAGTTCCAGCAGCGCATCCTTCGTCTCTCCCGTGGGATATTTCGTTGCATGGTAGTTAGTCTTGAGCAGGAGCATTCACCAGATACTATTTCCCTTACGAAATGCATTCCTTTGGAAGCCTGATTGGATGCTTCCATCGCCAGAGCGAAGGCAAGTGCTTCAGCAAGGGTTCTTTTCCCGGCCATCCTTACTGCTGATTGTAGCTTCAAATCTGCAATTCCCCCAATGAATGCGTCCTTTGCCATTTCGTCGATTATTTCTTGGCCTGCGGTGGGATATGACAAATGTGCCAGTCTACTCACGTCTGCTTGGAGCTGTTGCAGTGTTTCTCCTCGTTGCTGCATACGGCCTTGCAATTGAACCTTGTAAACTTCCCGCATGTGGCTACCCCCAAACCGTTTCTCGATAGCCTGCACTAAAACCATATAGTCTCTATTCTTTTCGATATCGATTGTTTGTAACAATTCTGCCGCAGGACCACGTAAGGCCATCGCTAGGGCAAAGCACTTCTCCTTATTGTCCCATTCGTTTGCACAGGCAGCCATTTCAAACTGCTTCTTATAAGTAGACCATGAGGTCTGACCATCGAATGAGGGAGGTTTCAAATCTTTTCTCCTTGGACCACTTAAAGAACATTCTCGCAGTTTCTGTTTCCGCACTGTGTCGAGCTCTTTTGCCAGTTGCTCAACTTTGTTGTCCATTTGTTCGAATTTTTCGCCAACATTCTTCTCTATTCTTTCAAATTTGTTATCTATTTCTTCGAACTTTTGGTGTAGAACGTTATTTTGTTCTTCCAGTTTTTGTTCTAGATTATTCTTTTGTTCATCCAGCTTTTGTTCGAGACTATTATTTTGTTCTTCCAGATTTTTCTTTTGTTCGTCGAGACTGCTCTTCTGTTCGTCCATTTTTTGTTCCAGACTGTTCTTTTGTTCATCCAGCTTTTGTTCGAGACTATTCTTTTGTTCTTCCAGATTTTTCTTTTGTTGGTCGAGACTGTTCTTCTGTTCGTCCATTTTTAACAAGAGGAGTTGCATCATCGCAGCCATATCACTGCCGGTACTTGTCTGTTCATCCTCGTCAACATCAAAGGAATATGCATCAGGATCATGTCCCTCGTTGTTCAAAGCCTCCTGAAGACGGAGCACCAGGTCGCTTTTTCCTCCACTGGCGCTGAGGCTTCTCTTGTTCAACCCGGATTTGAGTTGGACGAGGGTCAACTGCAATAGTTTTCGACCCATTCTAGCTTTTTCAAATAGTCAGAAAGCACTGTTTTTTTTTTTTTTTTTTTTTTTTCTTTACACACAATAAGTCCTATCCCACTTCTGACACCAATGTAAAATGTTTGTGTGGGTACAAATAATATAACTTATTCTTTTCAATACAAATCCCTTTATTCAGTACAGTTACAATTCACTATTTAATTCTTTCTCTCAGTACAATCCAATTTCTCAACCACTTATACTTTTCTTATCTTTTACTTAAACCACTTAATTACTTCTCCTAATTAACACTTCAAATTTCACTTTAGAACTGACTTGCATACCTTGGGGATGCTAGTATTTATACTCGAATGACATACTTTGAGAACAATCCTCGCCATCCAGCGTCCCATACAATTTCCAATTTGCTAGAAAATTCGATTCCACTCTCCAGTCGAGACTTTGTTATTCCAGTATCGACATTTTCTGCTAGATGTCGCTGCTCACATTTAAGTGGTTATCACAATATATTATATTTTTCCTTTATTAGATGTATAATATATTGATCGTAATACAAAATTTGGTCAATGGTCCTGCTTGATTTATGTATGTATCATACCATTTAAATGTTGCACAATTATTTCTCTATTTTTCGTAATTATACAGGGCTGTCCAGTTTGGGACGCAGATATTTTGGGATCTGATTCATTGCTGAATGTTATGAAAAAAATCGTATAACCTTATAACACCCACTGAAATCGCCCTTTCCGATGTTTCATTCGCTTCCAGTCCACTTCCCTTTTGCCCGTGATTCGCCTCCAACGGTTTGAAGGTGAAACCTTTTCATTCTCTATAGTGAGAAAACTTTCCACAGATGTATGACACAAAATCGCTGGCAAAGAATGGCCATTAGCGCTTAAGTACCTACGCGAATATTCTTTTTATGTACAAAGCGCACATAGCTTCGAACAAAACTGCTTTCATCCGGTAACAAAATTGGATGCTTTAGGTCATGCGCCAAACTTGAATTCTTAAGTCTGCCTCCCACTCGCAGAATGTAAACATCATAGCAAGTTTCGATCAAAACACTTAAGTTCTTCACTTTACTTGAAGCGTTTGAGTGCACTATACTCTGCGCCGATAAAATGCTGCTGCAAAGAAAACTCAATTCAAATTGTCTCTTCGGCCAACTTCGGTGCAGTAAGTGTTGGTAATTTTTCCGCATGAACCTTTAATTCGCCTCGCTATGCAGAGAGTAAGTGTTACCCCTTTTCTTGCTTGCTCAAAAACACTTTGTCCTCGCAGTCATTCAACGAAATTATTTATTTTACATGCCGTAGGCAATGATGTACAAGTATTACATATACATATATAGTATATAGTTCCCTTTCGCCTCTGTTCATCAAACTCAGCTGACTTCTCATTCACTTTGTTAGCTGGCCACTCTTACTTCTTCTAGAACGGTGGACCTGAGAACCAAAAACTCGTTTGCATACATACTCCAAATCCATATAATCCATATCCACATAATGAAATTCGAGTGATGTTCGAGTGAATAGACGTACATTTTGACTCTGCGTTTTTAACGCTCTGTTCAAATAGTTTTTAACATTTAAATTTGCAAGAAAAGTTCTGTTTATTTTTTCCTACGTTGTCCAGAAATAAACTAGTCTAAATCAGTGCCTTCGCATTCCTCGTAACAAGTAAATTAATCAAAATTAAAATTTATTTTAGTGAAAATGCCACTTAACATATCGTGAAATACCAAAATGAGTTTAAACTCAAACACTGCCCCTTTAACTCGGTTGTAAAGGAAACAAGAGAATGCAACTGATGCTCTAGTCTCGATTACCCCTATATTAAGTGGTAGCCCAACATCAAGAAGTGCGAAGACTGGTGCATCAAAGAGTGTTACAAACACCACAAAAGAAATTACTCTTAAGGCTATTTAAATGCAACTGAAAGCCCACACCGAAAAAATTTTGAGCCAGTTTTCAGAGATAATGGATCAAATATCTCGAATTGAACAGAACTGGTCAAATTATACGGCAAAGATAGACAAGTCACTGAACGATCTGGAATTGCGTGTGGAGAAATTGGAGACCATTTCTTGCAACAAAGTGACTCTTCATGATGACATGGTCGAATTAAATAAAAGATGGCAGCTAATGCTATTCTCTTCGTGGTTCCGCACTTGCCCGTGGAAAATCTTAAAATCATCTTTCACCATCTATGTCATACAATTAAATGCAGGCCAGCAGTCTTACAAGCTCTTTTTCGATCTCGACGAAGAGATAATACAAACGATCCCCCAATTATACTAATGATTCAAAACAGTCAGGACAGAAACAATGTTCTTAAATTGATAGCTGACCATAGGCAAAGAGAAAGACGTCAACTTTGCCTAAATGACGTTGGCTTGGAGGCAATCATCAACAATATATATATTGCAATATATATGAATGAGAGTCTAACAGCAAGGAATCGCTCTCTTCTTAACAAAGCCACTCGTCTTAAGCACATAAAACAGCTGTTTTCTGTTTCCACTAAACATGGATCTGTCATCGTTAGAGAATGCAGAAATGGGAGCAACATCAAAATAGAAGACGAAGGAAAACTGAATGCTGTTGCCGCACGAAGTCAACCACTTGTACTCAATGATGACCACTCACAACCACAAGCGTAAAATTTATTATCTGTGACCAGAGGTTTTCATATATTATTAACTCTTTTCTTTTTTAGCTTTTTTACTTTTGTAGCTGTTGCTCGTGCTTTTTATTTTTTGCTTGTTTGCTGTTCTCTCTGTTTTTAAATGATTGATAACTTGATAACACAGGGTGATTCCAGAGGTGAATCAAAAATACGAATTAATATCAAAAATACTAATTGTAATAAAAAAAAGGTTGTAATATTTGTCATTTAAATGCTCATTTGAGAAACAAAATTGATGACTTAAGATATATTTTTAATGATGGGATGGTTGACGTTAGAAACGGAAATGTGTGATAATTTATTTAACTTAACTTGTAGGAGGACTTTTCGGTGCAATAGGTGGCCTAAAAATATAATTTCCAATTTTTGAAGAAATCAGCACCCATTGATCTTTTGGAATACGTTTGAAGAATGGTTGGAAAATGTTTGGAAGAATGGTACTGAAAAATGTCTGCTTGGTTGCATATACATGGCTCCTGATATAGCAAATTATAGACTGATAAGTGACCTACTTGAAGACTTTGCCCCCAAATGTTTGAAAATCGTTATATGTGGTGACCTCAGTCTTAATATTTTAGGAAACAAAAATACAGCTTTTAAGGAAATGGTTGATTCACTACACTTAAGTTTTGCTAATATTACCCAACCTACACATTTTGTGCCAGATCGCATACCAACACTACTTGATGTTGCCATAGTTTCCGGCCCCGACTTGATTATGCATTATGACCAGATTTTCGCACCCAGTTTCTCTTATCATGATATGATCTTTCTGAGAGTGGATATATTTACATCACTTGAAACTGAGACGAATTTCATCAATACTCTCGAATTAATTTAGAAAACCTTTTTAATGACTGCCTGGCTTTGAATTGGTCTCCAATTTATAATTCAAATAACGCGAATTATTCCTTAACAAATATTAAATTCCGTCTAAATAAACATGTGCCTACTCGAGGAATAAAAACACCAAAATAAAATCACCATGATTCTCACAGGAAGTATGTAACTTAATCGCAGCTCGGAACTTACTCTATGCTAGATGGAGGTTTTACAAAGGCTTGGAAATTTATAGGGAATTTAAATTTGTACTAAATTCTGTATCCCGTCTTATTAGAAAGAACTAAATCGCTTTTTATAAAAATAAATTTGATTCATGTTCTGACTTTTGGAAGAGTATTCGTTAGTTAGGACTGAATTCATAAAAAACATCATTTCCCAACAGTGTGGATGTAGAACTTTGTGTCTGTTTGCAAAGAGTCAAATAACCTAAGTTCCCCGGTTTTGAATAGCAGTGTCACCTATACCGAATCAACTTTTTCACTTACATGTGTAGGCGAAACGACGGTAGGTAATATTATATTAATTTTCAAGTCAAATGCCGTAGGTTCGGATAACATTGCTCCTAAATTTGTAAAAATTCTGCTTCCAGTTATTTTGCACCAAATCACCCACATTTTAAATACAATTTTAACAACTTCAGTTTTTCCGGATAACTGGAAAACTGCGAAGGTTGTACCCCTACCAAAAGCACCAAACGAAGCTTCCGTAGAATACCGGCCTATTGTGATTTTACCGTTTTTAAGTAAAGTCTTTGAAATTATAGTAAGTGGTCAAATAAAAACATATCTAAGCGTTAAGAATATGATATCAAAATACCAGCCTGGCTTTCGTGAAAATTATAGTTGTACATCAGCCCTCTTAAAAATCAGTGAAGATTTACGTGCCGGTTGTGACAATGGTATGCTGGGATTAATTGTTTTTTTTAGATTTTTCCAAGGCTTTTGATTGCGTTAATCATGTGCTCTTACTAAAAAAAACTGAAACATCGATTCCTGTTTGATGACACTAAATGTATGTTGTTCTCTTCATATCTTTTCAATATGTTTCAGTACGACTGTTATAGGAATGAGCATTCAGCTTGCCTACCCGTCCCCACAGGTGTACCACAGGGATCTGTATTAGGACCCCTCCTGTTCACTCGTTTCATAAATGACATAACACAATGCTTTCACGTTTGTAATTACCACATATACGCAGACGATGTACAAATATGTATATACGCACTTTCCGAAAGCAAACAAACACGCGCTTGACATTCTAAACCAAAAATTAAATGAAATCCATAAGTGGTCATCAGATAACGGTCTAAAGCTTAATCCAAATAAAACGAAGGCACTGATTATAAATGCAGGACGAAGTACAGATGTTTTCCCACCACTGAGTCTTAACGCATCCCCTATAGAATACGTGGTCATAAAGAATCTTGGAGTTTATTTTAATTGTAACTTAAATTGGAATGTGCATGTTAACAAAACTGTATCTAAAATTCACGGAGCTCTCCGAGGACTTTGTCCCACTACAAGTTACCTTCCAACCAAAACAAAATTAAAACTTGTTAATGCATTTATCCTTCCAATCATACTATATGGTTATGAAATATTTGCAAACATGGATCAGGGATCCGCCAGAAAGTTAACGGTTGCATACAATTCCTGCGCGAGATATATCAAAAGACACGAACACATTTCCGCCTATACCAAACAAATTGCCGGCTGCTCTTGATTGCTCTTATGAAATATCGAATCATCACAAAATTTTAACCAAGAAAATACCAGAATATTTACTTGAAATAGTAAAATTTCCGACAAATCAAAGAACTTGGCAACTGATTGCACCTAGATGCAAGTATTTAAACACGTCTCGATAATTTTTAGTACGTGGGATTCAGCTATGGAGGCGGTTGCCCTTAAGGGTAAAACGTATGAGCAACACAAATAGCTTCAATAAAGAAGTATTTAAATATTGATCAGAAAATTTTTAATGAATTTCCTCTTGTATCCCTATACCTTCTCCTTTTATTCCTCTATTTTCCCTTTTCTTCTTCAACTATTCTTTCTTTTTCTTTTTACTTCGCACTCTAAGAACTTACTTTTTTTATTTATAATAATTATTTGTTAAATTTGAATTAATTAATTGTTAAAATATTGAAATTCTGTAAAGCTTGTTCTTTTCTCAAAAGATGTATTATTCTTATGTGAACAATTGAATTTAAATAAATTAAATTGGCAATTGGTAATTGGTAATGTCTGCAGGATTCGTGACGACAGATCGCAGACTTCGGTGTTTCTTGGATCAAGGCAACTTGCTGCCTACAAATGTTGTCCAGGAAAACAGATGAGCGTGCAGCCAATCAAGTACTGCCTACGAGTCGCTCCACAAATATACAGCATTACTTCGAACCGGAAAATTTTCCTGCGTCTTTAATAGTAATGCGGAAAGCAAATATGCTGCCATTAATTCCAATCTAAGAAGTGATTAAGTTTTAAGGAGTGCAACTCTTGAGTCCATAACCGCATGTGCTCATTTTCGTCTGGATAGCGACGAGGCAACATCGCAAGCAGACAGCGGAAATTCTTTTTAAACGGTTTAATTTTTTCGATAATGCACTGATGAATTTTAAGTGCGCAAACGTATTGCCCGTAGCCAAAAAACGAAGAGTTATTTAGAAACGTTGACTGACAGATATAAATATTATCTCAGAATTGTGTATCTTTTTTTATAATTTTGAGAGTTATTATTTGAAGAAGTTGATCATATGCATACTCGTCCATGCGGAGGGAATTTATAAAATCATTCGGCGAACTTAATTTCAGCTCATTCAGGAGATTTTCGTGTGAAAAATCGTTTCGTTTTTTCAGCTATTTTTTCATCCTCACAAGTTTCTTCTGAATCTTTTTCTATAGTCCCATAGCGATGCATCGCTAGTGACATCGTCCGTGTCACTAATTTTTTTCTTTTAAACTGACTTAAATTTAAATCGCACAAGACACTGCTCGGGCTTTCACCTCAACATCTACCAAAAAATTAATGAGGGAAGTCACATGCATGATGTGTGTATATGCAACGTCAAAATGAATATACTAACGCACTCTCATATGCTTGATGAGTTTTTGACTAGTGTATATGGCGCTTTAGGGTTAGAAATGCAGATTCGTTATCAGATCGTTTATTCGTAGTAAGAAAATATTTTATTGGTTTATTGCGGTTGCTGGGTAGTGCGAAGGATAGACTAATACGATGAGCAAGGCTAACGAGTATCTATGAAAATAATACTGAATAACTTAAAGGTTCGCGAGTTAAAACACATTCTGAAGGAACGCGGGCTATCAACATCTGGAAGAAAATATATTTAGTAGACTGCGTGACAGAAAACGTGAGAGATTTAAAATTGGTAGTGCGTCAATCAAGAATCACTGAAACTGATGGTGAACTCCGCATGATAGTTAGTGTAGTGGTTAATGCAATGCCGATGGTTAACCCTACCGATAAATCAGGTCTTTCGGCGGAGCAATGCGTTTCGCACATTGGGCGCTTAAAGACAGTTTTCGGTTGGCAAGGGAATTTATCACTTGCATGATTGGATTTGGAGCAGCATAGTTTCGCCAACTGGGAACACTTCAAGCTCGCGATTGCAAGTGCAGTCCTTTTTGGAATGAAAGAAGCGGATGTTCATTAGCGGCTTGTTGCTCTCAAAGGGAAGAAGCTGAATGTATTGAAATGTATTAGGCGAGCAGAAACTTATCAACAAGCTCAGCGAAGAAAAATGCACAAACAATATGGATCGATTCGAAAGAATAAAGTAGATCTAGGGTAGATAAAATCTAGGCATAGATAAACTAAACTAGATGTCAAACTCTACTAATACTTTTGCCAACCCTTAACTTTCGCACAGACACACTGTAAGTGAATTCAACACTTTTGCATCTCTATAACTTTGTCAAAATTTGCTAGAATGAGAGCAATTTACAAGTAAAATTGCTATAATGAGAGCGATTTGCGCGAGTGTGTGTAATGTGGATGACGTTTTTTGGTTCAAATGGGCGTGGTTTGTATAAAAAAGGAGATAAATTGCCATTGATCACAGTTCACACGTATTCACAGACAGATTCTCACGGATAGTGACGATCAGTAGAAAACCGGTTTTGATTTTCCAATATCTGGAAAGTTTGATATCTAGGTATAGTTATTCTATGTATATCAGTCAACGTCCATTAGAGAACTGTGGTACATACGGCAAGGCAAACTGAAGTCAGACCATAGACCATATTCGTATGGGGACTCTCCACCATCATTTACCACAGTCAAATTTTGGGTAGCTGAATTTAAACGTGGCCGTAAGAGCTTGGGAGATGACGAACATTCGGGACGTCCAAAAACTGCAACCATTGACGATAACATTACTAAAGTTCACCAAATGGTATTAGAGAGATAGTAGAGGTTATGAAAATGTCCAAATAACGTATTTGTTACATATTAAATAAAGTTTTAGGAACGAAAAAGTTGTCTGCGCGTTGGGTGCCGCGTTTGCTTACGTTAGACCAAAACCGTGTTTGAATGAACATTTCCAACACTCTGTTGGCGCAGTTTAGGCGTAATAAATCCGAGTTTTGGTGCCGATTAATTACTGTAGATGAAACTTGGATACACCATTATACGCCCGAAACAAAGATTCTGTCAAAACAGTGGACTGCAAAGGCCGAGCCGGCTCCCAAAAAAGTAAAAACGGCTGGGAAAGTGATGGCGACTGTTTTTTGGGATAGTAAAGGAGTTATCTTAATCGATTATTTTCAAAAAGGAAAAACCATTACATACTACGCATCATTACTTGCCAAGCTGAAGGCAGAAACTGCGGAAAAATGGCCACATTTGCAGAAAAGGAAATCCTGTTTAACCAAGACAACGCGCTATCTCACACCTCAGCGGTTGCTATGTCGAAAATCCATGAATTACGGTTTGAACTTGTAATGACCGGTGGAATCGCCTAATAATCACAAATCCGACTTTATATATATATATGCTATGTATGTATTTCTTCTTTAAATAATCAACAATAATATTTCATAGAAGTACACCGCGGTGATGCTCACACTTGCGTAGCTAATTAACAACTGCTCTCAAACTCCTCGCCGAGATATCAAGTGGATAGGGCAGGTGTCAACACGTTCGAACATCTGCACTCAGGGGTCGGCAGGTTGCCACATCCCTCCAATATTTTTCAGCTTCAACGTCAACTTTTGGTTGGGGTTCTTCAGCTTATCTTGCTCTTGTACAGGATCGGGAGTAGAACTGCACTGTTTGTCATCTTCTAATGTGTTACTCAAAAAGTTACCTGAAAGATTAGAAGGAACATTATGATTTGTGTTAGAAATTAAACCTGTTCCTTGGTCAGTGGATCGTGTTTCCGGGAGGTTGGGTATTTTCTTGAGGTGGCTTATGTTCCGCCTAAAAACTTTACCATTTCCGTTCACCATAACCTCATTCCCTGTTCTTTCAATTACTTCGAATTCATTCGGCATAAATGTAGTTGTCAGCTTGTTTGATGGTATCAGATTTTGAAGCAAAACCTTGTCTCCTACCCCTATCTCGCATCTCTTTGCCCTACGATCTCTATCAGCTGCCTGCTTCCCCTTCTCTTTATTTTTAATATCTGAGTCCCTTGCTTCTGCGTCTAGAATATTTTCTGGGATATCTTGAATACATGGAATTTTATCTCTGATAATTCTATTTAACAATAGTTCTGAAGGCGCTTTTAATGTTGTACCATGAGGTGTGACATTATACATCAACATGAACTTTTGAACTTCTTTTGCATAGTCTTCACCTTTGGAATGTGCAATCTGAAGTCTTTTTAATATGGACCGGTTCATATTCTCCACCTCTCCATTAGATTGCGGCCAGTATGGTGGGGATGTTATAAGTTCGATGCTGTTGTGAACGCAGTAGTCTTTAAATTCTTTACTTACAAATTGTCTTCCATTGTCGGCTTTGATGGATTTTGGATAACCGAGTCTAGCAAAAATTTCTTCTAAAATACCAATGATTACGTTAGATGTTATTTTCTTTATGAATTTGATTTCGTGGTATCTCGAGTAGTAATCGATAAGGACAAAAACATAGTCGTGGTTTGGAAGAGGGCCTAACAAATCCATTGCTAGGCATAACCATGGACCCTCTGGGAAAACGCGCCTATGCATTGGAGCTGGTTGGATTGGTCTTGATACAAGCAAACAGTCGCGACAGTCTTTTACAAACTTCTCTACGTCTCTATCAATCAGGGGCCACCAGACTTTTGAACGCACTCTGCGTTTCATCACGGTTTCACCTGGATGTCCTTCATGAGCCAATTCAAGAACTCTTGACCTTAGAGCTGTGGGTATAACTAGCTTAGTTCCTCGTAGTAAAATATTCCCCATGGTACACAGTTCTAAACGAAATGGGAAAAATCTGTTTGCACTGTTGGTAGTCCACGTATTTTCCCCAATGCTGTTAACCGCTTCCATAAGTTCTGAATCAGTACTATTATGTTCAATAATTTCAAGAATGGTAAGGGCTCGCGGTATTGATTTTTGAACTATTTGGCAGATGTTTTGTTCACACTGTCTGTCGAAAGAGTCAATTCGTTCACTTTTGCACAGTCTGGAAAATGAGTCGGCTATGTTTGACTTGCCGGGTTGATAAATGACTTTAAATTTAAATGATTGCAATCTTAAAACCCATCTTTCAATTCGAGCTGGTGGCTTCGACGTGGGCTTGAAGATAGCCTCCAAAGGCTTATGATCTGTTACCAGTTCGAATTGAACTCCAGCTAAATAATAATAAAATCTTTCTACGCCCCATACCAATGCAAGACTTTCTTTTTCCGTTTGGGAATATCTCCGTTCAACTTCAGAAAGACTTTTACTTGCAAAAGATATCACTTGAGGGTTTTCGTTTATGAACTGCAAAAGTACCGCACTCAAAGCTACAGGACTTGCATCAGCAATTACGCGGATTCGATTTTTTGGATTGTAATATGACAGCGTTGGTATTTTTGCTAGTCGCTTCTTTAATTCCTGAAAAGACTTATCTTGGTTAGATCCCCATGAAAATGGTATTTCTTTCTTCGTTAATTTCCTCAGTGGTTCTGCTATATCACCCAGATCAGGAATGAATTTCCCCAAGTACGTAACCAGACCTAAGAAACTCCGGGTTTCTTCTTTGCTGTTTGGAGGTCGAAACTCTAAAACTGTTTTTACCTTCTCTGGATCTGGGCGTATGCCTTCTGATGATAGAATATGTCCCAGGAACTTTAAGGTTCGAGTCTTCCATGTGCAATTTCCTTCATTTAGAACTACATTGAAATCTTTAAAAACTCCCAACACCGCTTTCAAATTCTGATCATGTTCCCTTTCTGTTTGTCCGAAAACAATTATGTCATCAAGGTAGTTAAGAGCATTTTTGCAGGAAGCCAGAATGTGTTCCATGGTTCTCTGAAAAATCTCCGGGGCAGAATTCACCCCGAACAATAATCTCTTGTATCGATAAACTCCTTTCAGCGTTATGAAAGTTGTAATCTCGCGACTACGTTCATCCAATTCCAGTTGGTGATAAGCGTTTTTAAGGTCCAGCCTAGAGAAATACTTGGCTCCTTTCAATCTTGTCATCACGGAGTCGAAAGTCGGCAAAGGGTAGTTTTCCCTCAAAATTGCTGCGTTCGCACGTCTCATGTCGATGCACAGGCGGATGTCTCCATTTTCCTTGAACACTACCACAACTGGAGATATCCACCGACTTGGTCCAACCACAGGCTCTATGATGTCTTGCGCTATTGCTTCATTAAGTTTAGCTTCAACTTTGTCCTCAAGAGCAGATGGTATCCGGCGCAAAGGCTGCTGTACTGGTCTTACGGTTTCATCAATAGACAGAGAGATTTTGATACCCTTGATTTTTGGAAATGCTTCGAAGTCTTGGACTTGATTTATCTGAAGCCCTAACTTCAGAACATTGAGTTCAATGACAGTATCTTTGCCCAATAATGATTGTCTAGCATTTTCTATAACATAAAATGTAGCAATCAAGTCGGAAATCCTATCTACGCTTATCACGGCCTCAAAAACTACTTTGATTTTAAGCAAATCAGTTCCAGCATAAGCCCGAAATCGGTTCTCTGATTTTGATCTCACGTTCCATACAATAGCGCTTTCTTTGCAAAGTCTTTTCCGCTAAGAAGATTAAACTTGGACCCCGAATCAACAATCATTGCCAATTTTGAACCTCCGATCAAACAGTCTATGTGTTCACTCGTATTGTTTATCGAGGAACTTCCGTCAATTATTTTAAAGCAGTCATGATGTAATTTATCCATCCCGTCTTCAGAATCCGATTCACTATCTTTTGCTAAAAATCGGATTTTAGGAGATTTGAACCGTTGTCTTTTTATGTCTGTATTTCTATAATCCCTTGATTTGCGCTTTACGGACTTAGTTTTGCATTTCCTAGCGAAATGCCCAAGATACCCACATTTGTTGCATTTAGAATCTTTGGCGGAACAGTATGGACTACTCTCTAGATGTCCGCGCTTGCCACATCTACCGCATTCTGTGTCTATGAACTTACTTTCACTTTTAGACGTGACTTTATTGATATTTGCGGATGTTTTTGGCATAATCATCTCCTCAGACTGGCTGTTTATCTGTTCATAAATATTACACATATCAATTACGTCTTTCAAGTCATATTCTTTTTCCAATAGTCGTTTCTTAAGCTCTCTAGGGGCCCACACGTCTATCAGTTTATCTTTAAGATTAGTATTAATTATTTCTTCCCTAGTTTCCCCAAACTGACATTTTGCCGCCTGGTTCCGCAATCTCAACAGAAATTTATTGAGGTTTTCCCCTCCATCCGGTCTTAATGAGCGAAAAAGATGCCTTTCAAATGTTGAGTTCCTCTTAGGAGAGAAATACTCGGTCAACTTGTCAATTAGGATCTTAAAAACATCAGTACCTCCTTCTTCTTCTCCTGGCTTAACTAAAGCATCCGGAGTGTTATAGATAACTTCTTGCAGTTGGGCCCCCCCCAGGTGTAAAAGCTTGTTTCTCTTCTTCAAAGGATCTCCGATTTCTTCGGATTGAAGATAAATGGTAAAGGCTCGAAGCCATTCCGATCGAATTAAAGACTTATCTATGACGTCGCATAGAAATGGAGTTATACCGTTCCCACTCATTCTACAATCAATATTTCTCCCCCTACGCTGTTTACCTATATAGAGAGGATTTCTATCAGAACTAACAAAATTTAATGCCGTCCGTTCAATCTTCGACTGTTCCCCTTATTTTTCCAATTCAATGGCACTCTCGCTAACAATTAAATGTTTCAAATCTGGTAATTTCTTAGCAATTTAATGCAAGCTCCTCTACCTGCAGCAATTTAATGCAAAATTTACTTCCATATTACCAATCAGTTATTAATTACTTCACATGCTTACCCAATTACAATTAAATGTAATTCCTCTTTTTCTAATAAAAATGGATTCCTTACTTCTCCAATTAAATGGAATCTTTGATTAGTACTGAAACCAAAATAATAACAAAACAACAAAAAAAACACAGTTAGTCGCAGCATACAACACACTTTGTACATACCTATATGTATATTTAGAATTTATTTTTAACTCGTCGCCAATGTAATGACCGGTGGAATCGCCTAATAATCACAAATCCGACTTTATATATATATATGCTATGTATGTATTTCTTCTTTAAATAATCAACAATAATATTTCATAGAAGTACACCGCGGTGATGCTCACACTTGCGTAGCTAATTAACAACTGCTCTCAAACTCCTCGCCGAGATATGAAGTGGATAGGGCAGGTGTCAACACGTTCGAACATCTGCACTCAGGGGTCGGCAGGTTGCCACAGAACTTATTAACCAGATCTAACCCCAAGCGACTTCTTTTTGTTCCCTCATCTAAAAACTGCACTCGGAGGACAGAGATTTTCGTCAAATGAGGAAGCAATAACCTTCGTGAACAATTATTTTGCAGAGAAAAACGCCAAGTACTATTTAGACGGGTTAGAGAAATGCGAGCATCTCTGGGAGAAGTGTGTAGAGTTACAAGGAGACTATGTAGAAAAATAAAAAAAAATTATGGGAAAAATGGCTTATATCGTTATTCGGTCGGATACTTTTCAGATAACCCTCGTACTTCATTCTATCAAATTAAAGCTGCTCGTTAATTGCACTAGCCGTAGTATCCGGAAATTTTAAACTCCATAAAGTTTCAATAAAAAAAAAATTATAATAATGTCTTACGGTTTGGTCATTTGAATGTAAGATTGTTTACTTAAGTAACACGAAACACTTTTATTTTCTATGGGTTAAAATTATATATTTATATTTACTTAAAATAACTGATAAAACATGAGTGTACAAATTTGTTTGTTTTAAGAACTGCCACGATGAGAAGCCGGAAAAACAACTGCCCTCATTCTTCGAGTGCGTCCTTTTTATATCCTGTCTCTCATATTCCTCCGTCACAGTGTTGCTGATTGCACACAATTCGGCCATCCTGCTAGGCATTCCCCTCGAATGCCTCCAAAAGGTTGTCGTCGTCAAGACTGGTCGGCCATGGCTTCATAAATTCAGCACACGTACTTGTATGTTTCTGACCTTCGTTGTAACCTCTTTTTGTGACATCGTAAGTATTATTCGGCTTAACTTTCGTAACTTCGTACGGCCCTAAGTACTTTGGCCTTAGTTTCAATCCACCTCCAAACTGAGTCCTTTTGATGGCTACTACATTACCTTCCCTATATTTTGTGGCTGGCTTTCGTCTAAGATTATAACTTTTCCTGTTCTCGTTTTGAGCGTTTACTATTTGTTTCTTAGCACTTTTTCTTAGCTCGTCCCTTTTATCGTTATAACTCGCGATTATTTCCTCCTCTATCAGCTCCTTTATGTGAAGGTCTTCTTTGGTGCGCATTCTTATTCCGACAAGTACCTCAAAGGGTGTCAAACTGGTACTTCGGTTAAAGGTTGAGTTGATGGTTTTCTGAACGGGTTCGACAAACTTGTACCACTTAGTAGGATCTTCGATACTCAGCTTAGACAACACGGATATGATGATGCTATTGAGGCGTTCGACCTGCTCATTTGCGCGTGGTAAACTGGTAGTGATTTTGATGTGTTTGATGTTCTCCAGTTTACAGTATTCTCGAAAATCATCCGAAGTAAAAGCGGATCCTCGATTTGAGATGATTTGAACCGGATTGCCAAATGTCATGCTTTGCGTCCGTAATTTGGCTATTACTTCTTTGGCTGATGTGCACTTCGTGGGATACAACCTACAGAACTTCGTGAAGGAGTCGATAACGACAAAGATATAGCGACACATTTTGCTTGTTGATTCCAAGGGACCAAGATGATCGACGTGGTATGTGTGGAGTGGCTCTTCTTCTTTATGTATTGGATTTAATTCTCCTTCTTGTTTGCCTTACTTTCTGTTTATTATGATGCATGGTATACAGTTAGCAATGAGTCTTCGTACTTTTTCGGCAAGTTTGGGTATAAAATATTCTTTATTAATCAGCTCTATCGTTTTCTTAATAGCGAAGTGTCCTTTTTCGTTTGCGCGTCTTATTATTTCCATCTGCATGCCTCGTGGTATTACTAGCAGTTCAACGTCGTTTACCAACTTATACAGAACGTCGCCTTTCATAAAATATTCGTTGTAAGATGACTTTTCTTGAATAATTTCTTTAATGGTTATGAGGTCTTCGTCTTGCATTTGTAGTCGTTGTATTGTGGTAATTAAACTATCATCGTTGATTATCATTACTGCATGCCTGCTAAGAGCGTCTACGTGTTTCATTCGTGAACCAGGTCTATTCTCAACGACGTAGTCATATTCTTGCAAAAACAGTATCCAATGAGCAACTCTGGTACAGAGATCTTTTTTACCCAAAGTTTTAGCGACGGCATTACAGTCGGTTATTAAACATCAAAGAAGATAGACTCTGAACTTTTTGAAGGCATCTATTACAGCTAATATTTTGAGTTCATAGCTCGTGAATTTACTTTCCTGTTCAGTGGTCTTCTTGCTCATATAATATACGGGATGTAATTGACAATCTTCTGGTGATTTCTGCAGTAAAACCGCGCCGTATGCATCGATAGAAGCGTCCGTATGAACTTCTGTTTCGTAATTTTGATTGAATATGTTAAGAACTGGTCTCTCGCTTAGAATTTTCTTAAGTGTATTAAAAGAAACGACTTGCTCTTCCTTCATTTCAAACTTAGCGTTCTGTTTTTTTAAGTCGGTTAACGGTTTTGCGATTATAGAAAAGTTTGGTATAAATTTTCGGAAATATCCTGCAAGACCAAGGAAGCTTTCTAACTGTTTAATGTTTTGTGGTATCTGGTATTTCATTAGGGCTTGCATTTTCTCGGGTGACGGGGACACTTGCTGATTTTCTATAACATGTCCCAAGAACTGAATTTTTGTTTTCAGGAAGCTGCATTTCTTTAAATTAATATCTAGCCCATTGTCTCTGCAAAGTCTTAAAACTTCTTCTAAGTCTGATAGTGCTTCTTCTTCATTCTTGGCGGGTATAATTATATCGTCAATATACTGTAATGCAATACCTCTTCTAGTTAAATTACGAAATACTGAGTTGACATGTCTTTGGAAAGTCCCTGGAGAACTCGAAAGTCCGAAAGGCACTTTTAAAAATTGATAATGTCCATTATGTGTTACAAAAGCGGTGTATTTTCGACTTGGTTCGCTAACAGGCACATGGAAAAAAGCATTTTTAAATCTAAGGTACTAAAAATCTTGGCGTTTTGTAAACGATCGAGCTGGTCTTCAATCAAATGAAGAGGGAAATGATCCCTTACTATTACTTGGTTAATTTTTCTGTAATCGACACAAAGCCTTGATGTACCATCTCTTTTTTTTACTAGTACGACTGGACTACAGAACTCAGAATCTGACTCTTCGAGTATACCGTCTTTTAACCACTCTTCTACTTGATCGTCGACCACATGTCTTTCTTTGATTCGCCTTCGTGGATTACATGTAATGGCAGTTTCATTTTTCAATATTAAATGCATTACGACATTTGTTGGTTTGATCTTATTTGGGCAATAGTTTTGGATCAATTCAGTCACATGTCGCTTGGCGTAAGTACTAGCAGTTTCTCCAATGTCAATTTCTTCTAGTTCTGATAAGGCATCTATCTTCATTATCGCGTGGATCTCATCATTGACATCTTTTTTTAACTTCTGAAAATATAGACCTTCTGGCGTAATTCTTTTTTCGGCTAGTCGACAAAACTCTTTTCCAATAACTATTTCAACATCTAAACAGTCGGATGGTATGACATGCAATATTAAATTAAATTGTTCGACTTCTTGTTCAAAATAGCCTAAAGATTTTATTTTATTCTCATTTTTATTCTGCCCAAACCCGACAAAATAAAAATTGTATTGTGAAAGCTGCGGCTGATTCAAATATTTATAGATTTTTTCTGTTATTATATTGAATTTGCTGCCTGTGTCAAATAGAGCTAACCACTTCCTATCTTCAATTTTTACTTCCTTGTTCATTATGTCATCGTTAGAATCTAGAATCCGCATGTTGCTTTTGGTATTGTCAACTTTTTTTGATATGCAATCTCTCGTAATGTTGCCCAACTTATTGCATTCGAAGCAATTGACACCCTTTTTCTTTATCTCTGCAGTTTATGGATTTATGTCCTTTTACGCCACAATTAAAACACTGTATTTCGAATTTCTTTTCACTTTTAGCAAAATATTTTTCTTTCATATGCAGGAAATACTCTTGGACAGTTTCATCTTTTTGCTTTTTTCTTTCGCGAAGCAATTTATGCAGTTGCGCGCTATTTGCTGTTTTTCTAAATTCGTCGAATAGAGCGTATTTTAATTTTCGTATGAGGGGTATAAACCCCTTTCGCTTGATATAAAGAGTTATGCTAACCTTCTTAATGATTTTTTCGCAAACACAGGTTTTTGGAAGTCATCCCAATACATAATTGAAGCGATTTCTTCAAATTCACTTATCCACATTTCCACGGATATTTTCCCGTTTCCATCGAATAGAGTCCTCTATGTCCCTAAAGTTGATCGCAAATCTGGAAATCGGCAGTGTATCACTTTTAACAGCTGCTTGCATTCCTTTTTGCTCCTTTTTAATGATGTTTTTATTACTGTTTTGTCTAATTTCTTTCACCATCTGTACACACTTTTTCTGTTGATTGAGTTGGTCTCCGTTGTTGTTTCCGTTCTGGGTTTTTTCCTTTTCCCCATCGCCGTCATCGTTGTTGTTGGTATCGTCGTCCTTACAATCGTCTTCGTCGTCATCATTATCCTCGTCGCCATCCTCGTCGGCATTTTTGTTGCCATCGTCGTCGTCGTTATCATTATCGTCGTCAACATCGTCGTCAACATCGTCGTCGTCGTTTTCGTTTTCGTTTTTAATGCATTTTATTTTATTCATCTTAAATTTACTGAACTTACATGCTAACAGAAAAAAATGCTTAAATGCTAGCTTATTATAACTTAATTAACTTATTCTAGCTTACTGGCCCAAAAAACGGGCGCTCTAAGCTAAACTATAATATATTTTTATATTTTATTTTATGTCTTTCGACGTCTAATTTGCAATTTTTAATCTTAATTACTGTTGGTTAACATCTATTATAATTAAACTAAGAAAAAATTAATTATTTAAGAAAAAACTTAGTGACTGAGCATATTTTTGTATTTACATAAAACTTATACTAGAGGTATAAATACTTAAACTACTTAAACTAACTATTTTTGCTAACTTATACTAAACCTTAAACTACTTAGTCTAAATATACAATCTAAATCGTCGTCGTCGTCATCGGCATTGCATGAACTAAGCAAACAACCCTTTCTTAAGTTATCAAATATGTGTTGGCTCACATCCTTAACGTCATAATTGATCCCTACCACGTTGCAAATCGTAATCACGTCAGCTGCACACAGATGTTCATCGACGTACTTTTGCTTCTGTTTAATATCGAAGTCGAGACCTTGAAACAATCTGAGTCTTCTTCTGTTGGATCTGTCGCCTTCGTCTTCAAATACATATTTGTGTAGAGTCATCACAATGTTTTTTTTTTGCCGTATTTTAGAAACCTTTTTATCTCATTTATGTCTTCCAAGCACGTCATTTCGTATTATTAAAAAAAAAAAAAAAACACTATTTCAATATTCTGGTTGAGTCCCCAAATTTGTAAGATTGTTTACTTAGGTAACACAAAACACTTTTATTTTCTAGGGGTTAAAATTATATATTTACATTTACTTAAAATAACTAATAAAATATGAGTGTAAGAATTTGTTTGTTGCAAGGACTGCCACGATGAGAAGCCGGAAAAAAAACTGCCCTCATCCTTCGAGTGCGTCCTTTTTACGAGTATATCCTGTCTCTCATATTCTTCCGTGACAGTGTTGCTGATTGCCCACATGAATAATTATGTCTGATTCAATAACGAAGTCCAAGTCCTTTAATTTGACTTGTGTAAAACATTTTTTTCAGTTTTAAAGCATTTTATTTTCTTAATCATTAACTCTTACATACTAACCAAAAATGCTTAAATGCTAGCTTAAAATTATTTAACAATTTAAACTAACTTACTGGCCCCACACAGGCACTCTAAGCTACTCTCAATTCTTATAACTATGTCTTTCGACTTTATTTACATTTGCTTTACTAATATTTATTTTCCGTATTTAAGGCTAAGAAAAAAATTTGTTTACAAAAAACTTAGCATATGGAGTTTTTTTTTTTTTATATAAAAACTTAATATTTAACTTAAAATAAACCTTAGCCTACTTAACCTACATACACAATATTCACATACAAACACATAGACATTATACACAATTATATACATATATTAGTACTCGTATATACCTTTATATATACTAACACATGTATATATTTCTTAAATGCTAACCTAATCCTATGTAAGCCGGCCATCGCTATCCGCAGAGAAAACAGATTGGTCAGCTCTGCCTCATTAGTGAGGCTGGTCCGTAATTGACGGAAATGACGACGGAACATCTTCTCTATCATTCAACCACCAGAAATGCTGGTGCTGCAGAACGACATCCCTCTTATCGCGATTCCCCACCGCCCTACTGAACCTGAGACGATCCACACTGCCGTGTGCGACATCTCTGTTGTAGTTGAGTCGCCTGTCCCCAACTGTCCGAGCGACATGGAAGATTAACAGGACCGCCGATCTATCCTGGATCAACCCTATCTGATCAAGGTAGAGGAATGCTTCCGGTGGAACGAAGCCGTCAGAGCGCACACTCTCGTGGTAAAGGTAATTGGGGTAGTAAGCCCCAGATATCAGGTTATTCGTCGAGGTCATTGCTCTTGCAATGTGCCTTCGAGTCAGTTTAATTACGAAGTTGTCCACTCTTATTAGGTTCGCCCTGTTGTAAAGGACCTCATTAGGATAAAATTTTTTGTACTCCGACTCTGGTGTTCTGTACAAGCGAAGGCAAGCCCTAAGGCAAGCCCTCTCAAACACCCGAATGTTTTCCATTAAGCTTGCTCGTACATTGAACCACACGGGACAACCAAATACCAGCATGGGCCTAATAAGGGCCATGTAGCAGATTACCTTTACCCTCGCATCGAGTTGCTATAAAACAGTCTCTTTGTAAGCGCAAAAGCGCCTTTAGCTCTGGCCAGAGCAGCGTCTACATTTTTGCCAAAATACAGAAACTGATCTAGCCAGATCCCAAGGTACCTGACTACATTTCGACAGCCAAGAGGCTGTCCGTGCTGTCCAATGATTGAGAACTTTCGGCAGTTTTTTCTGGTATCCCTAGAGGCTCCAGACAACGGCGTCCTAAAGAGAATGGTTTCCGACTTCTGAAAGTTGATTTTCAACTTCCAGTCATCGCAAAATCGTCTTATCTTATCGAAGTCACGCTGCAAGAGAGTATTAATGACCTCGATTTTTGGACCTGTTCTGTACGCTACCAAATCGTCTGCGTACGCAATAGTATGGGAAAGTGAACCTATCAAGTCGCTTGTATAAATGTTAAAAAGGATCTGCGAATTGACCGCGCCTTGCTGAAGACCATTTTTAATTTGAAATATTCCAACAGAAGTCACATCGCCATTTTTCACGATGAACTGTCTGTTGGTTAGCATATTATAAAGAATGTACAAGAGTGGTTTACTGATCCCCAACCGAGTCAGCTTATAGAAAAGACCCTCTAACCATACGGTGTCGAAGGCCTTCTCCAAGTCAACAAGGCAGGCACCAGTGCATTGTTTTTTGCCTTTATTCCATTGGATATCGGACACCAGTTTAGACGCGGCATGTGAGATATCATGTCCCGCCTTAAAACCGAATTGATTATCCGGAACTATATGTTTGTCCTCAACCCACCTAGACAGAGCTCTATTGATTACCTTTTCAAAAACCTTACTGATATTCGGAAGGAGACTTATCGACCGGAGATTCGCCGGATTGGATATATCCTTTCCCTTTTTGGGGATAGGTTGAACCACCGCCGTTTTCCAATGCGCTGGATAATGTGCATTATTCATTGCATTATTAAACAGGGTGGTGTAAATGTCAACCGCTTCTAGAGGAAGATATTCGGAATACCATCGGTCCCTACTGATTTCTTAGCCCTGATTGTGTCGAAGATCTCATGGAGTTCTTCCTTCGAAATGAATGGGGGTAGGTCACCCTCTCTGGCAATGACATTATTGGCCATATTTTCGTCGCTAAACCGGTTGAAACCAGAGCCCTCGGATCGCAGGTTCCCTATTTCATTTCGAATGCAGAAGTCGTGCACCAAGACGCGATTGTCCAGGTCATAATTAGGGCCAATGTTATCAATGGCCTTGTATACTTCCTGGAAAGTCGCCCCTATGGCTTCAACCTTCTCCAGCGGCCTTACTTGTATCAATGCCTGCTATTGTCAGTAACCGTTCGTTGTCTGTTGTCCGGGCTATTTTAAGACACTGAAGGTCGTTTTGAGTTTTTCTCCGAAATAGTTTATTTATTTGCGGAAACATATTCGGGTTTCTGGTGTTTACAGCCCGAACCTTGTTGTTCCAATACAAACTTACAGAAATTCTGTAATTTTCTTTTATCAGCGTTTGAATATTTTTAATCGACGACTTCAGTGTCCTAATCTCCGGGTCTCGTCGGTCAGTTAACTGTCTGTATAAGTTTTTAAGTCTTGTCAGAAGTATACTTTTCTGTCGGTGCAGTGCGTCAATAGTAGGATTGCGTCGATACCGCGGTATTATAGTGTCCATAGTTTGTTTAATTGTCTCGTCCATTTGTTTGAGGTAAATGTCGATCTCCTCGTTTGACAAATTCCTATTGGACGGTGGGTGGAGCGTGTTCGAGGAGAGCGCTCTTGTCAAGGTTGCTGAGAAGCGTGTCCATCGAGTTTTACTGTAGTTGTAAGAATATCTTTGGACAAACTCCTCCAATTCCGCAATTTCGTTGGGAACTGTAATTTCGGTTCTAAAACCGCAATGGTCGCTGTCATACACGAATGTGCGCAGACAGTTTAATGTTTGTAAATTCGTACCTGTCAGTCGTATACGTTCGTCATACAGCAGTAGATCCAAATAAGACCCGCCTCTGGGAAACGACGGGTTATCCGTCGCTTTACGACCGAGTCTGTACATGACATAGTGCTGTCCCCACCAATCGAGTAGTAGGTTCCCTCTAGTATTTGGCAAATTATTACCCCAATCTCTATGTCTAGCGTTGAAATCCCCGCCGATTATAAAATAATTCTCCCCCGATTCCAGACTCAGAAATAGAAAAAGCGTGTCGAGCTCTGTAATGGATAGGGTGGATTGTGAAGTCTCAGGTGCATAAACAGAGGCCAAGTACAGCCGCTTTCCACTGCGAAGCGGTATGTAAATGACGACTGCCTCCAACATCCGGAACCTGCGCAACACTCCCTTGTACACTCTGTGAAATTTTATACCTTCTTTAATGAAGATCGCGACACCACCTCCACGTTTGGATCTGGGCCGGTTTCTTCCTCTAACAATATAATTATTGTACTCCAGTTTGTGCTTATTGGTTAGCTTGGTTTCGCTAACGAAAAGCACATCAGGAGTTTGGTCTTGTAGCAATTTAAACATCGCGGCTCTTCGTTCGATCCTAATCAGTGAATTAACATTCACCGCAAGGACCTTCAAAGTTTGCTCCACCATGTGCGTACCCATTACGACAAGTGTTGCGTTAGGCCCGGCAGCAGCGCGTAGATCTGGTCCACCCGCTTGGCCTGTTCTTGCACCTGCTTTTGCAGCTGAGTCATCTGCCCTTGGATTGCGAGCAAGATGGCCAGCATTTTAGGTGCAGCTTCCGTTGTTCTCGGCATTGGCGCCGGAGAAGTAACAGCCGCTTGCTGTACCGTAGCCCCCCTACCTGACGCCATTTGGGCGTAGGAAATTTGGGACGTGACGGCTGGTGTTTGAAACCTAACAGGTGAACGTTTGAGCTCCACCTTCTGCTGCCGAGCCAATTTTGCTTTTTTAATGTCGGTGAACTTAGGACAACCCCGATAGTTTGCGGTGTGTCCCACGTTCCCACATAACACGCACGAGAGCTGCGTCCTATCGGATGCTCCGTCCCTACCCAGAGCACACTCCTCGGAACTGTGGTTCTTTGCGCACTTCACGCATCGAGGCTGCATTTGGCAGTTCGACGCGGTGTGCCCGAACCTCTGGCAGCGAACGCATTGTATAACGCCTTCGCTCCTTTTTAATTTTTCCCAGTGAACCACCTGGTAGTCTAGGACATTAATACTCCTTAGACTATCCAGACGGCTTTCGGGACTGAGCTGCACCAAGTAGAACGGCAGACTCCGTTTCTCCCGCCTAGCTCTGGCTGTGGTAAACGGCTTTACCCCCACAAACTTGAGTCCTTCGCACTCCTTCTCTTTGAGAAGTGCTAGGATCTCCTCAGGATCGTTCCCCAATCCCGTAATATTAAAATTACTTCCAATGACCAGCTTACACAGGTCCTTGGTTGCATTTACCTCCAATTTATAGGTGTTGATAGGAGGCACCTTCTCCTTCTTCTTCGTCTGCTGATGCTGCTGCTGCTGCTGTTGTTGTTGTTGTTTTTGTTGTTGTTGTTGTTGTCGCTGCTGCTGCTGTTTTTGTGGCTGCTGTTGTTTTTGCTGATGCCGTTGTTGTGGCATGTGCTCTTTTTGTTGTTCTTGGTGTTTTTTTATGTTTTTGTTGGTGTTGTTGTTGGCTCTGCTTTGGAGCAAGAAGCGTCTGCTGTTGTTGCTGGGATTTTTCTTCCTCATCCCTCTTCCTCCTAACCATTTGCCTTTCTTTGATGGCCAATACCCTTTCTTGTAGCATTTTTATGCTGCTACTTATGACCATCGTCTCTTCCTCTGCATCTTTTGACTCGCTCGGTGCCAATGAAGCGAAGCTATTCTCTTCCCTCGCTCCACCAAGCAGTTTTACAGAGGAAGTTGGTTGGGAGGGACCTTGGACAAAGTTGGAAGTTGGCCTTAGCTTCCTCCTTCGCTTATGTGTTGGTGTTTGGCTTGCACTGCTTGAAGCCTCACCTGACAATTCAGCAGGTCCCGCTATTGGCATAGCGGACCGCTTTCCACAATCCATCGCGTGCTGTTTACTTCCACACTTAGTAACACTTTCACTGTTTTTATTATATATCTTCTAATTTCAAATAAAAAAGAAGAAAAAAAAAAGTTTTTCCACGACCCGGAGTCGAACCCACAACCTTTGCTGTCTCAAGCGAACACACTATCACTCAGCTAATTGGAGCCTAAATGCAATTCGTTAAATGTCTAAATTAAGGGAATCAACTTCTCAACTTCTCACTTTCTAGCCGAACACGTTTAAACTCCGCGGAGGTGTATGAACGACTGGTTGTGTAAAACCTCTCCATACGTTTATGTCATACACTCAACCTATACTTTTTCGTTTCCTTTATTTTTTTTAAATGCCGGAGCATGATTAAGTGTTTTGGAGAATTCTATAGAAATAGAGCAAACATATTTGGGATCAGTCTTTATTTCGCTCCGTGGATTTTTTTTTAAAGAACTTAAGACTCATGTGGGTACATTAGTCTAAATTGGCTTGTTGTTGTAATTTAGGCAATCATTCATCTCACGTGATTTTAGTTGCCAGAAAAAAAGATTCTTTCGGGCGCGTTTGGGGTTCAACGCCGAAACGTCCGATTGGAAAGCCTACAATATCACTTGATCCACGGACACCCTTTTCTCACAATATGTCAAGGAAACTTCCCTTAAAGTCTTCGACTCATTATCCGGAACATCTAGAACCGTATGTTATATCATAATAAAAATATAATATTAAACTTAAATAAATTCAAGTGTATGGACGCTGGCTACTATAGGACTCGTAGAAGTAGAAGATAGGACATTTGCCTCTTAGTCTGGTTGCAATAACATGAATAAATGTGTCTCTCTTTAAAGCTCTCATAGGGTTGCCATGGTGTGTATGATAAATCACCACAAAGAGAAAGAGTATTTCGCTTAGGGTTACCATCTCCCCATTTAAAATAAACAAATAAAAGTATTGCTGAACGATATAAATTTCATTTATCCTTTTCCTCACCACCAAGCGGTGGCGCGTTTTTTTTAAGGGTATCCCCTGTAGGCCTAATCCCTTTTTAGTTTGTTTAAAAAAAAAATTCCGAAAACAGAAAAAAGAACTTAAAAATATATGTATTTTCATTTATTCATGATAAATATAGTAAACAAAAATATAATTCATAATAAATATAGTAAAGTATAATGTAAAAATATAAAATTTCATTAATTTAAAGTAAAAATAACTTCATTAATTTAAAATATTAAAATCTATTAGTCTGATGAAAAGTTAGTACTGCTACTATCGTCATTTATATTTATTACTAATCTTTCGACTGCTTCCTCGGCGAAAACGTCCATATCCCACATCTTTGGCTCAACAACCTGTTCAACATGTTGCACACATGGGTGCCATTTCTCACTGTTAACTCTTACAAGTGCTGTTGTTAATAATAATTTAATAATTTAATTGACTTGAGCCTAAACCAATTCTATTGGATTTAGATCGCAGTGATAAGGCGGCAAGCGAAGCACTTTATGTCCTGCAGCTTGAGCCATTTCATCCACGATATAGGTTTCATACTTGGCTTTGAAACGTTTAACGACTTCAAGCAACTCTGTTTTAACCATATCATCCTCAAAACCTATAGCATTAGATCTCAGCCACTTTTTTATGTCATCTTTTCTAGTAGAAGTGGTTGGTGCTTTATTTTTCTTTCTCAAATGGTAGGAAGCATTGTCCAAAACTATTACGGAACTATTACGGAGTTGGGTTCCAGGCGCGTTAAAATATCTTTGAACCATTTCTCGTACACTTCGGCATTCATGTCTTCGTGGTGGTCTCCAGTTTTTCCTGAAATAAAACATACGAGTAGCAGCCCTTCATCTACGAAACCTGTAGAACTTCCAATACGGGTTATAATTAGTCGCTTTCCTTTTCCAGATGGTGATCGCAGTCCAGTTGACAACGCTTCATTAAAAGCTTGGCGTGGTGTTGTAATGGATGGATCCACCAACACTTTCTCCCGAGTATGTCCCTCGTTGAGCCAGGTCTCATCAGTAAAATATATTTTTCTTTTCTCTTCTCGAATTTTTTTTTTCGCGTAAATACCTTCATCTCCAGCTAATGTAAGTTAATTAAAAATTTAGCAAAAACGATTTAGAAAAATTCGCTAAATTTTTAATTTTCCTACATAAGTATGTTTCAACATTGAACCCAAAATTGATTAGGGGTGTCTTACTACTAGGAAGTTCGGCCATCAGCCCTTTAGAATTTCATTATATGTATAAATAAGGCCCCGTTTATGTTAAATGATGTTGGGTTAGAATATTAATTTAAAGAAATAATTAGTTCTTGACTACTTCAACTAATAAACTGTACTCTTTTGTTTTGAAATTGCCAGCACATAATTCACCATTCTGAACTTCGGTAAGCAAAAATACTTACCGTTGCTGTGAATAGATCCATATTCTGATTCATTGTCATGACAGGAATTAACAAGAATGCTTTTTCTTCTAACAGGACCAATTTCAGAGTGTGAATGCACAGACGTCTGTTAAGAAATATAAACAGAGTTATATATTAGCTTTTTACAACAATTTCATTTACTAAAAAAATTAACACATATGTACAGATAAGGCTTTGATAATTTGAAAGAAATTTCGGGTAGATCTTCAATAGTTTTTGAGTTTCAATATAAATCTCTATATATAAAAAAAATTACTTTTGACGTTGATTATTTTTTTTTGTTGAATTTGACTTCTCACATAAAATTTAACAATCCTTTAAAAAGGTTCCCGAACTGAGATAAAACTTATACAGAGTAACAGGATTTATTTTTATATAGTTTTGGGTAAAAAAAAGTAATGTATCATAATTAGCTCTCGTGCAATAAGCCATTTTTGTACTTGTGTACAAAAGTAACAAGAAGCGAGTGCTGGTTATTAAGTTACATTACCATGATGAAGGAGCTGGTTTTCAAAATATGGGAAATAAATAGTCCAGAACAAAATATAGAAAATACAATACTATAGATTATTTTTCGAGATTGCAAATAAATTGCAGGCTCGCCTCGTTAGTGAGGTCAAGAGTTTGCTCATGTTTTCACATTTGAGTAACGAAATTACTTTTCTTTCGGTCCTTCCATGAACCTCGGCTGGATCTTGAACCCCTTTTGTTTTTTGGACCGGATTTTCCGAACAAAGCCATAATAGCTGATTTGCTCAGCCGGAAGTTTCTCTACGCGCAAACGCGCGTACATCTTATAAGGTCAAGTTCTGTTACACCCTTTGACATTCATAACATTTTCATCTCCGTCGCTGTCGCCTTTATAGTTTTCGTACATCGTCCAACATTGCGATGTGTATGCTAAAGCTAGACGAACGATTGACTTTTATACTCGTATCAAACTATTAAGTTCAAGAGACATTTTTCCGTCACAAAATACGGCCGAGTTCTAACGGGATTTAAGCAATCCCACACTCACTCTATGTGCGACATCGTCACCACAGTTTCTTTGGTGGTTGACGACAGTACCCAGGTATTTAATTGGTTCGTTCTTTAGCATGATGACTACTTCTTAATAGATGTCAGGAGTTGGATTTTCTGCTTCGGGAAAACTGCTATGCAAATATTCGGACTTACTACTTATTCTGACTTACTGCTGATTCGTTACCCTTTATATTCTGGCGCCTTTCTCCAATTATTAAGAGTTGCTTGCTGTCATGTTGTTATCTGTGATAACGGTATCATCAACGTAAAGCAGCGAAGATGTTCCGTCCTCGTTGTTGTGCCGCTTCAATAGAAAATCTTGTTCTACATTAAAAAGTTACGGACTTTGTACACTGTAATGTGGAGATGTATCAATGTTAATTTATGGTGGGTGAAAGATACTCATATTATTACAATCTAAATTAAGTAAAATATATTTGGCCGCAACCAACGGCATAGCATTGTAGTACTCCGCTACACTACTATATTCCCACCCCATGAACAACACTTCCATCTTCCAGTAGCAACAAGTACATTATAATTCATATGTACCCATAATCGTGACACAAAGTGCAGAATAAGTGATTCCATACCAACGTCATAACCCAGTGGAGAATCCACTTTACGCTGCCATAAGAGAAACACTTGTAAACACTCCAATGCATTCACCCCGAAGTGTGTTATATGGGTCAAAGCCAAAAATGCCGACTCGACAATACTTCAATTCATTCTCCCCGAAGTGTGTTATGTAGATCAAAACCAAAATGCCGACTCAACAATAACAACACAGGGCAGGCATTAAGTGACGGCAGCAAGCCGTTGTACGCAAAACAGGATCGAATTACCGACTGACCGTACGAACGATCATGGGCGCTGACACGAAAGTGTAACTAACTGGGACACTTGGGACAATTAAATCAGAAATCTTATCAATAAATGGAAAATGCATCGTGGGAATTATTTTGTACTGAAGCTATTAACAAGCAGAATTTTGGATAAAATTTAGCATAAAAGGCAGTGGTTGGGAAGAACAAAAGAGAGATTAAGACATACTTCAAAAAGTAAAGGTCGCAGCTCTTGGTTACACAGCGGGCCTTTATTGTATTATAAAATAATTCAAATAATTAAATACTCCAAATAGTAAAAGTTGCAGCCCTTTAAGAAAGAAAATCATTATACTTTAAAACAAAAGTCTTTTCTTCTCTCCGCTCGTATACTCTTCTCCGCATTTATACCTGGAAATCACCGTATACAGGACGTAATAAAATAGCATTGCGCTTGCTTAGTACGATTACCGTTCCGATAAAGAAGATAAATACGATGAGGGAAATTATAGCATTATTGATATGTTTTTTGTTTTATTCCATTTTAAAGGTGCTATAAATATTTCGTACTAAAGCTATGGTAGTTCTGCAAAATTTTTAACCTTGATCTACACATCCAGAAACCTTTACAGGAGTTCGGTAAGTTTGCATCTTACTTTTCAGATACGACTGAGCATATCACAGATCTGCTCAAAAATATGTCCAGAATATGTAAAAAGTGTTAAAAAGCTTCTGCTTAATCAAAAGCAATATTGCTCATATCTCATATTCTAACTTTTACAACCCACACCAAATCAACCTCATTCCGTAAGATACTCGTAAGTTTCTTTATATTTCTTTTACTTTAATTGTTTTGATTCTATTCCCAGGTCAACGCCGCCGTCAAGTAGAAATCTCCTTAATATCAGGTTCCATTCAGAGCAACTAATTCATCACATGCATGCAGTGGTATTACATTTCATCGGTCGCGACAAACAGCGGAATACGAAATCATACAGTCAAAAATGACACAGAGAAGTATTGTTCTGATCATCGCCGGTGTGTGGTTACAGGTTACGGTGCAGGTTACATGATGTCTTGGATCATCAAATCTATGGCATGAAACAAGATGCTGAACACGCTAAAAGTTTGGGTATGGCTGGGATAAACTAAACGACGATGACGGCACTGACCTGGGAGGGAAAAAGTCAGATTTTTTCTGGTTGGCGACTCGGGCGGTAACTTCAGTCATCTTTGAGTTTCCCGTTTTATTTAAATTTTTCCAATACGTAATTATGTAAAATAAATATTCAATAAATAATTATATAAAACTAGTGAGTGTGTTGCTCTAAATATTCCACAATTGGGGGCTCAACCGGGATTTACGAATCGAATTGAAACTAAAAGACAAATTCAAAGTGAAAGATACGACAGTTTGTTTTATCAAAAAGAGAAGTGTTAAGTCGTAGAAAAGTAAAGACTTGAATTTAAGAAGATACGTGTTTAATTTAGAAAAGTGTTTAGAAAAAGAGAAGCCTTATTCAAAGTTCAAGTTCAAAGTTTATTTTTTATTTTTTTTTTTTTATAATTTACGCGCGCCTAAGGGGTTAGATACCCTTTTACTGTTGCCAGGGCGCGGGCGGAATGGTAGAAGGAGGAGAAAGGAAAATTGTTTTGTAGTGGTTTGAAACTCAGGTGTATTTGGTTTCTATATTAGCTCTCCAGGGGTGGGAGTTCGAATAGGACGGAGAGTTCTTTCTTCACTCAGAGTGATTCGAAGTTCTAATTAGCACTAGTTTTTTGTGGTTGGACTCTACAACAGCCAAATCTACGTGTCAGTGTTATGCCTTCACACGCAGAATTTTTCTGTCTGAGTTCCCATTACACAAATGAAAAACTGACTTGCCATGGGCAGGATTCGAACCTTGGACCCTCAGAGTGAGAAGCGATTGCTAGTACCACTACACCACGCCCACCCCTAATTAAATATTTAAATATCATTTAGGTCAAGAAAAAGTAGAGACAAGTTACGCAAAGGAAACAAAAGTAAAAACGTACGGAAGTAAGTAAAAAGAAAAGCTAAGCAAAAAGAATAAAACTGTTTAGACAATTGAAAGGTTAAAGAGCATATGTTGGCATAACCATCTATGGATGACTTACACAAGTTAACAGTGAAGCAATTATAGGAGTTCTTAAAAAATAAAGGTCTTTCGTATAGATACAACGTGAAGAGCGATTTACACAAGTTAGCAGTGAAACAATTATAGGAGTTTTTAAAAAAGAAAGGTCTTTCGTATAGATGCAACGTGAAGAGCGATTTAGTTGATCGGATACGGGGTGTGTTCGACGAAGGTAATTTAAACTCAGAGGACGCGTTATAGGTGATTGAAGAATAGTAATCAGAAGATGACGGAAAGCAAGGACACGAGGGTGAAGACAGGGAATTAGAGCACTCAGATTTGGAAGAGTATACGAATCGAGAGGAGGAGCCGCATTAATAGATCAGTCGATAAAAGAAGAGGACCAGCAACGACAACGGGAAGAAGAAAAAGAACAAGGACTAGAGGAGGAATTGGAACGGCGACGGGAGTCTAGAATGGGAGAAAAAACAATTTTGTTTTCAGAGATGTGGAGGAGTTCTTAAAAATATTTTCCGGGGAAGCTCGCAGGAGCTATGCGGATTGAGTCAATGACTTCGAAGAAATAGCGATGGCATGCGAGTGGAACAACATAAAAAATACCTTTCGTCTAGAAGATTATTGACAGGTGCCGCCAAGTTAGCGGAGGAAGCAGCAGGGTGGGTTGTGAATTGGACAACGTTGAACGAGACGCTGCATAGGGAGTTTAGGAAAGTCACATCCGGTATAGAAGTCCACCATGCGCTCAGACACAGGAAGAAGAATTCACCCGAGAGTTTTTTGGAATACTTATGCGCAATGAAACAGATAGCAAGTAAAGGAGCGCTAGAAGTGGAATACATTATAAACGACATTCCTGGCTCAGTGAAAAATAAAACCATTCTATACGAAGCTATATGTGATCAGAGAAGATCGATTCTTAGAGGATTTGGTGATAAACTAAGGAAAACATTTGGATCATGTCTGGTAACGTTGGAAGTTGGATCGGAAAACCATTCAGTTCGTTTTAAAATAGTGCCAGATAGCTGGATAGCTGACGAGATTCTATTAGGAAGAACTTCTTGAGAAATGTGGAGTTGCGATTCAACCACGGAAAGATAACAGTGGTGAAGAATGAAGAAAACGACGTTTTTAAAATTCAGGCGCAAAGTAAAAAAGCGGAAAAGGTTGTAACTGAAGAGCAATTAGGCGATAAGGAGTTCGAGTGGGATATCTCTGACCTTATCTCGATATACTCGCCAAGGAAAGTTAACAAGTCATGCATTAGTCTAAAGATAGAGTTAGAGGACGACGGGTCGATGCACCAGAAGTCCCTTATAGGGAAAGAGAAGCAGTGAATCAACAGGTAGACGAATAGTTACGAGACGGTATTACTCAATCAAGTAAATCTGACTATGCCAGTCCCATAGTCCGAGTAAAGAAAAAAGATAACGCTTATCGCCTGTGCGTTGACTATCGCTTATTAAATCGCAAAATCATCAAAGATCGGTACCCTCGTCCACTGTTTGAGGATATCCTCGAAGAATTATACAATTATACAAAATAGGAGTGTATGTAATGTGGATGACGTTTTTTGGTTCAAATGGGCGTGGTTTGTATAAAAAAGGAGATAAAATGCCATTGATCACAATTCACACGTATTCATGGACAGAGTCTCACGGATAGTGACGATCAGTAGAAAACCGGTTTTGATTTTCCAATAACTGGGAAGTTTGATATCTAGGTATATTTAGTCTATGGATCGGTTTTCTACTGATCGCCCCTAACCGTGTGACTCTGTCTGTGAATACATGTGAATTATGATCAATGGCAATTTCCCTCCTTTTTTATACAAACCACTCCCATTTCAACCAAAAAACGTCATCCATATTACACACACTCGTGAAAATCGCTCTCATTCTAGCAATTTTACTTGTAAATTGCTCTAATTCTAGCAAATTTTGACAAAGTTATAGAGATGCAAAAGTGTTGGAATTCAATTACAGTGTGTCTGTGCGAAAGTTAAAGGTTTGGAAAAGTATTAGTAGAGTTTGATATCTAGGTATAGTTAGTCTATGTCTATGTCCATACTTGTCTGATAGTGGAGAAAGCCGCTATATAGGTGGTGACAATTCCTTCCAATCTCTGATGGTTTCTGAATCAGAGGATGAAGAGGATTTATTTCATATTTGGCTCTGGCCAGAGCAACATCTATATATTTGTTAAAATACAGATACTGATCCAGCCAGATCCCAAGCTATCTGACTACATTTCGACAAGCAAGTGGCTGTCCGTGTTGTCCGACGATAGAAAACTTTCGCCAATTCTTTCTGGTATCCCTAGAGGCCCCAGACAAAGGCGTCCTAAACAGAATAGTTTCCGACTTCTGAAAGTTGATTTTCAACTTCCAGTCATCGCAATATCGCTTAATTTTGTCGAAGTCACGCTGCAGAAGCATATTAATGACCTCAATCTTTGGACCCGATCTGTACGCGATTAAGTCATCTGGGTACGCGATGGCATGGTGAAGTGAACCTATCAGATCACTTGTGTAAATGTTGAATAGGATCGGCGAATTTACCGCACCTTGTTGCAGACCGTTTTTAATGTTAAATGTTCCAGCAGAAGTCACATCGCCATTCTTCACGATGAACTGTCTACTGGAGAGCATATCGAAAAGAATATAAAGCAGTGGTTTACTAATGCCCAACCTGTCCAGCTTGAAAAAGAGTCCCTCTAACCATACGGTATCGAAGGCCCTTTCCAAGTCAATCAGGCAGGCACCAGTCCACTGTTTCTTGCCTTTGTTCCATTGGATATCAGAAACCAGTTTAGACACAGGATGAATGATATCATGCCCCGCCTTGAAACTGAATTGATTATCCGGAACTATATTTTTGTCCTCAACGCACTTAGTCAGGACTCTATTGATCACCCTCTCGAAAACCTTACTGATGTTTGAAAGAAGACTGATCGAGCGGAGGTTCGAAGTATCTTTATCTCTTTTGGGGATGGGATGCACCACCGCAGTTTTCCAATGCGCTGGATAATGTGCATTATTCATTGCATTATTAAACAGGGTGGTATAAATGTTCACAGCTTCTAGTGGGAGATGTCGAAGCACAATGCTCGGTATTTCATCGGTCCCCACTGATTTCTTACTACGAAGTAATTCGAAGATCGTTTGGAGCTCTTCCTTCGAAATGAACGGGGGTAGTACCCTATCGTTGGTGATGACATTATTTGCCATATTCTCGTCACCGAACTGGGTGAAACCCGAGCTCTCGAATCGCCAATTCACAATTTCATTTCGAAAGCAGAAGTTGTGCACAAGAACTCGACCCTCCAGGTCGTGGTTCAGGCCAATAATGTCGTTCACCTTGTACACTTCCTGGAAAGACGCTCCTATAGCCTCTACCTTCTCCTGCGGATCCTCGATCACAAAGAAGTTGTCATCATCAACGGCCTCATTTGGATCGATGCCTGCTGCTATAACTATGTTCTCGTTGTCCGTCGTTCGTGTGATTTTAAGACACGAAAGGTCGTTTTGATCTTATCTCCGAAATATTTTATTCATTTGCGGGAAAATATTCGGGTTGCTGGTGTTTACAGCTCGAATTTTGTTGTTCCAATACAAACTTACAGATGATCTATAATTTTCTTTTATTAATACTTGGAGGTTTTTGATCGACGACTTTAGCGTCATAATCCCCGGGTTATGTCTGTCAGTAAACTGTCTGTACAAGGTTTTTAGTCTTGCCAGAAGTCTACTTTTATGTCGGTGCAGTGCGTCAATAGTTGCGTTGCGGAATAAGTCTTCGTCGTCAGTGTGTTGGTACCGAGGTATCGTTTTGTCCATTGTTCTCCAATTCGCATACACAAAAGTGCGTAGACAGTTTGTAGTTTGTTGGTTAGTGCATGTCAGTTGTATTCGTGAGTCGAACAACAGAAGATCCAAATAGGACCCGTGTCTGGGAAACGACGCACTCTCCGTCGTCTTAAGCCCGTGTCGATGCATTACACTGTGCTGACCCCACCAATTGAATAGTAGGTTCCCTCTAGTATTTGGTGTATTATTTCCCCAATCACTATGTTTGGCGTTGAAATCTCCGCCGATAATAAAATAGTTGTCTTCCAATTCCAGCCTCAGAAATCGAAAAAGTGTCTCGAGCTCTGGGATAAATAAGGTGGATTGAGTAGCCTTAGGTGCGTAGACAGACACCATGTACAACCGCTTTCAACTACGGAGGGGGATATACACGATGCATGCTTTCTGCACCTGGAACCTACGTACTACACGATTGTATACTCTTTTAAAACGTATACCTTTTCGTACGAAAATCGCAACGCCTCCTCCTTGAGTGGAGTTGGGTCGGTTTCTCCGTACTATTTTGTATCTCCTGTGCCTCATTTTGTGTCCCTTGGTAAGCTTAGTTTCGCTAACCAAAAAGCACATCAGGGGCTTGGTCTTCAAGCAACTTAAATAATGCGGCTCGTCGTTCGAGCCTAATTAGTGTATTCACATTCACAGCAAAGACCTTCAGGGTTTGCTCCGCCACGTACGAACCCATTACGGCAAAAGGTGCGTTAGGCCAGTCAGCAGCGCGTATACTTGATCCACCCGCGCGGTCTGTTCAGTTAAATGACGTTGTATCTGAGCCATCTGCCCCTGGATAGAGAGCAAGATAGCTAGCATGTCAGGTACTGGTTCAGGTGCTCTGGGCGCTGGGGCCTAAGAAGCAACCTTCGCTTGCTGTACCGTATTTTCCCTACCTGCCGCCATTTGGGCGTAGGTAACTTGGGGAGTAACGGCTGGTGTTTGCAAATTGGCTTTTTTCAGATGCTCCGTCCTTACCCAGGGCGCATTCCTCAGACGTGTGCTGTTAGACTCGCGAATACAACTGACATGCACTAACCAACAAACTACAAACTGCCTACTCACTTTCGTGTATGACAGTGACCACTACGGTCTCAGCCCCGAAATAACTGTTCCCAACGAAATTGCGGAATTGGATGAGTTTGCTCAAAGGCATTCCTGTCAATGTCTGTCAAATGAGGAGATTGACAAGTATCTAAGACTAATGGAGGAGACAATCAAACGAACAATGGACAAAACGATACCTCTGTACAAACACACTGAAAACGAAGACTTATTCCGCAACGCAACTATTAGCGCACTGCACCGACATAAAAGGAGACTGCTGTCAAGACTAAAAACCTTGTACAGACATTTTACTAACAGACATAACCCGGAGATCATGACTTCAATGTCGATCATAAACCTCCAAATATTAGTAAAAAAAAAATTACAGAAATTCCGTAAGTTTGTATTGGAACAACAAAATTCGGACTGTAAACACCAGCATATGTTCCCGCAACTAAATAAAATATTCCCGAGAAATAATCAAAACGGCCTTCCATATCTTAAAATCGCCCGAACGACGGACAACAAGCACACACTTTTAGCAGAAGGCATCGATCCAAATAAGGCTGTTGATGATGACGACTTTTTTGTGATCGAAGATCCGCAGGAGAAGCTAGAGGCTATAGGAGCGACTTTCCAGGAAGTGTACAAGGCGAATGACACCATTGATTGTCCCGAACCACGAGCTGGAAAATCCAGCCCTTCTGCACTTCTACTTTCGAAATAAAATAGTGAATTGGCGATTCGAGAGCTCGGGTTTCACACAGTTCAGTGACGAGGATATGGCAAATAATATCATCACCAATCAAATGCTACCGCCACCATTCATTTTAGAGGAAGAGCTCCAAGAGATCTTCGAATCGCTTAGAAGTAAGATATCAGTGGGAACCGATGAAATACCGAATATTGTGCTTCGACATCTCCCTCTAGAAGCGGTGAACATTTATAGCACCCTGTTTAATAATGGAATGAGTAATGCACATTATCCATCGTGTTGGAAAACTGCGGTGGTACATTCCATCCCCAAAAGGGATAAAGTTACTTCCAATCCGGCGAATCTCCACTCGATCAGTCTTCTTCCAAACATCAATAAGGAGCTCGAAAAGGTAATCAATAGAGTCCTGACTAAGTGGGTTGAGGACAAATATATAGTTCGGATAATCGATTCGGTTAAGACGGGGCATGATACTATTCATGCCTTGTCGAAACTGGTTTCGGATATCCAATGGAACAAAGGCGAGAGCAGCGCACTGATGCCTGCCTGATTGACTTGGAGAAAGCCTTCGATATCGTATTGTTAGAACGACTCTTTTTCAAGTTGGGCAAGTTGGGCATTAATAAATCGCTTCAGTATATTTTTTTTATATGCTCTCCGGTAGACAGTTCATCGTGAAGAATGGCGATGTGACTTCTGCTGGAACATTTAACATTAACAAGGGTCAGCAACAGGGTGCGGTAAATTCGCTGATCCTTTTCAACATTTACACATGTGATCTGATAGGTTAACTTCACCATGCCATCGCGTACCCAGATGACTTAATCGCGTACAGATCGGGTCCAAATATTGAGGTCATTAATATACTTTTGGAGCGTGACTTCGACAAAATTAATCGATATAGCGATGACTAGAAGTTGAAAATCAACTTTCAGAATTCAGAAACCATTCTGTTCAGGACGCCTTTGTCTGGGGCCTCTAGTTATACCAGAAAGAACTAGTGAAAGTTCTCGATCGTGGGGCAGCACTGGCAGCCACTTGCTTGTCGAAATGTAGTCAGATACCTTAGGATCAATATCTGTATTTTAATAAACATAAAGATGTTGCTCTGACCAGAGCGAAACGAGCTTTTGCCCTTACAAGGAGACTGGTTTGTAACAGCTAACGCGATACGAGTGTGAAGGTGATCTGCTACATGGCCCTTATCCGGCCCATGCTTTAATTTGGATGTCCCGTGTGGTTAAACGTGAGAGAAAGTTTATTGGAAAAGATTCGGATGTTTGAGAATGCTTGTCTTAGGACTTGTCTTCGCTTATACAGAACACCAGAGTCTGAGTACATAAAATTCTATCCCAATGAGGTCTTGTACAATAGGGCGAACCTAATAAGAGCGGACAATTTCGTCATTAATTTGACTCGAAGGCACGTTGCAAGGGCAATGACCTCATCGAACAACTTGATGTCCGGTGCTTACTATCCTAATTATATGTATCACAAGAGAGTTGGATTTGGCGGCTTTATTTCTCCAGAAACGTTCCTCTATCTAGATAGTAAATGTTAGATGCAGGACAGATTGGTGGTGCCGCTAATCTTCCATGTCGCTCGAAGAGCTGCGGACAGACGACTCAACTACGACAGAGAGAAGTGGGCCAGCCTATTTTTTTTTAGCCATGGCCGGCTTACATAGTTTTATGTAGGATTAAGTTAGTTTTATGAAAAAAAAAATATATAAAACAAAACAAAAATTAAAATAAAAATATATATATACATATCTATATTTATATATTATGTAGGTATATATTATGTATATAAAGGGTTTTCCAATAGGGACTTGACAATTTTGAATTTAATTTGTGAACGCACTCTTTCACTAATCATCAAACTGTCACTGTCAATTTATTCAGTAAGCTCAACATTTTCGTCATGGTTAAGTACACGAACGAGCAATATCTGCAAATTATAAAAAATTTCTACCCAAATTCGGAGTCGGTGGCTGCAACTTTAGAGCCTTAACTCCAATTTTTGGTCGTAATTCTCGCCCTAGTAGACAGGCAATAACAAGCTTAGTGCAAAAATTTGACTCTACATATTCGTTGTGTGATGTTGCCGTGTCAGTGAGACAACGGGTTGGTCGAAGTGTCGAAAATATCGCTGCTATTCAGGCGTCCGTAGCAAACGATCCAAATCAGTCAATTCCACGGCATTCGCAAGAATTGGGCATCACTCAGGCAACATTATGGCGTATTTTGCGTAAGGATCTTGGTTTACACTCATACAAGATCAAGCTGACTCAAGAATTGAAGCCGATGGACCATTTGAAGCGACGTACGTTCTCCGATTGGGTTCTGGAAAAGATGCGACAAGATGATGAATTTCATCGCAAAATCATCTTCAGTGACGAAGCTTATGTTTGGCTCAATGGGTTGGTCAATAAGCAAAAAAATGAAAATCCACATGTGCTTCATGAATCACCACTTCATCCACAAAAAATAACTGTTTGGTGCGGTTTGCATGCCGGCGGCGTTATTGGGCCATATTTTTTTCGTCGACGATAACGATCGTCACGTTACTGTGAATGGTCAGCGTTATCGCGCCATGATCACCGATTATTTTTAGCCCAAATTGGAAGATATGAACTTGGACGACATGTGGTTTCAACGTGATGATGCCACAAGCCACACAGCACACGCTACAATCGATTCATTGAAGAGTAAGTGTGGTGAGCGTGTTATCTCAAGAAATGGGCCAGTCGATTGGCCGCCGCGTTCGTGCGATTTAACGCCGCTTGACTATTTTCTATAGGGTTTCGTTAAGTCATTGGTTTATGCCAACATGCCGACGACGTTGGAAGAGCTCAGAGCCAACATTGAACGCGAAATAGCGGCCGTTTCGGCCGAAATGTGTGGCCGGGTCGTTGGAAATTGGGTCCAACGAATCGACCGCTGCAAACGTGCCCGCGGTGACCATATGAACGAAGTCGAGTTCTATTCATAAATGTTTTGATTGTACTTCAAACCGATAATAAAGTTTTTGGAATATCTCAAATGGTTTGCGTTTTATTTAAAAAGAAGTTGTCAAGTCCTTATTGGAAAACCATATACATGTTTACATATGCGTGTCTATATTTGTGTTAGATGTAAGTGGGTTAAGTAGATTAAGATTTACTTTTTGGTAGGCTGTGAGTTTTTAGTTTCATAAAAAAATTACAAAATGTCCATTCACTAAAATTTATTTTCTTAGTTTTAGTATTAATTAATGTTAAAATCAAAATAAAATTAGACTCTAAGATATGTTGAAAGACATGGTTTCAGTGTTAGGTTTAACTTAGAGTGCCCGGATGGGCCAGTAAGTTATAAGATTATTTTTAAGTTATTTAAGCTAATTGTTAAGCATTTTTTTGTCTACCAAGTAAGAGTAATTTAAGTTATATACATAAAAATGCATATAAAATGAAAAAAAAAATTAAAAACCCGGCAAGACTTCTACGTTCGTAGGTTCAAGTCCCCATGTAGGATCGCAGTTGTCCTTTTTTTTTTCTTTTTTTTCTTTTGGGGCCAGAGTTTCAACGCCATACTATGGTATGAGGACTTACTGGTGGGATTAGTTGATGTGCAAGATCAGGACATGGGGTCTGATGAACCTGTTTTTAAGAGAGAAGGACGTACGGTATCGAGTTGAGCGAAAACAGTCGAGAGGCAACTGGTAGTGTCGAGTGGAAATTGAAAGGATTTTTGGTGGGTGAGTTTTAAAAAAAAGGGGGGTGGTGCAAATTAGGAGTTCAAAAAAAAAAAAAAGGAAAAGTCGGAGAAAGTAAACTGAACAGTTTGGCTTATCATTTTAAAGGAAAAAAAAAGTGTACTGATATAGGGAAAAACAAAATGGATTGTGAATTAAGATGGAATTAGTTCCCACCTAGTGCCCTTGTTCATGAGAAAAAAAAGGGAGTGTTAATTTAATAAAAGAGCAGAATGTCAAACCCGAAATCAAATAAAAGGCAGAATATCGGGAAACCGGTAGCTGTTCGATAACGCAAAAAAAAAATAGAAACTATCAGAAAACGTAAATTATTTTCTTGTGTGTGAATAAGAATAGACAGACTGTGAAATAATTTTCCTTGGTGGCTGGAGATCGCCTTATTTATCTTTTCGCGATCGCCTTATTTATGTTGGGAAAACACAACATTACAAAATTTCCGGTTTCTTTTGTTTATGTGTTTGGCATAGTAAAAGAAGCGCGAATCCACATTTAGTCGAGATTCTGGGTGTAGATAGTTAAACGGAAGAGCAATCGCGTGGCGTCCATTCTTGTACCACCTTAACCTACGACCACTCTTCGTATTGGTCGGGCACTCTTCCGTGGTACGGCGCGTTGGACGGATAATTTGGCGGTAACAGTGTCTAAATCAGCTAAGGACAGCCGAAAACCTAGCATCGCCGAATAATGGAATGTCTGACGCATTCCTTGGGATAAGTTTCTTTGTATTTATTTTACTTTAATGTCTTGAGCCTATTCCCCAGTCAACGCCGCCGTCAAGCAGAAAATTCCTTAGCATTAGGTTCCATTCAGCGCAACTAATTCAATACCCGCATACAGTGGTATTACTTTTCATCGGTCGCGACAAGCAACCGAATAAGACTCGATTGGTACGCATAAAAGCAGAACACACTACATGTAGAAGGAAAATTCGTGGAAATTGTTGAAGGCCCCATCATAAAATTAAAATCAAAATTTAGCAGAACTAAAAATGTCAAAAAACAGGAAGAGATTGCTTCATAGAAAAGCTGCCCCATGGCTGCTTCCCAAAAAGCAATTATCAACGAGTGAGTCATCGTTGGAAACATCGCAAACAGGAAGAAAATTGTGGGTAAAAACAATAAGAAACTAAATTAATAAATTAGCTCACTTATTGGTAAATTATCCCCATATATATTTAACATATGTATATACGAGGGGCGTTCAACATATTCTCGGTATCGGGGTGAAGCTGTGATTATATATATAAATTGACTTATTTATCAAGTAATACTATTATTTTAGTGCATTCATGTAAAATTTCATATAAATGTGATTATTAATTCGCGTTTTATCTCTAGTTAAACAGAATCATAATGGCAACTGAGACGATGATGGTGAAAATTGAGCATAGCGCTGTAATTAAATTTCGCACTAAGCAAGGAAAAAGTCAAAAAAACTATTCATGAAGAGATGGTGGCTGTTTACCAGGGTTCCGCACCTTCATTATCAACTGTGAAAAAGTGGTCAAGTGAGTTCAAGAGAGGCAGAGAGAGCATTGAAGACGACCCCCGCTCCGGCGCCCCGGCTACTGCTTGTACGGGAGAAAGCATCAAAGAAGTCGAAAAACTTGTTCTTGAGGATGCCCGAATAAAGGTGAAAATGATGGCAGAGATCACCAAGCTTTCAATTGGTACCATTCACACCATTCTTCATGACCATCTTAACCTTTCAAAGGTCAGTGCAAGGTGGGTGCCACGAATGCTCACAGCGCCTCAGAAAAACGTGAGAATCGCATGCTGTAGAGAGCTTTTGGAGATGTGTAGTGAGAACGCGGACGGTGTTATGGATCGAATTGTTACTGGGGACGAAACATGGGTCCACCACTATGACTCTGAAAGCAAACAAGAGTCCATGCAGTGGCATAAAAAAGAAACAGACCCCCCGAAGAAGTTCAAAGTCACTCCGTCTGCCGGAAATCCATGGCCAGATTTTTTTGGGACTCAAAGGGAATCTTGCTCATGGAGTACAAAAAAAAGGTGAAACCATCAACGCCACATCCTACGCTTCCACTTTGCATAATTTGCGGGAGGAAATTAAAAAGAAAAGACGGGGTAAACTCGCAGCGGGTGTGTTGCTTCTTCATGACAACGCTCCTGTTCACACGGCGCGAGTTTCCAAGGCTGCTGCGTGAGATTGTGGTTTCAAAGAAATCCAACACCCACCCTATAGTCCAGACCTTGCCCCTAGTGATTATTTCCTGTTTCCGGATTTGAAAAAATGTCGTCGTGGAAAAAGATTTTCGGATGATGAAGAACTCAAGTCGGCAATAAATGGGTATTTTGCAGAGAAAGAGGAAATTTATTTTTTTGAGGGTTTAAAAAAGCTTATCTCAAGATGTAACAAATGCATTGATGTTAGGGGAGATTATATTGAAAAATGAAAACAATTTAAATTGAATTCGCATTTTCCTTCATATCGATACCGAGAAATTATTGAACGCCCCTCGTACATCATATATTAGATGGTATAAGGTGTAAGTGCAGACTTTTTTGTCGCAAGAAATTTAAGAGCTGTCGCTTAAGTTTAAGAGTGTCAGATTAGATTCACAGTGTTTTTTGTTGCAAATTACGAATAGAGTTTTTGTTTACTCCGTCTATTCGTCACACCGGTGAATTTTAGACTACTGTCATTAATAGTGTTGTAGAAAAAGCTATTAATTTATTGCCGAATTCGCCACACTAAATTGTTCTATTCGATCGTCGTAGACAAAAGCTCTATTTCCTTTTGTTGCATTTATATTTGCTGTTATTTGCCGCACTGCATTGTTCATGAATGAATATTGAAGGTGTTGAAGAATTTTTTTGTCGTTGACAAAACGTATTTACTTTCGTTGTTGTAAGCCATCGCTCTTTATTTCGCTGAATAAAATTGAAATTAAAATTAAATCATTTGGAATAAAATTGTTGCAGAAATTGTAGTCAATTTCCTTGAAAATCATTTTCGATAAATTTATTTCAAGAAATGTTTAGAAGTTGCTTATTTCTTTCTTGTCCATTTAATGGTTCGATTGGGTTCTTGAAAATTAATTATGAGTAATTCTCATTGTCAGAATGAGGAGAGAAGAGAGGCAGGTGAACAGGAGCATAGAGAGCAGGCGGGTGTAAAGGGGTTAGATAGTCGACAGCGTCACCAATTAGCTGAGTTAAAGGTTTTGCGATCTACAGCAAAACCAAATATAAGTATTGTAGAATCAAAACGTTATAAAGAAAAAGGTCCAATAATTCCTGTTACTGAATCGCAGTGCCGGTTAGGCATTCTCGAATCCTATTTTAAGCAGAATTTAAATGTTCAGATGTCGTTAGAGAAGCTGAGCTGAATGTTGTTGAAGAACAGAAAGCAAATGCTACAAGCAGAGCCGGAATTAAGGAGCTGTATGTTGTTACCAAATCGGACATCTTAACGCTGTTGAATGTTTAAATGCTACATTGGCACCTTTGTAACATTCGTCAAGGCCATCTAGATTAGAAAAAATTAAATTGCCGCCCTTTTCTAGGAAGTTTTCAGAATTTCCAAAACTTTATAGAATTGCTTGATAGCTTAGTAGATAAGGATGATTCATTGGACAATCTGCAAAAATTTAACTATTTACGAAATATGTTATCCGGCTTAGCATTAAGTGCAGTTAAGGAATTCGATATGACGAGTGGAAACTACTCTAAAACAATACAGCGATTAAGGAAATGTTTGATAGCAAGGAGCACATTAATGGAATTTTACAAATTCCAAAGACCGCAAAGTGTTCTTCTTTTAATATTCGAAATTTGGAACATAATTTCAACACTCATCTTGCGGCGATGCTTAGTGTAGGTGGTTATAAAGATATTGCAGAATCTGTTTTAATTTCCTTTGCGTTAGATAGAGTCGATTTGAATACAAAAGCCAAGTGGTATGAGGTGGTTGGTCATTCCAAACTACCGTCATGGTTAGATTTTTCGTGACTGTTGGATCATCGTTGCTAAACCTTAGAAGCAAGCGAATCTAAGATTTGTAAGGTAGAACCAAATGAAAGTAATAATAATAGCCGCATTCTCAAAGCATGAATAGGAACCCGTCGTCCAATACCTGGTTGGTTGTGAACAAAGTAATGTGTGAGTTATGTCAGTCGGGTACGCATTGTATAGTTGAGTGTCCAGGTTTTAACCAGTTGCCAGTCTCCGAACGCTTCCTAGAGGTTAAGAGACGTGTTCTTTGCATAAGCTGATTGGGGAAAGGTCACTCAGTAAGAAGGTGCAATTAGCGAAAGTGCACTATTTGTTCATTACTTCACAGATTTACGGTGAACCAGGTAACTTCAGATAGAGACGCAGTAACAAACACAAGCACCAGTTGTACCAGTGCTACTCACCTGCATTTGCAACGCAAATGTTATTTTAGCAACTGCTATAGTCTACATAAGAGACAAATGTTGAACTTTATAACCGATGATATGGTTCAGAAGTTTAAGTTGCATATATGTAGTTCATACGCATACAGAAGCTAATTCCAAATCACGAATTTCTGACTTTGAACTAAATTTGAACTTGTTGATTCTAAAGTCAGTCACTAATATTCAACCTGAAACAAAAATAGACATTTCTGATTTTAATATTCTCACGAATCTACCTCTGGCTAATCCTTATTTCAACATTCCCAGTCGTATAGATCTCTTAACTGGCACCGAAAGCTTTTTCCATCTACTTTATGTTGGGCAGAGTAGACTTGGCCCCCAGCTACCGATTTTACAGAAAACTTTGCTGAGTTGGATAGCCTCTGGAAACTATGGGTTGTCTGACATACCCCAAGCTGCGTGTATGGTAATTGGTTCTTCCACCTTTGAAGACGTTTCGTTGAACGAGACAGTAAGCAAATTCTGGGTCCATTTTCCAGTAAATAGGAAAAAAATGTGGGAACGAGTTTTTGAGCAGCGTTCGTCGCCAATATGATGGTCGGTTTGTGGTGAAAATTCCCTTCAATTTAAATGACTTAAGGGACAAATGTGTGATTCGTTAAGTCGGACGAGGAAAAGAGTTTTCAATTTGGAAAGGTGACTTCAGAAAAATGACAAAGTGCGAGATCAGTACGATTGACTCATGTAAGAATACGAGAATCTAGGGCATATGGAAGTTGTCCCGAAGGATAAAGTTTGGCTGAATCGATATTTTGCTCTTCACCGATTCATATTTAGGCCTGATTCACTGAGTACAAAGCTTAGGGTCATGTTTGATTTTAGCGCAAAAACTTCCTCCAATGCATCCCTAAATGATCTTCTGTTGAAAGGACAGGTAGATCAGGATGATCTTTATGACATTATTTTACGCTTTAGGTCATATAAATTTGTAATTACAGCCGACATCTCCAAAATGTATCGACAGATATTGGTGGATAGGACTAAAATCTTCAATGTATTTTATGGAGGTCGAACGAACAAAAGAAGCTTATAGTATATAGATTGAAAACAGTAACCTAAGGGACTACATCAGCCCGTTACCTTGCTAAAAGATGTTTGAAATGGTTGGCAGATAAAAATGTATCACAATTTCCATTAGGGTCGAAAGTTACAAACGTAGACTTTTATATTAATGACATGATCACAGGGGCAGATTCATTGGAGTCTGTTTATAAGATTTATAGTGAGAACAAGCACATTTTTCAGACTGCTGGATTCGATTTGCAGAGGTGGTGCAGTAATGACCCTAGCGTCTTAGAAAAGGTTTCTGGCAACGAGCTGGTTAGCGACACGTTGTGTATAAACGATAAGGACATCATAAAAACTTTAGGTGTCCTTCAGAAGACAATTCTCAATACATCGTCCCAGAGATAGATAATTCAAAATCCATTACGAAAAGGACAATACTCTCAATACTCTCGCTTACGTTTAATAAACCCAAAAGTTGTAAAGGGAAAAATCATAATGCAAGATCTCTGGATTTCCAAATGTAGTTGGGATGAGTCCATTCCGATGGAAATACATTCGCAGTGGGAGGAATATCGTAAGAATATAGTGGTTAGGTACAATAAAAGTATCTTGAGACATTCATTACTCGTGTCGATTTAAGGTAAAGGTTGAGCTGCATGGATTTGCAAATGCATCGATCCGTGAGTATGGTTGTGCGGTCCGTAGATACGACCGTAGATACTCGCTGCCAACAGGGTTTCAAAGATACAGTCTGAGCTGCCAGTTGCGATCTAGAGGCATGTGAGTTAGAAGTCTAATCCAGCGGATATAGTATCTAGAGGTTCAAGTGCTTCGACACTCATCGAAAGTATTTGGTTCAATAGTCCGTCATTTTTATATTTACGTATCCTGAGTTGGTACAAACAAACGGTAATTTAGAAACCAACAATCCTGTAGTTTTGGTAGCAAAGATAGTTTCGAATGAGTTTTCAGAACACTTTGTGCGATTTGGCAACTATCAAAAAGCTATTTGTATTTTTGGATACGTAGTTCGATTTATAAGATACTTAAACCAAAATCATATAATCAAATTTCTAACCCCCCCTAAGCTCTAATAGCCCTAAAAGCAGAATAACTTGAAGAATCCCGTATAAGAATCATCCAGCAAACTAATTTCCAGGAGGAAATTGAAGACCCAAGAAGAAAAATAAGATAAACCCAAAAAGTGTCATCAGCAACCTCAATCCTTTCCTTAATGATGAACACCATATACAGCTCTTACGAATGGGTGGGAGTTTGCTGAATGTGAACATACCCTATTATGTCAAATGTCATACTCTCCTACCCAAAAATTCCCTATTTGAAAATAATATTGTTGTTAATTTGCATGTTACTAATTTTCATGCATGTATCCAAACTCTGGTGGCCATTATGAGACAGCGATTCTGGGTCATCAACGTGCGAAGTATAGCTAAGAAGGGGGTATTTGCGTGCCATCACTGCTTTCGATACAAGCCGAAACTCTTGAAGGAAATGATAGGTGATCTACCAGCCAACAGAATCACGATGTCAAGGCTGTTTGCCTTAACTGGTATAGATTTTTGTGGACCCTTCCAAATCTCACAAGGACGTCGAGGCTACTGCCAACATAACGCCTATGTGGCAGTGTTTATTTGCCTTGCGACGAAAGCTTCTCACTTAGAAGTCATTTCGGACCTATCGACGCAAGGGTTTCTAGCAGCCCTAAAACGCATTGCTGCACGACGTGCAATATGTGAGGAAATCCATTGCAGCAACGGAACGAATTTCCTGGGAGCTCAAAATGAGTTTAAGAAGTTGAATACTATAGGAGAATATCATGTGCGCTTTACATAGAGTTAAATTTATGCATATACCACTTCGGGCACCACACTTCGGTGACTTATATTTCTTTTGAAGCGATGGCGTCGAATAACGCAGATAAATCAACACTTCAGGACGAGATGATCAAAAGGATATCTCTTAGAGTTGCAACGAAGAAGGCCGACGAAGTGGAAAACTGCAGTATTGATTAGCAACGATAATTTGCCACCTCAGCAATGGGTCTTAGGAAGAATCAACAGATTTATCTCTGGTTCAGATGGAATAATTCGTGTGGCAGGTGTAAAAGTCCCAAGAAGACCGATTCATCACCTGGCTCCTTTGCCACGTTGTTGAAATGGCTCTTTTCCCCCTCGACCTTTCAAGGCATGCATTATGTCGATGCTTTACATCATATTTATTAATTATTTATTTATGCTTATCAATTATTTGCTATAATTCTAATATCTAAGATTGTTGTTGGGGTGTGTAGGGTTTTTTGGGTTACTGTGTGGGGTTAATCGGATAGAAAAAATATGGTTTAATGAAACACGTCTTTTCGCTTCCAGGGTTACAGCAAAGAGACCTTTTTATTATTCTCCGGAAATTACTTCCATTTTTAACTATCAACTGTCATACATTTGTACTAAATTTACTATTCGTAATCTTACATTACGTTTCATAGGTTACATTATTAATAAAATAAGATTACAATTTCAATCAATTTAGCTCAGTTTTAACAAGAATTACAATTTTAATACAAAAGTGAAATAATTATTTTAATTAAAACATATATGTATATTATTTATACATTTTGTTCACGAACTAGCTCCCGCCCGGTGGACGAATTTCGTCCGCAAGTGTCCTCGGTTTTGTACTTTACTGTACCAAAATGGTGTTGGAGTACGTTGTACCTCTTTTGACATAAAAGTTTTGTGTTGCCTGAGTTTGTTGACTATCTACATGTAAATGAGTCCAAATCGTGTAAATTAATAATTTGAAACATTACATGTAGGTATAGGACAACGATATAGCAAACGAGCAGCAAAGGGAGATAAAATATGTGTCATTGACTTTGATTTGCAATAGTGCAATAGTTTGTTTTGATCGTTGACCAAAACTGGGTCAAATCGCGTCGCGTGTTCGGTTTTTGTTGAGTTTGTGTTGTTAATTGTCGTTGGTTTCTCCCCTTTTTTTAGTTTTTTTTTGTTAAAAAGGTAAGTGTTTTTAATTAATTACTTCGTTAATCCTTTTTGTCTGCTCCCCTTCCTTCACGCAATTCGATTTCGTTTTGAATTGTGTACATCGCCGCGAGTACACACTCCCATATACGTGCGTGTGTACATAATGATATACATATGTACATCGATTGTTTGTTATTGTTTCGCGAAAGTGATATTCGTGTGCAGTGCAAGCAAATAAAAAAAAAAATTAAAAATGGGAAATGAAAAAAAAAATAAAAAAAACTCGGTACAATTTGTGGTGTTATTTTGTACGATAACTGTTCTCCACGTACGCAATTTTTGGTTGTGCAGTGCGATGCTGTGCGACGAAATTTTCGCGAACGGTTAGTATGTTGATGATGGCCGAATTAGCCTTCTTAGTGTATGTGGTGTTTACGTTTTCAAGTAAAGCCATGAACACTTAAATAATAATAAATTTAAGTGTTGTTAAATTTTTAAAATGTTTTGTTTTTCTTTAAATTGATTGAAAGTTATTAAAGTGTTGTATTGTGTTTTGAGAGGACAACGTTAAGTGTTGAAAAACTTTGGAACTCTGCAACGTTATCTGGTATGAATGATTTTGTGTGGTTTAGAGTGGAATGTATTTATGTGTGTTTTGCTGTGTAGGGACAGTTAGGACAAAATAAGTTTGTATTATTATGTTTTATTAATTTAATACATTGTTCTTTAAAAGAAAAGAAATGCCTTTGCTTTTTCATGTGAATTTATTCAAAGTGTTTGTTTTATAAACGTTGTGATGTGTCGTTTAAAATGTTGTGTTGTGTTGTTTAGGTATTGTGTTGTATTTCGCTTTCCAATTAAGTTCTCCGGTTTCGTTTCGTACGGTAACCACTTGAGCAAGTCCGTCTGTTCTTTCCGGGATGTGTCTCGAATGATTCGTCCGAATCGCAACTGCAACGGCGGCAGTTTTTCGTCCTTGAAGATAACTGAGTCTTCGCGCATTGATCTTGGCTTCCGTCTTGTCCACTTCGGGCGCTGTCTCATCCTGGACATTTTTCGCTCCACTTGCGGCAAAAGTAGTTGGTCATCAATTGGCAGATCCATTGCTCGAGGTAATTTCCTTCTTCACGTCAGGTTCTCCTTGAGGAACTTCAGATATTCCTTTGCCGATTGCATTTACCTTTAATGGACCTTTGTCTCCTTTCCCACCTTGTGACCGGCAGTTTCGAACAAAACGTGTGTAGTATGCAAAATTGCGACGAAGTTTCGTGGTTTTGTTTAACTTCTTGAATGCCGCTTGGTGAAGAATAAAAAAGGCACCTAACTTCGAGGCACAAAACCCAGGCTTACATTCCGGTTTATTGAATACCACATGGTGAGGAGTAAAGAATGGTGTATCCAGTATGGTATTCTTTTTGCCGACCTCTGTCATCTGAGGAAGCTTCTTGCATTCCTTTAAACACTTGGAGTACTCCTTGTGTAGTGTGGGGTTTTCCTGGAATCTTCCTTCCAGCTGATGAAACCTACGTAAGGCACCTATGTAACTTCGAGGCACCAAACCCAGGCACCAAACCCGTCTTTAAATGGATGCGATACCTCATATCGACCATAAGGCGATCTCGTTATTGTGTTAATATTATTCTTTTCAGAAGTTGTCTCCTCCGCAGTTTCCTTAGAGTTGAAAGGAAACTCGTCCAGTTCCCAGTACCTTCGGAGCTGAGTTTCGTTATCGAGGACCTGTAAGAAGCTATGGACAGGTTCTTTATTTTGCGAAATAACCTTCCCAAGGATAAGCGAACCTAGCTCTGATTCTTGTGCAATTGGGGATCTTACATCATTACCGCGTACAATGGATGCTAAAATAAGTTCAGGATAAACATCGCTTCCCAGGAGAATGAAAACAGTTGCAGGCTTATCGAATTGTGGATCAGCTAACCTTAAGCCCTCGATGTGTTCCCAGTTTTGTTGAGCTAGAGGCTTGGACGGCAACAGACCAGTCAGCGACTTGAACACGTAGGCCCGGGTATTTGTTTCGAATGGTGTTACCAGCGACCCAATTTACATACCGCTGACATGAACCACTACTGATTTTTGCCAATCCAGATACCTCAATGAATGTTCGCCGTTGGTGAAGCCCTAATAACTGGACAGCGGATTCAGTAATGAACGTTGCTTGAGATCCAGGATCCACTAGCGCCCTAAGATGATAATAGTTGCCCTTTGAAGACCTCACTTTCACAACGGCTGTGGCAAGAAGCACACCTAGTTGATCTACCCCAAGAGAGACAGTTTGGTTAATCCTTGATTCTATGTGAAAAGTTTGTGTACCTATAGTAGTGTTAGTACTAACCTTTGCAATATTCGACCCTCCACAGTTAGACAGTTCCGGCAAACCCCGATTCTGTCCACAGCCTTAGATCGTTCACATATCTCCATGGCAATAAACTTCCGACAAGTTCGAAGAAAGTGCTGACCTCTACCACATACCTGGCATGCAAACTGCTTCTTCCCGACGTGCAACACCGTTTTCTTCTCGACCGCAACAGCCTTGTGTGCAGAAGAACCGCTGACCTTTATGCCACTCGTTCCAGCTACTGCTTCCAAGGTTCGAAAATGTGTCTCCAGGAACTCTGTCAATTGTCTCAGTGTTGGCAAACGTCGAGTACAAGCAGGTAATTTTTGCACCAGAATATAAATTGGTATGTCATCCCAAGAACTAACCGGCAATCCCAAATTGTCTAGAGCATGGAAACATTCCTGGGACGTGTCCAGAAGAGACTTGATGTTGTTCACAGTCTCCTTTGTCCACTGCTGCTGTTCAAAAAAAAGTTGAAAATGAGCGTTTACCAACACTCGCTTGTGGTCGTATCTGGCGAGAAGCAGTTCCCATGCTTTGTCATAATTGCCAGAATACAAACCTAAATGCTGCAACAAACGAGCAGCTTCACCTGTAAGAGACGACTTCAAATAATGAAGCTTTTGAATTTCACCCAGCTTTTTATTTGTGTGGACTAACGACAAAAAGACATCGTGGAAAGCCCGCCACTTCGTGTACGAGCCCTCAAAATGTGGTATTTGAATTTGGGGTAACGAAAGCTCATTACAAGAAGCACCTGTGGATTCACCTTCCACAATCTTCTCCTTGGATGCTAACTTGGCATTGTGGATAGCGTCGACCAATTCACCTCGGTAAGTGAAATATGTTTCTTCAAGCAAATCAAAAATTTCATCAACATTTTATTCTTCCAGACCTTCTTCAATTTCTCCTCGTCGAATCTTCACTTGAATTCTTCGCATTCTTGAAGTTCCCTTCTAGAATAAGAAGACGACCTGAGAGATAGCTGGCTGTACGACGTGATGCTCCAGTCTTTTTGAAGTTGGAGTGGTCACGAAGTATCTGCTCCAGAACACCTTGTTGATCTGCACCCGATGACAATTTCGACATTTTAAGGTTTTTATTTGAAAATTAATTAATTATAAACCAATGTATCAAGTATTTATTAAATTTTATTAAATACAGTTGTTTATTAAAATAGTATTAATTAAATAATTAATATTTTATTTCAGCAACTTACGACCTTTGGTCACTGTCTATCTCGCTCACACTTGGTACTAATTTTAACTTATTAAAAAGAATTAACTATGAATCGGTTTTCTTTAACAAACTATTTTTTTTTTGTCCTCAATTAACCGTTAGTATAGCAAGTGTCATACCACTTTGGAATCCAGACTAAATACGTCATCTTTTAAAGTTACTTGCCAAAATGGCATAGTACATTTTTTTGTCAGTACAGTCAGTTCAAGTTGGATGATTAATGATTTTCAGATACATGGATGGACAAAACGATATAGTTTTGTTTCAATTTTGGACAGAAGAGTTACCCAGGGTTACGTGACAATAAAAATCGAAGAAAAGTAAAGATTTGCGGTCACAGTACTTGAAAGATCGTCACAGGGTGTCAGATTTATACTTTTTTTTTTTGTACCAATAATTTTAAAAGTACATGACTTAGATTTTTTTTATAATTTCGTGATAACCGACACCACTTGACCTATCACACGTTTCCGGGTTGGCGTTGATTTTTGGGACACCCTGTATATATATATATTTATTTATACATATACAGGTTGTCCCTGTTTTGGTTATATTTTAAGAAAAAGATTGTTCTACTGTAACGGCCGATCTTCAATACTGATATCATTATTACAAAGTTTTAAAGCCTACGAATACGTATTTGGAAAATTTACCAAACAAAATGGTATAAAATATTAGAAAAAAAAATTAATTCACCAGTTTAACTTTTTATGCCAAGGTTATAGTTACTGAAAAACGCTATTTGAAATGTCTGCATGTACAAACCAAGAATACGCTGATATTATTTCCGTTTATGGGCTGTGCAATGGAAGTTCCACTAGAGTGCGAAAAAGATAACATGAACTTTATCCTAACCAACGGATTCCAAGTGAAAGAGTATATGGAAATACGTATCGAAGGCTTCGAAAAACGGGATCAGTTTCAAATACACAACCGAACGCGGTAGCTCCCCAAGTAAGAAGAATTTCGGCCGATGAAAGAATACTGGGAGATGGTACAACTGATCCATCAATCAGCATCAGACGCTTAGCTTTGCAATTCAATGTTTCCATACATAAAATTTCTAATGTACTGCATGAAGAAAGTCTTTATTCATACCACCATACACCAACTTAAGTGGGTGGCCGTGGCTCAAGTGGTAGTGTATTAGCTTCCCAATCGGATTGTTCGGGGTTCAGTGCCAACCGTAACGGAAAGACTTTATTTCAAGCAATTAAAATCTTCTGAGATGAATGGTTGCCTAAATACAACATCCAGTCAATTTACACTAATAATTAAGTCTCCCCATTAAATGTTGGACGCCATCCATTTAGCGAAATAGCCACAGAGCCAAACGTCTTTCTTTCTCTTTCTGTCCCATTTTCCCAAACACTTCACACACTTGAGTGTTAAGTTCTTAAACAAAGCAAAAAAAAACTGTGCAAGAACTGTGTTCCGTTGATTTGGAAAAGAGACTTGAGTTTTCTAACTGGTTGTTAGGGCGAAGCTTGGATGACAACGAGTTCATTAGCAAAATTCTTTCGACGGACGAGTCTCAATTTACAAGAGATGGGATCACAAATTTTCATAATCTTCATACATGGGCTGCAGACAATCCACATACAAGGAGACATAAATCATTTCAACACAAATTCAACGTCAATAATATATGTGTAGGCGTAATTGGGAACAAGTTAATCGGCCTCTTCAAACTTCCACCTAGGCTGAATTCTACAAACTAGTTGGAGTTTTTGCGAAATAAATAGTTCTATTGGAGGGAATTCCAATGATTCCATTAGCTTCATCATATTACCAAATGACTATGGTCATGAGGTTAAGAAATGGATGTATGAAAAGTTCGGTAATCGTTAGATAGGAAGAAATGGACCAATTCACTCTCCTGCAAAGTCTCCTGACCATACAGTATTGAATTTTTTTTGTGTGGGGAAGAATGAAGGAACTTGTTTATTCAATTTACTTAGCAACTTTAAGTGAATTGGAAGAGCGTATACTTGAACTGTCATCAAAATTGAGGCAGCAGTTAGCATCCATAAATATTGGCAGTGAAATCCAAAAATGGACTCTAGCAAGCATACAAAACCAAGGAGGACACTTTGAGCACCTGATATAACTGTATTAGTACACACATAAAATAAAAATGATCTAAAACCACGAAAAATCATTTTGTGCAGGTTTTCCCAAGTATCATAAAATCTGTTTGTTTTTCTGCAAACTTGTTGATAATTTGTTGTTTATTATTGTTATTTCCATAAGAAGAAAATAGTAAAACTTTATGTTTATTGCGCATTTTCTGGAAAAAACTTAACTCAAAATCAAAAATTAGCATGAGCAAGAAAAATGGAAAAGGCTTTGAAATTGGATATCTAAAGATTCAAATAGGATATGAACTTAATTTAGACGCAATTACAAAGGCTGGTATTTCTTCTAAATTAAATTCCTAAACGAAGTTTATACCGTTAGTATTAACAATTTCCGTAAATATGGTTCAGAGTACACCAAAGTAAACCTGTTCTTAAATCCTCGATAAATGATATCAACATTAGAGATAGACCTTTACTGTGGAACAATTTTTTTCTTAGAACATACCCAGAAATCATTTCGAAAATTATACTTGGCGAATTAGGGGACACCCTGTATATACTAGCTAAGTAGCAAAATAATTTTTAGTTCTAAAGGTCAATATGTATATTAGCTACAGTATTATTTTAAGCTGAGAGTTCCTTATTAGAGCCAGTAAGCTACTCGTAATTAAAGGGATTGTTAAAGTTAAAAGGGATTTAATTATTTTTGTCTAGTATGTAAGTTTATGTGGATAAGGAAAATATAAATGCATTACAAAGTAAAGTAAGCTCATGTTGCAAGATCGATGGAGTACCCAGCTGACCTCCAACAAGTGCACACCCGGCAACACAGTGCACGCATACATTACACTTTACTCGTGTGTTGAATAAAAAACAAAAAACTTTAACAAATTAAAAAAAAATTCGCACCTCTCAATTCTTATTAATTAAAAAGCACAGTGTGGAAAAAAAAATAGTCAATGCAGTGACAAAAACAATAAAACTGTGCGGGTATCTAATCTCTCCCGCACCTGGATGCGCTGTTGCTTGCACCCGGTCCCTACGGTTCCTGGATTACATTTCATATGGTAAGGCCAATGACTGAGTATATGTTTGAAGGATAGAGGGTTGTGAGTGTGATTTTTACAGGGGCACAGTTTCCTATTATTGTAAGGGCGATAACACCTACGACAATTTGATTCGGTAAACCAACCTCAGAATTTAACTTCGCTGCCTTGCTTCCCGTTGTCGATGTTTGTGTCTGTTTGTGATTATGACTCGGAATTCAGGGTGGATGTAGTCCGCCATTCCTTTCTCATATTGAGAATATTTACGGGTGTATCGATGTAACTTATCAAAACTCGACCACAATGAGATCTATGCTCCCCTCAAAAATTCAACTTCACTTGGTTAAAATTCCACCTCCATGATCGACTCCTTTATGTACAAGGCCCCCTTTATTTACTAACAGCAATTCGACCTTTAACGACTGATGGTAGGAGGGAGGGGGGGTTTCTGTAGGACTCTGACCAATTGTGGGTTGCCGTGTCTCCAAGTGGTAGTGTATTGGCGGTTCGAGGTTCAAAAACAGCCATTCCTAAAAGACACTCTTCTTTCAGTCAATGAAAATGTCGTGAGATGAATAATTGCCTAAAATACAACGTGTCAATTTACACTAATAATTAATTTAGTCACCCATTAAATATTGGATGCTACCCATGGAGCGAAATAGCCACTGAGTGCACAGATCTTTCTTTCTCTCTCTATCCAATTTTCCAAAAAACTTAACACGTGCCCCGGCATTTTAGGACTAGTAATATCCTCTTGAAATCGATACTACGGGCCATTTCAATATGTTACGCGTGACCGTATACCGTGCTGGACGATCGAGATAAGAGATCGTCGTCGCTCTACTTAGGATGGTCGCATGTTTATGCAAGCGTTCGAAATATGAAAACGATGCTTATGATTGCAGCATTACGAATGAGGCGACAAAGAATAAAAATGCAGATGTACACGTACATAAATGTACAGCATTTTATTATTATCTATTACTATTATTTTTATCTATTATTATTTCTTATCTGTTTTAAAATCCTCCCTTCATTAAAAAGAAACAATACCATTGTTTCGTTAACATAATAATGTACATAATAATTTTCCCTAAATTTTCTTTATATACTAAATATACTATATGTATAGGGTTTTCCAATAAGGACTTGACAAATTTTTTTTAAATAAAACGCAAACCATTTGAGATATTTCAAAAACTTTATTATCGGCTTGAAGTACAATCAAAACATTTATGAATGGAACTCGACTTCGTACATATGGCCACCGCGGGCACGTTTGCAGCGGTCGATTCGTTGCGCAATCGACTGGCCCATTTCTTGAGATAACACGCTCACCATACTTATTCTTCAATAAATCGATTGTAGCGTGTGCTGTGTGACTTGTAGCATCATCCTGTTGAAACCACATGTCGTCGAAGTCCATATCTTCCAATTTGGGCCAAAAATAATCGGTGATCATGGCGCGATAACGCTGACCATTCACAGTAACGTGACGATCGTTATCGTCGACGAAAAAATATGGCCCAATAACGCCGCCGGCATGCAAACTGCACCAAACAATTATTTTTTGTGGATGAAGTGGTGATTCATGAAGCACATGTCGATTTTCACCCGACCAATAAGGCATATTTTGCTTATTGACGAACCCATTGAGCCAAAAATGAGCTTCGTCACTAAAGATGATTTTGCGATGAAATTCATCATCTCGGCGCATCTTCTCCAGAACCCAATCGGAGAACGTACGTCGCTTCAAATGGTCCATCGACTTCAATTCTTGAGTCACCTTGATTTTGTATCGGTGTAAACCAAGATCTTGATGCAAAATATGCCATAATGTGGTCTGAGCGATGCCCAATTCTTGAGAACGCCGTGGAATTGACTGATTTGGATCGTTTGCTACGGACGCCTGAACGGCAGCTATATTTTCGACACTTCGACCAACCCGTTGTCTCACTGACACGGCAACATCACACAACGAATATGTAGACTCAAATTTTTGCACTAAACTGGTTATTGCCTGTCTATTGGAGCGAGAATTACGACCGAAAATTGGAGTTAAGGCTCTTAAAGTTGCAGTCACCGACTCCGAATTTCGGTAGAAAACTCTTTTAAATCTGCAGACGTTACTCGTTAGTGTACTTTACCACGATGAAAATGTTGAGTTTACTGAATAAATTGACAGTGACAGTTTGATGATTATTTAAAGAGTGCGTTCACAAATTAAATTCAAAGTTGTCAAGTCCCTATTGGAAAACCCTTTATATATAAGTTTACATATAACATTTTTACGTTTTTATTTGTCTTCAATATTTCGTAATTCAAATCTATTTAAACATTAATTTTACACAAAAACAAAATATTATATAATTAACTTATTATTTTTATAGTGCGTATTAAGGATAAATACAATTAAGGGTTAACGGTTTACATTGGAACATTTGTTTTTCTCTTTTTTCTCGTCTAATCCAAAATTATATTTATCAGTATTGACATAAGTGAAAGTTTCACTGCCAGTGCTTAATTATGTTTCTAAACTGCAAAATCTGCAGTTGTATGTAAGTATAAGATTCCTGTTCCTTGAATATATGTAATCTATTTTTTCTTCGGATTTGGATCTACAATTATACTTCTTTCATTCTTTCATCGTTAACTAGGAAAAGATATTTGTTGAGTTTAAGAGTTAAGAGCATGAAAAATTTCGCGATTCTGAACAAGAATACATATACATTTAGATTTTTTTCACTTTGAAAATTAAAACAATTACCTCAGTCTCCAACCGAGGATTGTTGTGGCCAGAAGCAGTGAGACCGTATTTCGGAAATGCATTTCAAGACCTTTCAGGCAAGTGCCAATGCCTGCTATACGCTCAAGAATCAAACCACCAAACAGTTGTATACGGATTTACCTGCAACAGAAAGACTTTTGTTTAAACAAGTACAAATGTTACCCTTTGCGCTTGTTCCCACAGTGGATGAACGGCACTTCTAGGGAAATGAATCGATTGTGTTAAGTAATATGTTGCAGAAAATATAGCATGTTGGTACCATTAGGAAGGTCTTGAAAGAAAGTTTCGAAATACGGCTAACCCCCTCCCACTTCTTCTGCTCACAACTCCCAATATTCAAAAAAATCTTCGATTGGAGATTGAGCTAATTTGTTTTAATTTTCTAAGTAAAAGTAGTATATATATTCTTGTTCAGGATGGTGAATACTACAATTTTCTAAGTAAAACGAGTATATATATTCTTGTTCAGGATGGTGAATGCTGCAGTATACCAGAATTTTAAGGAAATCAGAGGTGTGGAGGTTAAAATTTATAATTACCAAACTTTTAATATTATTCTAATTTTGATTAAATTTACAATCATATAAATAATTAAATAATAAATTTACCCACTCATATAAATAATATACAGTTATCTTATCCAATTGTACTTTGCAAAACTAGGTTCTTGCATATACAATCTTCTTTAATCTTCTTACATTGTTTAAAATCTAAACAGTTCCCAAATTCTTCTCTGTTTTCGCTAATTATTAGCATAAATGTCTAAAATGAAAACGTAATAACTGGTAAGGTTATTATTTCAAAAAGTTCTACATTTTTATCTTCTGAAATAATATTAATTTTCTACCCGATAAATAAGATTTTCAAACTATCCACTCCCAGGAACAAAATATGGACGACTATATATATAGTTAACCGATTTAAGAATTATTCCTAGAACTAAAGAACGGGAATTTAAAAAATTATTAAAAAATACTCGAATTTATATCGACAAAAACGACATATTTAATAGAAATATTTGATGAAAAGTAAAATAGGGATTTATTCCTGATTGAGAATATAGCGCACTGCAACAAAAAATAATCGAGGCATTCCCTGATAGAAATTTATTCAAATTTGTGAAATGCAGTTACATTGTTAAAGCTATAGAAGATGATGAAACTTTGAAGTAGCAAATTGCATTATTTCATAAAAATGAGGTAGGATACTCTGGAATAATTCCAACTTACCAGGGATTAAAAAAGCAAATTTATAATCCCAATCTCAAAACAGTAATACACCAATTAATTAATAACGCTCCTCAGCGAAATACGATAAAAACAGGATAAGAAATAAATTCTTTCTAATGGAAACCCCTTCAATATTAAATGAAATTGTCCATGGTGATGTTTATATCAATAGTAAACATTCATGTATGGTTTTCATAAACAAATTTTCGAAATATGCTACAACTTGGTTTTTGGAAGACAGAAATAATTTGACAATAATTGAAAAATTAAAGCATCATATCAATCCGTGGAAAAATAAAGAAATTTTCTTTTGAAAATGAATTGAAATCAAAAAATGTTCAAGAATTGGTAAAAAGAAAATATCCAACACCACATTACAAAGGCAAATATTATAATTTATTTCCATGTAATTTAAATTACAATGTTAACAGGAAAAAAACTGAGCACAAGCTACTGGGGCTTTCGGCTCTGAGGTAGCTTAATGTAAAAATTAATATTAACCTAGGAGTAACTAAGGTTAAATACTTATGCTATTTCTTTTAACAAAAGAGTGGATTTTAAGTATACTCGTATTATCATGACTAGTGTTTTTTAAGGCTTCGTAAATGGGCAAGTTGGGTGTTGAGTTTAATTGGTGAGTAGTTCTGGCTGGACAATTGTGTAAGTTTAATAGGTGGTTAATGTCAACGCAAGCTCTGCAGGTTGGACATGTGGGCGGACTTTCCTTACGGAGAAGGTGTTGGTGAGTTGTGGTTGTGTGACCAAGCCGCAATCTAATGAAGGTGGTAATCATAGATTTTGTTGTGGTGGTAGGGAAGATTGGTTGCACTTTGTTGGGGTTGATTGTCGAGTAGTGATGACGATAACCGTTCCAGTCCGACAGAAGTTTCGATTTGATTTTTTGATTGATATCGCGCAGCAGATCAAGTTTGGTGTCAACTTCAAAATTCTAGATCGGTGTATTATGGGCTTGAACAGCAGTTACGTCAGCGAGTTCATTACCCTTTATACCCATTGGCTTGGTACCCACATCGGCTTTAATTTGTTGGACTTGCTGATAAGAAAATCACGGATTTTACATATAATTTCAGTATTGTGACCAGGGTTTTGGACTGCTTTTATCACTGAAAGGCTGTCTGTAGCTATAACGAATTTGCCTGCATGCGTAGGGTAGGTGTTTATGGTCTTCAGAGTAGCAAAAGCTTCAGCAGTGAATACAGATACTTTGTTATCTACAAGTCCTACACAAATCAGTGAGCCGTTTTCAGTAACAGATGCAAAAGATGTGTTTTGTGTAGTTTTAAAACCATCTGAAAATAAGAATTTCCATCCTTCTTTTTTTAGTTCCGTAGAAATACTTAGGAAAACTTGGCAAAAGGTTTGGCTGGTAGTGCTGGTTTTGTTAAAGTTTGCCAGATTCATAATAAATGATTTAGGTTGTATATACTATGGAGGATAGCGTGGAGTATACTTGGCGATTATCTTCGTGCGAAAGCCCGATTCTTTGGCTGAAGTTATTGAAGTGGATATAGCTGATGGTATTAGTTTTATAGTTTTATACTTCATTGCACGAACAATGTCCTTTACCAGTATAGAACCATTTGAAAAAGCTAGTTTGATAAAGAGTTTGGCTTTTGTTGACGCAACTCTTTCTTCCAAGGTGGGTACACCGGCTTCAACCAGCATGTTTTTTATAGTGCTTGTTGGAAACGCATTCAGGCTTCTACGTGCACATTGGTGGTAGGGTGGTTTGATGATGTTTAATGTTGATTTTGGTGAATTGCCATATATAATTAGCCCGTAGTCAATCTTACTTAAAATTAGTGATTTCGTTATATTACATAGTGTATTTACATGAACATTACATTTGTTACTTGCCAAATAATTAATAATATTTGTTCTTTTAGCTACGTTTTGTTTTAACTCCAAACAATGAGTTTTCCAGTTATATTTACTGTTAAATATTAAACCTAATATACTTAAACTATCAACATTTTTAATATTAACATTCTTTAAAGAAAGAATAATTGTAGTACAGAATTTCTTACGGCAAATATGAAGAGTCTTACATTTATCTAAAGATAATTTAGCTCCAGACCAAGAAGACCATGCAAGTATATCATTAAGGAGGTTTCTCAGTAACAAATTTATAGTTGATGTGTCATTGTGCTTACATAAAATGTAAAAGTCGTCGGCATAAGACGTGTGATGAAGTTGTTTATGATTTGATATGATTGTGCCTAGATCGTCAAAGGCTATAATAAACAATACCACAGATAGTGGAGAACCTTGTGGAATCCCATTTGGCAATGGATAAAAACGAGAGAAACAATTGTTTATTTTGACTCCGATTTTCCTGTTGGTAAGGAATATAACATATTTGAATATTTTGGTACCTATTCCCCACGCTTTCAGCTTATTGAGTATTATATGAATTCCTATCCTGCCGAAAGCTTTTTCGAAATCTAAGGAGAGAATTGTAACATGGTTGCGTGCAGATAAGGCATTGGATATCTGAAAATCTAGATGGAGTAAGGCATAGGCGCAGCCTTTATTTGATTGAAAAGCCACTTGGTTGGGTTTTATCAGCTTCCTAGATTCCATAAACCAAAGTATTCTTTTGGCTACGATTTTTTCAAGAATTTTGGCCATGCAGGGTATAAGGGATATCGGCCTGAAACCATTTACACTGCTCATGTTTTTCTTTGGTTTGGGTAATGGGAATAATGTTGTTTGCTTCCAATTTTGTGGAATAATACCGGTGTCAAAAATATTATTGTAGATTTGCGTAAGCCTGAAGGTTGTGCAGGGGGGAAGGTTTTTTAACATAGGGTATGATATTCTGTCTCTGCTGGGTGTTTTATCTTTAAGTTTGCTTAGACAACTTTCAAGCTCCAAAAGCAAAATTTTTACCTCTATTAATCTTGCGGGAGCCGAAATAAGATTTTCACCTATAGTAGAAAGAAGAGAAAGTTGTTTTTGTGAGACGTAGTTTGAGTTAAAATGTTCGTCTTTCGAGAAGTTGGACCAAGTGAGTGCAAAGTGGTTACTAATTACGGTTGGATCTGAAAGAGGACCTGTGGAAGTTTCAATGACTTTTATTGTTTGCTGTGTATGTTCACCAGTCAAACACTGGAAATTATGCCAGATCTTGCTGGGAGATGAATTTGGGTTGATAGACGAGGTGAAATGTATAAGGCTATTTGCTTTTGCAGTTTTAAGTTTTCTGCGGAATTGAGCATTTTTTTTTATACCAAATTAAGTTTATCTAATTAGGGTAATTTTTAAAAACTCTCCATGCTTTGACTTGTTCATTACGTAGACAATTAAGCTCTGGGTTCCACCAAACAACAGTACGTTTAGAAGGTTTTGTTGTGCTTTGAGGAATCGACTTACTGGCGGCAATTCGTATTGCTTTAAGTAGCAGAGCAGCCTCTTTATTGATATTGGATGAAGCCTTATTTACTGACAAGTATTCTGATATGTGTTTGCAAAAGCAAACCCAGTCAGCAAGATCAGTTTTAAACTTTTGATTTATTAAAGTTTGAGCGTAAGTTGAACCAATAACAAGAGTACAAATTATTGGGAAATGATCGCTGTTATGGAGATCATCCAAAATTTGCCAAGAGGTCTTACCATACAGTTCGGGGGAGCAGCAGGTTATGTCGACATGTGTCAGGGTGTTATGAGTAGAGAAGTGTGTTGGGGAGCCATCATTTAAGATCATTAGATTAGAGTTAGACAAGAAGTTTTCAACTGTCGCACCTCTGCGATTAGTGATTGAGGAGCCTCAAAGTGTACTCCATGAGTTAACGTCGCCTGTAAAAAGAATAAGAGTTTTTATTTGGACAATGATATTAGTACGGTCGCCTCTTGTAAACTTCTGTCCAGGTAAAATACAAACTGAGACTAATGTGAATTTAAAAGATAGATGTATTTCAAAAGCTAATGTCAATATGTTGGAAACTATAGGAATTATTTTATGTGGAATGTTTTTTTTAATTAGAATACCAATACCTTGTTTTGAAGTTATGTTTATTGGAAAGTTTTTAATATACGTATTTTATGTGGAATGTTTTTTTTAATTAGAATATTAATACCTTGTTTTGAAGTTATGTTTATTGGAAAGTTTTTAATATACGGGGTAAATGATCTAGGTACGATTGGTGTAAAATTAAACGCGCAATGAGTTTCTTGAATTGATATAATCGAGGGAGAGTATTGTTTTACGAGTATAAGGATGTTTAGTTCACCGTAGTTATTTATAAATCCTTTGACATTCCATTGTATAATGTTTATCTTATTTTCATATAGATTTTGTTGGTCAGTTGTAGGTTGCGGACATCGGTGGCCAAAGTGGGAGTAGGGTGAACTCAAACGAGTTGACCCCCCTCTCGCCCCCGCCAGTGATGTTGGTGACCTGGTGATAGTTGAAATTTTATTATTACTGTGCATTGTCATCTGAATCAGGTGTGTTCATATACTCGTATTTTGTATTGTTACAAATAAGATTATTTTTAATTGAAGTAAAGGGAGAGTTGGGCAGTGCATCTGCATTTTTCGAATTAGTTTGGTCTGTATTTGTTGAGTTAGTAGTTGTTGGGGGTAAGGGAAGTGGGCGATTAACTGCTGACGGTATGCTTATACATGTTTGCTTAGTTAGAACTTAAGGGAGAGTTGAAATAAGTGACTTGGCAGTAGGCTTTGAGATTGAAGATGTTGATGGTTTAATTTTATTTATGCTTGGGGATGGGTTATTGACATTTTGATTGTACGAGTATGGTGTTGATTTATTTGAGTTGAAGTTGATGGAATTTAGAGAACTGTTTTTATCGATGGGTACTTGTGTAGTTTCGTTGGCCTTTTCGGAGTATGTAATAACATTGGAAGTTGGATGAGTTGGGGTTATAAGATTATAAGTGCGTTTGGCATCGGCTATATTACACTTGTTTCTTATTTTTATTGTCAGAATTGCTTTATTTTGCAAGTATTTGGGGCATGATTTTGATGAAGAAGGATGTTGGTCTGAACAGTTAGCGCACATAGTGCGGATACAGTTATTAGGGTCGTGTGGCGGGAGGTTGCAGTTTTCACACATTTTATTTTTAGTGCACCTTTTAGTAGTGTGTCCGAGGAGTTAGCAGTTCCTGCATCTCATCGGATTGGGAATGTACTCCTGGACTTTAGTTGTATACCATGCTATTTCAATGGTGGAAGGCAACTGATATCGGTCAAACGTTAAGAGTACCAAACCTGTTGGACGCTGAATGTTTTCAAATGTTTTTTTTAAATTCATACACCTCGGTTACACCTTGTGATTTGAACTCTTTAACTATTTCTTCCTCCTTAATATTAATTAAGCAGGGAGCATAAATAATGCCTTTCGAAGATTTAAGATTGGCATGTTGTTTGATCGTTACCGGACATTGATTTGCGAGGTTAGTAACACTCAAGAATTCATCTGCAACTTTTTGAGATTTGGTGAGGATCAAAATATTACCATCTCTAAGTTGCGAGATATGTTCATACTCCGTACTTATAGAATCTATTGCTTTTTTAAGTACAATAATGCTTACGGAAGACAGTGGTTGTTTTTCACTTGCAGGTGCAATAAGTACAAATCTCGGGTTTTTAATGTTTGAGATGTTGGGAAGGCTGGGGAATTCTACAAAGGAGGAAAGTTTATTTTTCTTTGATCTTGGTTCGAAATCCGGTAGGGAGTCCCCAAGGATGTCAAACCTATTCCCGGGTTTTTTTTTCTTTCTGGCCCCGGGGCCATCTTAACCTCAAATAGTATTAACTGCGCGCAGAAAGAAACACGCGGTACACAAAGGTGAAAACAAATTAATTGATTTGTCTTCTAAGAGGGAGTGAGATGGATATATATATATCGCACGAAAACACTGTCACAGAGAAGAGAAGTAAACACGAAGTGAACGCTGCGAGAGCTAGACGGTGACTACAAAGGCAAATAATCATACGGGTAATTCAGATATTGAAAGATTAAATACGCATACTTATAATCATCCCCAAAACCAAGCCAGCCTTAATAATGGAAAAAATCACTTCGGATATTGGCTATGCTGAAATTAGGGGTGGTGAAGCAGAAATAATAAATAAATTTGACAGTATGTGTTACATATTATAAATCCGAATGAAATTATTAATTTAATATATACTTTAGAGAAACATATCGAAAATTTACCAACAGAAGAAAGGAATTTCAATGAGAAATAAGGTTTTAACTCTATTACCTCATAGATCGAAAAGAGGTTTGATTAATGTTTTGGGAAAGGGATTAAATTGGCTATTTGGAACATTAGACGAAGACAACAAGCACGATATTGGAAATCACCTAAAAAGTAATGACAATGCAAATAATGAACTAATTAAGGCCATCAGTCAGCAGATAAAAATAATTTCAATGACTACTTTATTAAAAAAATGTTTTACAATCAGACAGAAATAAGATTTTAGAAAAAAATTATAAAAACAACAATCATTCCATTTATTTATTTATTAATTGAAAGCTTACACATTAAGATAACAATAATCTTATAAACCAGTGCAAGGCTTAAATATAATCTTAGTAAACAAATAATATTGCGGGAAGACTTTTTAGAACAGTAAATGCAAATAAAGCTTCTTAAAGCAAAAATTCAATTTAATACAAGACAATAATATAAAAAATAGAAACTTTAAGAGCAATTGCGATGAGAGAAAATGTTTGTTAAAGTTAAATTATTTTATAAATTTTTTAACTGTTCAATTAAAATTGGAAATCAAAAAGAGTTCACCATCCATCAAGCAAGAAATTTAAAAGAAATCAATATTTTGAAAACACACAATATTATAAGTTACACTATAGGGAGTATTAATATTACTCTTATTTTACCAATAATTGTAATCTTAGTTTATTTTTATTATAAGCAGAAGAAAATCAATGTAAAAGTTGTAAACAGAATTCAGGAGAATCCTGAGTTAAGGAAGCGAGGAACTTCAGAGGAAGTTGTAGTAACACGAGACACTTAGGGGTCAGGCCAGAAATTGTTGAGTTCATTGAAAATATAAACTCTTCTCGTGCAAATATAAACGAAACAAATTCATAAAAGAAATATATGAAAAATAATAACGCGACATATTTCCTTTTGATCGAATTTTGAATTGAGTAGGGGAGGTCGTCATAAACTACCGAACCGATATCATTGCTTTAAAGAAACGAAAAATAAAGATTGATTTATTATTTAAATAATTGTGTAGTGTTTTCTCTTATGTTCAATGTTGAGTTCTCTGAAGAGAATTTCAAAACATATATCGCCGCTCCCGATCAGTGATTCATTGCGAGTGGCAAATCCGCAAATCACCCACGTCGAACGATATCCCTCTCATTTACCTCACCCTATTAGTTTATGAGCAATTACAATTTAAACTTAAGAATTCCTCGAAAGCTGTTATTATGAGTTGTTATTATATTGAATTGTTTTGCGACATTGGAAAAAAGCTCACTTTTATAACAAGAAACCGCCAAGAAGTTCTAAATATTGCTCTCATCACCGACAACATCACTCAAATAATAAAGAACTGGATGGTATCGTCTGAACGCTCTTTTTCAGATCACAGATACATCTAATTCAGTTTAAGTGGTGCTTCCCCGTCAAACTCCATTCCGAACAAAATATAGAGGAACACTTTTAAAACTACTTTCCTCTAAACTTTCAAGACCCCCATGTAATATTAACTTTCAGGTCAAGCACAAGACCACCCCTTCGGATGCATCTCGTAAAAGGCGACTAAAATCCAAACTCTGCATGCCAAGCGTGTAGAGTACACAAACCATGAAATGGACAAAACATAATGAATTATTGCACCAGGTGGCAGACCAGCTTTCCTGGAAAATCCATTCCCTTCGGAGGTCGACTCTAGGGATTCTGGGTAGAGCCATTTATTGCATTTAATAAACACATTAAGAAAATGCTCTCGAGTATCGAAATCTCAACCACCTAAATCTCAAATAACTACGTGCGAAATAAAAAGTCCGACGACACCAAAAATGTCTGCTCACGAACATCGGACTTCAACGAAAACTAAAGATCTGAGTGAGGAAAATATGGAATTTCAGTCCAGGCTATCTAAAATGGAAATGCTCTGCGAAGAACTTAAGAAAGAGCTGTTAAGACTACAATCCAAACACGAATCTAATAAGGATATAATTGAAACTCGGAAAGCGTCTGCAGTAACTTGTAACTCGTCAGGCAAAGCAACCTATGAATCGTGAAACGAACTAGATACTACAGAAACAACAAGGCAAGAAACGGAAAGCCGATTCCTCACCCACAATCATCACTCAGCAGGAAGCAATGGGAAATAAGTCGGAAAAAATTACACAATAAATACTAATTCCGAAGAATACCGAAATCCCAAGCATCGACCGCCGCCGCCAATCAACGTGATTGGGATTGCGGAGTACGACAAACTTCAAAACATCTTGAAGACGTTGTTGCGATCTGAGTGTACCGTCACATCGCGTAACAACAACGTGTGGAAAGTCACCGTCAAAAACGGTAACAGCTATCGCTTGCTGTTGAAAGTTAAATAACGATCAAATTCGGTGGTACACCGACGAAAAAAAATCAAAAGGGCCATTAAGACATCGTTGCTGAGCTGAAAGTTTATTTTTATTGAAATAATGAATATTGTTACAAGTGTGCAAATTGGTTGTGTGTATAATCTAAACAAAAGTTTAAGCGTTAGTCAGTTTTTTGAAAGTATCAGTATGCACAGTCCTAAATATTCATCCTTAGTTGTGTGCGATGACCTTAATATTGATCTCTTACTAGACAACAATCTATCACATAACTTAAAAAATTAATGTTCTATGTTTGATCTAGATGTTGTCAATGTTTCCAGAGCTACTCATTTTCGTCCACATTGCAAAGAAAGTCTTCTTGATATAGTGTTAACGTCAAACTTAGAGCTAGTCACAGAATACAAACAAGTAAGTTTTCCAGGTATTCCATCATACTATGACCTAATCTTTGTTAACTTAGATATACAGATTAGTGTAGAGCCATGTCCCGTGCAATTTACCTTCCGTAATTTTAGTAAAATTAACCAACTCGATTTGGCTCGCAATGTTCTTAATTGTCCTTGGCATCTTTGTTGCGAAACTTGTTCAGTCAATGATAAAGTAAATACTTTTCAATCACTTGTCCAGTCACTTTTCGAGAAACATGTACCAATTAAAGTTTAGAAAGTCATCAACAGGGATAGATCGTATTCTCGTTGGCGGCAAAATCGTAGTAGAAATAATTGGAATATCTTCAAATTTCAAAGAAATAGAGCTACGGCGGAGGTAAGAAAAGCTACAGCAGCGTTTTACTCCTCAAAGCTTAATACTACCCAGCCTAGCTCTACTTTCTTTAAGAACCTCCGATCCTTAAGAATTGTTGAAAAGACGTCAGTGGGATGTTATCTAGATCCGAACCACTTAAAAAGATTTTTCCTTGAACATTGGATAGTTCAATTACAGCTAATAACAGCCACACTGACCTGGTTACAACCAATCATGATAATTTTAATTATCTTGAGTTTCACTGTGTGTTAGAGAGTGATGTGTCTAAAGCCTTATCCAACATCAAATTAAACGCGGTAGATTGTATATCTATTAAGTTTATAAAACTAATTATGCCCTGGATATATTATCCTCATACGCACATTATGAACTCATGTATCATGAGATCTGAGTTTCCTTCAACTTGGAAATATGCTAAAGTTGTGCCAGTGCATAAAAATGCTACGAGAACCAACTAGAAGATTTTAGGCCTATTAGTATTTTACCGTGCCTATCAAAAATTTTTTAGATTTTATTAAAAATCCAAATCAATGAGCACATAAGTTCAAATAAAATGTTATCTCCGTTTCAATCAGGTTTAAGAGAAAATAACAGTTGTACCACGGTTGCAATAAAAATTCTAGATGATTTAAGAAAAACGTGTGATAAGTGTAAACCATCAACGCTTGATTGAGAAGCTGAAAAGTCAATTCAGTTTTGGTAATAGCGCTGCATCTCTTCTATTTAATTATTTAAATGACAGATTTAAAAAAGTACATAACATACTAGGAAGGAAAGTTCAAATTTTCTAGCGGTGCATTCAGGTGTCCCACATGGATCTATTTTAGGACCACTCTTGTTCTCATTTTTTATAAACGACATGCCTAAGGTCTGTCTTGATGCATCGATGCATTTATATGCAGACGATGCTCAGGTATATCTGTCTAGACCGATTGGCTTAATGGATGATTGTATAGCTAGACTTAATGAGGACTTGGAACGAATTTATAATTGGTCTGTTCTCAATAAACTGTTCTTAAACCCTGCTAAATCTAATTGTTATCTGTAATGACAGGATTCATTCCAGTTGCTTGCCACAAATACATTTAATGGGACAATTGATTCCATATGGAAATGAAGTAAATAACTTAGGAATATATATCAACTGCAAACTTTCGTGTGAAAGCCATATCAATTATGTTATAACAAGAATATATGGTGGTCTATTGTCTATGGTCTATCCGCCTTTGTCCCGACCTTAACTAAGCTTAAACTCGTAAGAGCTCTGTTTGTGCCCATTATAAACTACAGCACAGTAGTTTATAGAAATATAGATGCAATGTCCTTTAGGAAACTAGAATTAGCATTTAATCCGGCGATTCGCTACATATATGGTCTCCATAAATATAACCTCATTTCGAGATTTTCCCTTAAGCTTACCGGATGTACCCTTACATATAAATATACTAAACTGCACATTTCTGTATAAATTGCTCACAACTAACAACCGAAATATCTCTTCGAGAAACTAAGTTTGACTCATTCAAATCGTACCCTTAATATCAATGTTCCTTATTTTAACTTTTTAAATAGTAAACGTTTATTTTTTGTTCATGCTATAAGACTTTGGAATTCCATACCAATATACATACGTCATATCGGTTCCCACTAGATCACTGGAATTAAGCAGTGTGGGCGCGGTAAGTACCACATGGGAACTCGGTACACCGGCGTAAAATCCCGGACTTTACAAATTCATTTGTATCGATCCCTTGAAAAAGAAATAAATAAATACTCGTAAATACAAACTTAATCTAGTTCGCTTTTTATGCTTAAAAATTTGCTTGTAAAGAGTAATCGTAACAACCACATTTTTGATTAATAGTAATTTTTATCGACTCATATTAACTTAAAAATATATTCTCTTTTTTTTTTGTTGAAACTATGTAACCTAGATACCTTAATGTTAAATTTGTACGAATAAGTACAGATAATGAGAATGTAATTCTTAATGTACACTCCAGAAATAAATGAAAAAAATAAAAATAAAATAAATTGAAGATGCCGTAAACATAGAAAAGCAAGAGAAAAAAAATCGTAAGGGAAGGAAATTACAGTAAAATGCAGCCATCCTTTTTTTATGCTTAACTTCGATAAGGCCGAGAATCTTCAAAAAAATTATCGAATAAAAGCGATTCTCAACATGATTATCAAAATCGCGTAAAAACAATCCCTAAATCAGAAAGCCAGAAATCACGCCTGTTACACTTTTTCGATATGTGCCACATTGATCAAAACGTTCTCGGAATTTATTCAGAAAATTAAAAATACAAGTTTATTCATCTAAATCTATATTGTCGCCTTCAAAGTAATCCCTATCGACTGCAACACACTTATGCCAGCGCTTGATCCAATCACCATTTTTTATATTCGCTTTTCGGTATGTCCCTCAGTACTTCCTGCGATTTTTCCATTACTTCTTCTCGGCTGCTGAAACGCGTTCCCCGTAATGATTTTTTAACTCGATTGAACAGAAAGAAGTCATAGAGAACCAAATTAGGTCAATTCGGTGGTTGTTGGATGGTATTTGTTGCATTTTTCGTCAAAATATTACGAATAATGATGGCACTGTGCGAGACGGTGCGTTATCATGGTGCAAAATCCACGAGTTTTCTGCCCACAATTCTGGTCCCTTTCGGCGAATTGCGTCACACAAACATCTCATAACGCCCAAATAATACTCTTTGTTTACTGTCTGGCCTTCTAGCAAAAATTCATGATCCACTTACTTCACCGTTGTATTCCATGAAAACCGTGAGCATTGCCTTCTTTTTTGACTGAAATCGACGTGGTTTTTTTGGTCGCGGCTCATTTGGTGAACGCCATTCACTTGCCTGATGTCTGGATTGCATGTCGTACTCATAAACCCACGTCTCGTTTCCAGTAATGATCCTTTTGATGAATGTGGGATCGGATTCAGCCTCGCAAATCATCTCTTTTGCGACATCAACAGTCGTTTAGCAAGCTACTAAACACCTTATAAATAGGTGCCCAACGTTATGTTTGTATACATATCGTGTTTATTTCCCCAAGTTTCTCTAATAGACAGTAAAACAATATGATCCATGCAAGTAAAATTTTTTTGCAGCCGGAAAGAAATACGAAATAAGATCGGATTAAATAATAAAAAAAAATTTAAGGTATTTTTATTAATATTTATATTTAACTGTCCAAGGAACCAATTAATCAACTAATTTGGACGACTTTGACCTGTTTGCGAATATATAATACATATGTATAGTAACTCATGCTTTGATGTTTTTAATTGTTTCTATTGTAGGTTGATTTTTCCCAGGTAAAAACACTGAGTTCAATGACCTCAACTTTTGCTGACGCTATTGGGTTTCGTATGTTGGAACTATTTTTTTCAACGTTGGAAGTCGAATAACCTCAGTCCGGTATAAAATTGTCTTTTGCAGGTGGATCATTGCACTATTGCTTGCATGTCTTTCATAATTACACCTTGTAAACTTTTTATATTGTCTGATAATTGATTGTTGATTTTAATTTGTTAATTGATTACATCTTTCAGCTTTTCGTTATTACTATCGATGATAAGCAATCGAATTTCGCCCTGTCTTTATTGTCCATGGTTAGCCAACCACCACTTTTGATCTTTTCCACTTTTGGTACGTTTTTTATATAGCAGTACACTAAGATTTTGTATGGCATTTATTTCTTAGCTCTAAATTATTCGAAACTATTCCAAATTCAATAATTTCGTTTACTATTTGTAGTATGTCATCTTACTTTACAATTAACCCGGTGGAATTAGACTTTTCTGATCTAAACACGTATATATTATTTTTTTTATTAGCTTGTTTGCTTGTTATAAAAAAATATATTAAAAATGTCGCATAAAAAATTATTCGAGGTCAAAGATAATCAAATTTTAAACGAATAATATTTTATAAATTTTTTACTTAGGTACCCGTTTCAAGATGTAGAGAATACAATATTTTACATATATGTGGGGCCCCAGTAATCATAATCATTAAGTTAAGTATCACAACAAATACAATATAATGTCGGGCCCAGGGCCCAATATAATTAAGACACGATGACTAACTTACACAATGCGTTCCAGCGATATGGATTTGGTAAATCATAATATTTCGTGTAAATAGACACGATAACTAACTAACATTCCAGCGATATCGATTTGGTAAGCAAAACTAATAATCTAATTTACAAGATACACTTTCAGACAGCCGGCACAGCATTTTATTTAGACCGATACTAACGATATGTAGCGATCCAACAACATGATGATTGGGGACAGCAGAACGACACCCTCACAGCAAGCAATGAGTAAGCACCACAGTAGAAGATGTGGTGATGATCGGTGACCCAATTTCAAATCATTTAAATGGATGGGCACATGGAAAAGAAGAAATAAACATCGGTATGAAAGGGTAATTAGCGAAAGTGTTATTGATCGGGGGAGCCATTGGACTGGGATTGTTGCTGAGCTGGACAACCAAGGTGTGGTGGTGGTATAGCCTACTAAGGAGGTTGGCGGTATGGGACTGGATGTAACAACACAAGGTATAAAAAGGAAGTAAAAGGTTTTCCAATAAGGACTTGATAACTTTGAATTTAATTTGTGAACGCACTCTTTCACTAATCATCAAACTGTCACTGTCAATTTATTCAGTAAACTCAACATTTTCATCATGGTAAAGTACACTAACGAGCAACGTCTGCAGATTATAAAAGTTTTCTACCGAAATTCGGAGTCGGTGACTGCAACTTTAAGAGCGTTAACTCCAATTTTCGGTCGTAATTCTCGCCTTATTAGACAGGCAATAACAAGTTAAGTGCAAAAATTTGAGTCTACATATTCGTTGTGTGATGTTGCCGTGTCAGTGAGACAACGGGTTGGTTGAAGTGTCGAAAATGTCGCTGCCATTGAGGCGTCCGTAGCAAACGATCGAAATCAGTCAATTCCACGGCGAGCTCAAGAATTGGACATCGCTCAGACTACATTATGGCGTATTTTGCGTAAGGATCTTGGTTTACACTCATACAAGATCAAGCTAATTCAAGAATTGAAGCCGATGGACCATTTGAAGCGACGTACGTTCTCCGATTGGGTTCTGGAGAAGATGCGCCAAGATAATGAATTTCATCGCAAAATCATCTTCAGTGACGAAGCTCATTTTTGGCTCAATGGGTTCGTCAATATGCAAAATATGCGTTATTGGTCGGGTGAAAATCCACATATGCTTCATAAATCACCACTTCATCCACAAAAAATAACTTTTTGGTGCAGTTTGCATGCCGGCGGCGTTTTTGGGCCATATTTTTTCGTCGAAGATAACGATCGTCACGTTACTGTGAATGGTCAGCGTTATCGCGCCATGATCGCTGATTATTTTTGCCCCGAATTGGAAGATATGGACTTGGGCGACATGTGGTTTCAACAGGATGATGCCACAAGCCACACAGCACACGCTACAATCGATTTATTGAAAAGTAAATATGGTGAGTGTGTTATCTCAAGAAATGGGCCAGTCGATTGGCCGCCTCGTTCGTGCCATTTAACGCCGCTTGACTATTTTCTGTGGGGCTACGTTAAGTCATTGGCTTATGCCAACACGCCGACGGCGTTGGAAGGGCTCAGAGCGAACATTGAACGCGAAATAGCGGCCGTTTCGGCCGAAATGTTTGGCCGAGTCGCTGAAAATTGGGTCCAACGAATCGACCGCTGCAAACGTGCCCGCGGTGACCATATGAACGAAGGCGAGTTCCATTCATAAATGTTTTGATTGTACTTCAAGCCGATACTAAAGTTTTTGAAATATCTCAAATGGTTTGCGTTTTATTTAAAAAAATTGTCAAGTCCTTATATCTGGGTATCCAAAGGGAGAAGTCATGGAGCAACGACGCTGATCAGTTGGGTTCAAACAAGTGCTGTAGATTTGTGTACTTTGATATTGAATTAATAAAGATCATATTGTACTCCTGATAAAAATAATGATAAACTTTAACAACTTTTATCATTTTATCATTATCATATATATATATAATAAAAATCATAATATTTTTAAGTGTGTATAAAAGCAGTGTATATAAAAAAAATTGTGACTCATCTTCGCCACAATTTTGTATTTTCAGATCCATGGGATTAATGTCATCATCATGTTCAGTGTCATTATTGTAGGAACAGTCAAAGGTACAACTATCGGACATAGCATTAAGACAAAATAATTCGATTTTTCAACACCCACTGTTTACACCGCAAACTTTTGTACAATTACAAAAAATTGCTTCATGAATATTGTCCTAATAATAACTTCACAACGAGCTCCAGAAAACTGTTAGTCAGGATCCACACCCACCAGGTTTGGACCTGGTAATATAAAAGTTACAGATGTTGTTGAGCTCCTGCAGACTTAGGTGGAGGAGATAGTAACTTTAATGTCGTATTAAATCTAGTCAATTTCGCAAAACTTAAATATCAGGGATTGTCAAGTAAATTTTCAGATCCATATCGACGATATAAAAATGCAGAAAGACCAATCAATAATTGTGAGGAAGCTTGCCGTGGCCTCACAGCAGACAAAATAGAGCACTTGATTTGCAAATTGCTCGTCTTTCCTTACTTTATTTTTGAAAATTACTTAGATAATTACAGAAGAGAACATTTTACAACGAGGAGGAGTATATGATTCAATGTTAACAATTGTAGTACGGATATTTTCTTTTATGGTTACTGCAGTAGCTTCAATAACTCGTAAACGTTCTAATGCTGCCTTTAATTTTTTATTTTCGTACCAAGCGTTAGCAAAAATATTCGCTTGAGTGTCACGAAAGCATATTATTATAATAATATTTTCATATTTTTCGATTAATTTTGTTTGTGTCTTTACATTCGTTGGAGCATCATCTCCAAACAAATCCTTAAGCTCTGTCAATCTTCACAATCTCCAATGTAATCCATAATTTTTTCCATGACCGCAGCAAATTTGTTCATCTATTAGATGAAGTCTTAACAAACGTAGTGTAACATGACTTGTGGTATTTGACTTTTGCAGCAATTAAATTAAGTTCGAAGTTGATACGATTTTGCGCTACTCTGCTGAGAACTGCCACGTGCATTTTCTGCTTTTATAGAATTGTTTTGAAATTAAATTGTACTGACATTGCATATACTTGCCCTTTTATCTTGTCTTTTTCTTTTTCTCCTTTTCCCAGCTTTATGCTGGCACATTCGGAACAGAATAAACACAATATTTCAAAATCGAAAGAATTTGACATTAATCGATTTTTCCGTGCAGAAAACTTGGACTTTCTTCGATACTACGCCTTTTTAAATGCTTCAGTATTATTTTTATATAAATAATCTCTTCGATAGTCTAGATGCACTGTAACAGTATTAACATTAGCTAAATGTTCACTATGTCCATCACCTCTTTAACACTTGTAAGGAGTCAGTTGGCCACGGAGGCATCCATGATGCAGGAGTAGTTGGCAGTGGCACGCTCGCGGTTGCTCGGCTCTAGCTCATCGGATTGGGTTGGTTCTTGCCACTATCCCGTGCATCTCAACTCAACTTACTTTTTAGTTAATATAATATGATACATATATAATGGTTAACATATACATATTTTTTTATTTATTACTATACATACAACAAGCCCTTATTCTATGCATGGGCTATACACGTTGCGCGGAAATTTCGGAGCACATTTTTGCCTGAACCTTTATTTGGAGATTTTCATTATCTTTCATTATGAAGACCTTAATTAGCCTCCGAGCCAAAGAAAGCGCAATATTTTTTATAAATGGGTAATATTATTTGCGTCTCGTTAACAATTGCACCCTCTCCGCAATTTATGACAGCAAATCTCTGGTTACTGAATTGAACACTATCATGAATGGTACGAGTACATGCAAGTTTACCTGGATGTTTAATATTGATATGGTCTAATAATGTTTTTTTTTCTTACAAATTTTTCATTCATATCCTAGTTTCCTTTTGTTGATGTATTTTTGTTTTCTGTTCTCGATTATTTAATATCAATGTGTTCAGCATGACGACATTGGAGTGAGGTACATATTGTTAGATATCTGAAGGACGGTTTCTACATTTACGGCTAATACTACTTTTCATGGTCAATACTCGTAGTGTTTCAGCAATTGTACTACAAAATCGGTGTATACATATTACAGTATGCCGGAATTTCTTATGTGTGAATTGGCTTTGGTGAAGTTTGTTTCTTTTTTTTTCTATTTTTTTCAAAAGAGGCCTTTAGAATTGATTACCATCCATTCAGCATATCGATAACAATACACAGTCAATTGACACCCTTGAAAACCGACGTAGTGTCTCTATTTCATTGCTATTTTCACCACTAGTGCTCCAATAAAATTTCGAGCAGAATTCCGTCCATTCAAACCTTCAACTGTAATACCCGTCTGACTATGAATGCTCAACAATTTACGCTCAAGCCCACTTTCGAACATATCTTGAAATATCGTGATTCTTTCTAAAGCCGTCCAAATCGCTTATTTCACAATTTGCTCTGCAAAGCTCTTTCTTTCCTAGTCAGTATAACTTTCAAATATTTAAAACCAACGTACATCCGTATCTCTCTTTCCTTTCTCCCTAATATTTTCCTTAACCCGAGCTGTGTAAGTTAAAACATTTAATTAAAAGGTTTTTAAAAAAATATTTTTTTCCGAGGATTACCTCTTTATTCAGATGTAACTTAACAACTGACTACTTAGAAACTAACAATTTGACTCATTACCTAAATCATTCTAATGTGGAGCATCGCAATCGTGAGGGAATGTGTAGGATCAGCAGATTTCGGTTTGGGAGCACAGAGTGGGTTTCAGGTGGTGGAATCCACTGTGGTAAATGATGTGCATGGGAAATATGGGAAGATGTCAGGTGCCGACTTGTGTACTGAAATGACAAGAAAATCATGTGGATGAAGAATGACCGGATGCTCGTAGAGGTGTTGTCTTGCCATTCTTAGGCGTTTGGGAAAATCACCGATGTCGTGTTAACTTGTACAAACATATTAAGGGTACTCAATGTCCCTTGAGCGCGAGTTGTATGTATATATTATACATTAGGTACCAAAAGCACACATATTTCGCCTGACGCGAAATAGGAATCGGAAAGGAAAAAAAACAACATACATATATGAAAACAAAAACACAACCTAGAGGGGAAAATATTGCGAAACAGAATTCTTTACAACAATAGCAGAATAACACAAAGTATCACGAAGCAATGCTTAGCCATGTTAATGGAAATTGAAAGCCGTCAAAACCAGCCGGTAACACCAAAGCATTGCAGATTGTGCAATTATTAGAGAATTTCTAACATAAATTGTAAATAATTTAAGTACCTTATTAGTTTTAAAATTAAAATAAATCGCTCCAGAGGGTTTAGCAGCCGATTTGCATGATAAGTGGAAGATATTCGAATAACACTTAACGAATATTTTGGCCAAGATACATTGATTTTAAATTCATAAACATAAATAAAAAAAAAACAATAATTATCACAGAAATAACCACAGTAAAAATCAAAAGAATTATCTACAATAATAATAATAATTCTAATAATAACAGGAACTCAAGACAAAATCATAGTAGGGACGATAGGTCGGTTCAGAATAGAGATAATTCGAAAAATAGGTCGAGTCAGAGTAGATATATGTAATTCAAATAATAGGTAGTAGAGGTAATTACAATAACAACAACAATTATCGAAGTTAACAGTCCATGAATTCCAACAATAGAAATAACAATAATTGTTCGGGACAACCAACGCAAGTCGACACCTTAAATGATAGCGACGAAGCAAATTAATTAGTAGATATAAAGTTTTTTTTATAAACTAAACTTGGGTCAAAGTAAAATTTATATCATTATAACAATCAATAAAGAAAGGTACTTTTATTTAGTATATACTGGTTCAACCTATTGGTCTCGAAATAATACTTATAAATACTATAGAAGGACAAGTTAAAAAAACACTGAATATGTAAAAACTAAATGTCTGGAAGAATTTATACAATAATGTTAGTAAGGGAGCTATTCAAAACATTTGGCCAGTCCACTGCACAAGTGTCTTAAATTTGCTGTCACAAAAATTTATTTTTAAAAAAAAGGAAACTTTACAACAACAAATATACACAAATGATGTCTGAAAGAAAAAATGGAAGAGGACGTGCATTTCATTCTATTACTCTCTCTGCGCATGTGGCCGTTGGCCAACTATTTTGAATAGCACTAAGATAAGAGTCAAACAAGTAAAGATAATAATGATACAATTAGTTTTACATTAATTAGCGTTAAACCTAGTATAGTGCTATTCAAAACGATTGGCGAACGGCCGCATATGTAGATAGAGTAAGAGAATGAAAATTCGTCGTTGACGTGAACATGAGTCAACAATTCCTGCAAATCCGAATAAAGTTATTATAGGTCGGAATTAATCAGCCTTGTAGGTGGAACTGTGCAGAAATAAAATCAATGTTTGTCATAAGGTTTGGTTTTATTGTTTTTTAGCTCTTGCGAGTTATATGATACAATACATTGGACTCATTTGAAAAAAAAACAAGGTTTTCGTTTGACGTTATCATAGAACTGACCGTTCTTGATATTTGTCTCCCACGACTTTTATCGGTGACCTTGAGTTTAATATTTTCGGGTCAGAACCTATCACTGGGATTGTTATTGCTGCGAATAAAGGGTTCGGGTTGTTGGTGTTTAGGTGTTATGTGAACAACATGCCAGAACTCGAGCAGATTATAAAAAAAATATAAAAAATGTTTGATGTTTGGGTATGTTGTACGCTTTAAGTATGGCTGAGTGTTGACTTCTCTTGTCAACAAAACTTGCCCTTTTCTCTGTTTTGTGATGTACTAATAAATTGTTAGCTTGTACGAATTTAACTCCTTTACTATTCGAGTAGATTTGATTTATCAGACTTCTTATTCTACAATTGTAGGTACGCAAATCAATACATGATTGAAAATGCTTATCAATTTTATTAGGTCGTAGAAAGCTACCAAAATGCTTTTTAATGTAGCAAAGGAAATCTACGTTTTCCTTTAACGGAAAACCTTCATTAGTTTGTAGCTTAAGATAGTAATTTTCTAAATGTTTCAAAATAGAATTCAAAGAATTTAAATTGTAAATGTTATATACAGGAAGGAAAAAATATCAAAATGTCATCTATTCATAAATACAATACTTTACCGCTGACATATGGCAAATGCCTTTATCATTCAAAATGTCACACGAACATATTCGTTATGTCCTTTAAAATCGTATCGGCTATGACTATTCCTTGTGATGGAGTACATTTTTCTACTGTTTGTCCCTATCCGAGCGACCCTGTCAGTAAATACGTCTGAATTGTCAGATCGTACTATTGCAGCAAACCTAGCAGATAGGAGTATTAAGGACTTTAATCTTCTTGGAATTTTTGGAATGTGTATATCTGCAAATAGTGGTTCAAAACTTCCGTTCTTATCTTTTATTCACTTCGAAACTCCCTCAAGGCATTTTGAAAGTCTTTCAAGTCTTTTGAGGTGCCACCACCTTTTCACTTTGCGCTGCTCTGTTTCAATAATAGAATTGGATAATCCCATCATGAGCTTCAGAAAACGTTAAAAAACAATAAAGCGCTGAGGTTCGATGGAAATACTTTAGGATTTTTAAAAAAGGCCCCGTACGTTGTTTTATGTTATTAAATTTGAGATAATCGCCACTTTTGTCGCGTCTTTCATCTTTGGAAAGGTGGAAACAGAAGTCAAATTTCATCAGTAATTACTGTCTGACTTTTGTTATTCATATGTTGAATATTTAAAATATATGGTTCAGAGAACTCTGTATGTATTAATTTTAGAACTTTAGTTCGGATTTTCGTTGTGTTATTACATGTTATTTTTTAAATTGTATCGAGCCCCAACAGGCCATCAAATCAGCGATGACATAAGAAAGATCAAGAACCTTATCTGTCAAATTTGTTTAATCTCACTATTTTAGTAAATATTGTTGCGTATTGCCAAAATAATGAAGGTTTGGCATAAATAAACAGGTTCTTTTCCTTTCTTTTCTTTTCACTCTCTACTACTTCCTCTTCTCTGTCCATCTCTAATCGAAGTAATAAAGCCACTCCATCGCAATTACTAATCGAATTCACACGTGTTTTACTCTTTTTGGTTAACCAGGACATTACACAGAAATGGCGACGAGGATTCTTTAATAAAAGTTCTTACTTTTTTTACATTAATTTCGTATTATGAACTAAACAAAATTCACATAAGTTTACAAAATATTTAATTCAATCAGATAATGCCAATAACACCCACGTTAAATAATCCAATGCCCGTCGCGTTGGAACGAATCGCCGTCTCAGCGACAGTGTCAGGCCAATCAACCAAAAACCATACCACCCCCTGATTTTTCGCAATATAGCCTAAACTATACTGCTCAAAAGTCCCACAAAACAACAAGCTCACTCCTAAGTGTTCTGCAATGGAATCTTAATGGATACTTAAACAATTATCACGTGCTTGAAATCTTAATAAAAGAGGAAAAACCACACATAATTTCTCTTCAAGAAACCCATATCGCTTTCAACTCTACAGGCAAAGCTCCAAAGCAATATGAACCATATTTCCACAACCTTAACACTAACACAACTTCTAAGCAAGGCATATGTCTTTTGGTCCACAAGTCTCTCCCACATAAAATCCATAAAATTAATTCTTGCATCTCTGCAATAGCCGTTGAAATTCAACTTAATATAAAAATCACTATCGTATCTCTCTACATCCACCCAACACAACCATTCTCCGCAATAGATCTGGAATACATAGTAAGTACTTTAAACCCACCTATGATTGTGACAGGTGATTTTAACCCATGGAGTCCCTTTTGGGGCTCCCCTATAGTTAATGCAAGGGGTAAAGAAGTTGAATCTTTTTTATCCAACACAGATTTTTCTGTTTTAAATGACGGTAGTCTAACTCATTTCTCGACTCACGATACCCTAACCCACGTCGACTTATCCCGCATTTCTCCCCAACTGCTACCTTACTCAAAGTGGAATACAATAGATTCACTTCACGGAGCTGATCACTTTCCTATCATTACTACTATCTCAATTCCAAATCGATCGCGTGGATTGGAACCTTTTCCAAACAAAGACCCTTAAATTATTTAATAAACACCCTCCAACTCTAAATATTAATCAAGAAGCAGAAACACTAAGCAAAGGTTTTCGGTTTGCCGCCAATCTATCCATCCCACAAACTAAACGCAAACCTATAAAAGCAATAGTACCATGGTGGAACCCCGAGCTCGCGATTTTGCATAAAAACAAACAAACCCTATGGAGAATATTCCTAAAATTTCCCAACGATTACAATCTGATACATTATCGGAAAGCTAACGCACTGTTTCGTAGAAAAGTAAAAGAATCGAAAAGAGTGAGCTTCCAAAATTTCACCTCCAATCTATACCCCAACACACCAATTAAAAAAATATGGTCTAATATTAAGCCACTTACAGGGAATTATGTCCCTTCATCGATTAAAGTTATAATAGCTGGTTCTGAACCGCTCACCAATTCACAAAAAATTGCAGATCACTTTGCAAAATCCTGGTCAATCTACGGTAGTGACATTAATTTTTCCTTCGAATTTCGTGAAACTAAACGGATAGCACTAAACATAGACTACACAGTTTATGATTTATCTACTACTGCCAAATTCATAGATATGCCCATTAATTATCTAGAACTAGACAGCTGTCTTAGCTCTGTAAAAGGGAAAACTCCGGGGTACGATCGAAAAAATAATTTCTAAAAGATTGTTATGGTACATCGAAAGGCACAATCTCATAAATGCAAATCAAGTCGCTTTCAAAATTGGTCGTAGCACAATCGACTCACATTGATGAGTTTATCTCATCAGCCTTTTCATCCAGAAACCATGTCTCATTAGTTTAGATTGACTTTGTGAAAGCTTTTGATCGCATCGGCATACATGCCATACTAAACACATTAGCTAAATGGAAAATCGGACCGAGAATGTATAATTTTATAAAATCATTTCTATTAAACAGGAAATTTAGGTCCAAAGTTAACAACACATTTTCGGATTTACATGATTTAAGAAAAGGCATACCCCAAGGATCTCCCCTTTCGGTAGTCCTTTTTATCATTGCTTATAACGAGTTAAGTGAAAGAATTATTAAATTTAAAAATATTGATCATTCGCTTTATTCAGATAACTTATATTTAATGGCAAAATGTAATGACAAAGACCGATTCGTTCACTGATTTAATGAAGTACTTAATGACATTAGTAATTGGTGTAGCTGGTCAGGTCCATTAATATCTTCTGACAAAAACAAACATCTACATATATGCAAAAAAATAAACTGTTCTAGTTTCGGTTTAGGATTAAGTAATGTAAATATACCAAATGTAAATATTTTATGTATACTAGGGGTCATTTTTGACCGTAAATTTTCATTTAAGTATCATTGTTTGGAACTATAAAAGAAGCTAGTTTCTAGGCTAAACATCATAAGATATTTATCATCAAAAAATAGTTGTGTTCACATTAACACACTTATTTATATAACCAAAACTATTCTTTTGTCAAAGATTGATTATGGGCTGGTTATATATGGCAAGTGCGCAAAAACAAACTTAAATATACTTAATTCTCCATACCACTCAGCTATAAGGACATCATTAAAAGCTTTACGGACTTCTCCAATAAAAAACATGCTTGTTGAGGGAAGTTTCTCATCCATTGAGCACCGAGTAGAGTTTTTGACATCCCGACTCATCCCCAAAATCTGCAATCCATACCGCTCCCCAATACTCACAGATTCAAAAAAAATACTGAAACGAAAAAAGATACCAACCCGACCATCAACCCTATATAAAATATTAAATTCTGCCAATAATATTGGCATCGTACCAAATGTAAAGAGCGCATACATCATAAAATATCCGCCTTGGTTACTCCCGAAAGAAGCCATTAACATCAGCTTATCGAAGCATAAAAAAGACGCTACTCCTACTTTCTACCAACTCTTCCATGAGCTAATAAACTCGTTCCCTACCTACACCTGGAATGTTTTGTACACTGACGGGTCAAAAAATGACATGGGCACAGGAATGGCAATAATCAACAGTAAATGCGAAGTTCAAACTGAAGAGAAACTCCCAAGCTACTTCTCCATATTCTTAGTTGAAGCCTTAGCTATTCTTAAAGCTACACCAAATTGCAAACAAAAGAAACCAGAGAACCATAATTTGTACCGATAGCCTTTCTGTCCTTTCCGCCATTAAAAACGTTAAACACCAAGCGCCAGTCATAAACCAAATTCGAGACAACAAAATATCCCTTGGAACGAAAATAATAATCATATGGGTACCGGCACACATAGGTATAAGACGAAATGAATCTGCAGACATCAACGCCAAACTAATCGCAACGCATTTAAGCGCAGAGGTAATTTCTTATCGACCCAGCAATAACGATTTAAAGAAATTAATTAAAACCCACTGGGACCAAAAAAAAGCTCAAATATGGAACGAATACTCCCATCATTACACCACCATCAATCCTAAAGCAACACTCATTTCATATCCGACGGCCACCACAACTTTAATGAATAGATGGTTTCTTCGTCTCCGACTTGGACACACCCGATTAACCCACAGCTTCTTACTCAATAATACTTACAATTAAACACCTAACTACCGAATGCAGTAAAATAAACAATCTTTGCACTAGACCATTCAATTATAGCAATCCTTTGAATGTTCTTTCAGTTCCCTCTGAACTGAACATAAAAAATTTATATAAAATATTGCAGAACCTGAAATTAGACAGTCCAATTTAAATAATCTTTTGTATTCCTTTCTTTGAGAGCGGTCGGGGATGTTCAAATCAAGAGTCAAGGCACTCTTGCTTTGTACACTCCCGACCGTCCCAGAACTCCCTTAGTATTTTATAATAATATTTATTAACCTAAATTATATTCAATCGCAACAGAGAGCCATGTAAGCTAGCGCTGTAGTCTAAGATTATTAATTTGTACATTTATGTAAGATTAATAAAATAATAATAATAATAATAATATCTTAGACCGTGCCCTGTCCCATATGTTGATTACAGCGGAGAAAGAATTTTGGTATTAGGTGAGTACAATGCATCAATAACGTATATAATTCTGAGTGGGCAATGCCTTTGGTTCCAATTTTGAAACCAAGTGGCGACCTACGAATTTGTGGTCACTATTAACAAATGGTTGATAGATTTTAAGTATCCTTTGTTTGCATTGAGGAAATCTTTGCATCCTTCAACGGAGGTGAACTTTTTACCAAAATGATTTGTCAAATGTATACAATCAACTGTTATAGATGAATAGTCACAGCTTTTATATACCTGAAGTACACACATAGGTTTATTAAAATTTAAGCGATTGCTATTCGGAGTTAAGACGGCAGCCGCAATTTTTCAGAAAACAATGGAAACGTATATTAAGAGGAATTCCATTTGTTGTTGTATATCAAGATGATTATTAAGAGGCATTCCATTTGTTGTTGTATATCAAGATGCTATAAAGATAACGGGAAAGGATATTCAAGAACATATTACAACTTTAAAGCTAGTTTTGAATAAGCCAAGATAAGCTGGACTTAGTTGAATGCAAAGAAGTGTGAATTTTTTAAATCTAAAATTTGCTACTTGTGATTTACCTACTATTGATAAACATGTATTGAGTAAAAACAATGATCGAATTTCAAGTGTCCTATAGAACCTATCCCGAAAGATGTTTCTCAGATGTTCCCATTGTATGAACTTTTACGCAAAGACAATACATTTTATTGGTCAGATGAATGCCAAAAATCCTATGAATTTATAAAATCTGAAATTATATCAGATCAAGTCTTACTACATTTTAAACCTGATTTGCCAATTATTCTAACTACAGATGCCAGTGCTACGATTCTTTCTCACAAATTCGATGATGGATCTAGGCCGATTGCTTTTGTCTCAAGAGCATTGACAAAAAGTGAGAGTAATTATAGTACTCTCGAAAAAGAATCTCTCGCTATTATTTTTTGTGTTTCAAAATTATCTCTTGGGAAATAAATTCACTTTGGGAACCCACCATAAACCTCTTTTGGGAATATTTAGCGAACATAAAGGATTACCTCTTATGGCTGCACTCATGCAGAGGTAGGCGCGAATATTGTCAGGTTTTGATTATACTGTTGAGTGTATTAAAGGTACATTAAATTATGCAGATGGACTTTCATGAATGCCACAAATATTTTTCACGAATGAGCATAAAGAGTTTAACTTTTAAAGATATAGCACGGGAGACTAGACGTGACCCATCGTTGTCGAAACTCAGTGAAACCATTCAGAACAGTTTGATTTCGTTATGTAAAATGCAACTTGATATAATATAAGATCAGTATGGTTCTTTGCTGTTGTGGCTGAGAGCAGACATACGACTGGAATGGTAAAATAGCTGTGGTGGCTGAGAGTAGTCATAGGATCGCAAAGGGCAAAGTCAAATTGACATACTCATACGAGTATGTATTGAGTTTTACTAAACTAATGTACATCTCTTTTAATGCAATGGCTTACAATGCTGTTTAGGCATAAGCAAAATATAAGTGGGACCACTTGAGTTCATTTCTAGTCGTATTAATTAATTAGCGATTCTTGAACACTCTTTGTGTTATCTCTTTTAAAAGACATCTAAAATTGCAACATCTGATGTTGATTGCTCAATTCCTGTGATATCGCATATCATAAATCCAGTTACGATAAATCAAGTTATTGTTAGTTATTGTTTTTAACGAGATAGTACACCGTTTGCACAAAAACTTGGAATGAACGACAACTATGCTTATGAATTAATATTTTCTCTACAAGAGCCCACGCTTTTTCCGCGGGTGGGTAACTATAGAAAAATATATCTATAAAACACCTTTAGATAATGGTTTCAACTCCAACAATTCTTAAATGAATAGGCATAATTCTTTTACCGATTCAATACGGGTCAGCATATAACTTAAATAGTTAGGGAATCAGAATCAAAATACTACAATTGTAGTATGTACAATGAGAACATTTGATCAAAACTTTTGTTTATGACAGCCTTTGAAATTCAATTTAATGAAAGAGGATGGATATAAAACATATTATTCAAGATAGTTTAAATTCAAACAGATTTAAAATTTTGGACCAAAATAAAGATTAACTAGCCTTGTCTTATTGATTTGTAGACCATTATCAGTGTCCATGACAATGTTTAACCATGTTCAATCTTTCTAGTGGGTATATTTTGTAAAAAACAAATAGCAATTAATTGTACAGTATTTTATTACTAAGCCATTTATTTTTATACACAATATATTATTATATTATCAGTTTTAACTTTTCCGCAACAAACAAACTTATAACAGTATACAGATCCTTTTTTTACTTTGTTAACTCTTCAAAATGACGCGGCTAGTTGTACTAAGTTGTACTACAGTCCGTTGTAGACCATTTGAGTTTGTAAGAAAAAAACCAACAAATTATGAAAAACAGTTCGGTTGAAAGGTTGAATGAAGAAAGCTATTGGAAAATTTAAAATAATGGTCTTCGGAACTGTATTTGTGTGTGATTCAGAATTCAGATCTTATCTGATAAATATATCATAAAAAGTAAAGATTGATAATACCAAAACATACCAGACTATTGAGTTTACCCTTTAAAGATTTACTGACGCAGTTTCGGGGTTTCGTTGGACATGTTAATAGATTTATAGTTGGACATGTTAATAGATTTAGGTACTTTTGCGACTTGTCATTAGCTCAAGTTTAAGTTTTAGTAATCATACAGAAACAATTTTCATGGCCAACAATTGTTCTGCCCAAATATTCTTAAAGACCCATTATCGAACTAATCATTTTTATTCATATTCCTTTATTAATATCTACAATATGTAATGCGTATAATTACGTCAACTCCTACATATTTTGGTTTAAGGGTTTGGCTTTCGCCCCCCTCTGCAAAACTCGATTCACACGACCTTCTTTGAGCATACCAAAAACCGGCTGATTTGCACAGCATAAAGTTATAATTCCTAACATTTTCATTTTAGTAGCTGTCATTTTTCCTTAATATATTGTATTATACTTCTAGCACATCGTTCAACACAGCGATGCGTATGTTCATGTCATACGAATAGAGTTAGTGCGACACCGCCATTTCAAATTATTTGGTTGCTTTCAAAAAGGCTATGTATTTGAATCTTCCGCACAGTGACTTATTTTAATAGATTTCTGAAGTTGGGCTTGCGGGCTTGTGAAACTAACAATGCAGACATTCAGTACTATCACGCCTAATTGCTAATTTATTACATTCTAGCGCCTTTATCCAATTAATAGAAACTCCCTGGAACGCCATTGTTCTAAGTTACAATGTTGGATTGTACGCTAAAACGTAATAAAATAAAATACAAAATGCAGGCTTTTTAATAAATACTGCAACATCACAATTTTAAGAAATTTTTCCGTAAGCCTTTTGGTCAAGAACTTGAATATTTCTGCATATGTATGTCCTTATAAAGTCAAGATATATTAATTACAAACAACCTTACATATATTAATTTTAATTAATTTATTTAATTAATTTTATTAATTTTAATTAAGTGGGGGCTAATGCCCCCATTTATTTCGCTTAATACAAGCTTAAAGTAACTTAAAAACTAGGACTTACAAATTAACAAGAGTTAGCGGTTAGGAAGTAAGGGAGTGGTGGAGGAGATCAAATTTAAGACGAGAAGTCCTCAGGTTAAAATCAAAAAGAGGAGGTTTGCGTTGACCTTACGGAGCATGCGGAAGATTGATTCGTTAGAGCCATAAGAGGTGCGGTGGGTTGGGATATAGAAGAGACGAGGACAGCGCAAATTACGAGGGTTAGTGTTGAAGGAAATAGAATTGTAAAGGGAAGCGCAGTCCACAGAACCGGAGAGTAGTCGATAAATGAATAGAATGTCAGCTACGTCTCTGGGTTTTTCTAGGGTATTCAGGTTAAGAAGTTTGAGGCAGTCGCGACAGGGAGGTAAGATAAATGGGTCACTCCAGGGTAGTCCACGAAGAGCAAACCGAAGAAAACGACGATGAATGTTCTCGATTCGGGATATATGAATTCGCTGAAAGGGGGACCATACTTGGCTGGCATATTCAAGGAGGGTAATGTAAAGTGACCTTGTCACATAAGGGTTGCAAAATTCTTTAGACCAACGTTTGATAAAACCGAGCGATGAGTTGGCTTTAAGGATTATCTCATCAATATGCGAACGGAAGTTTAACTCTTTATCGTTTAAAATTCCAAGATCGCGAAGGGACTGAACCTGGGGTACAGGTTGGTCATGCAGAAAATAAGGTCGAGAGGGGGATTGATTGGACTTACGAGACAAAGTCATAGATTGGCATTTGGAGATATTAAGCTCAAAGCAATTTTTTATACACCAAGTAGAAAACCTATCGAGGTCTTCTTGAAGGAGAACAGAGTCCTGGGGTGAAGAAATAGTAAAATCATCGGCGTAAATGGATACGGAGCAATGTTTGATAATCTTCTCAAGATCGTTTACAGTTAAAATAAAAAATAGGGGACCTAGATGGCTGCCTTGTGGGACACCAGAAGTGGCTAAAAACGGGGTTGAGAAGGCTGACCTAAAGCGAACGCTATAATAACGGTTCTCCAGATAAGAAGATATCCATTTTAACAATATGGGGTCAAAACTGAGGGAAGACAATTTGAAAAGGATCAGTTGATGTGATATTTTATCGAAGGCCTTTGGGAAATCTGTAGCAATAACGTCAATTTCGTTGCCATTTTCTGGGGCTGAAAGCGCAAAGGATACGAATACAACTAAGTTTGTAGTAGTTGATCTACCTTTTAGAAATCCATGCTGACTGGGTGATATAAGTGACATGCACTGAAAGCTGAGAACTTCATATAAGAAACTTTCGAACATTTTAGGTATGTGAGAAAGATTAGCAATGGGACGGTAGTTGGTTATTTTATTCTTTGATCCCTTTTTGTGAACAGGGGTTATGAAAGAGGTCTTCCAAACTTGGTGGAATTCCCCTTGCGTGAGGGACAGATGAAAGAGGGAGGAAAGTGGGTGCGAAAGACTGGAAGCACATTTTTTGAGAAATATTGCTGGGAGCCCATCTGGACCAGATACAAATTCATTATTGAGATTTTGTAACTTTTCTTCAATAAGGGTGGGATCAAAAGGTTGAAAGAGAGAGGGGCTAATAAAGAAATTGGGAAGGTACTTGAAATAGATGGAGTCGGGTACGAAGAGGTTGTCTGCAAATGACTGTTTAAAAAAGTTTGCAAAATAGTTGGCAATAATATGTGGATCGGTCGTGATATATTATCGAACGAGAGAGAGGGGGGATAACCGTCTGATTTTCTTTTGTAGTTGACGTATTGATAAAACGTCTTAGGATCGTTGATAAGGTTGGTCTGTGCTGTGTCGAGAAAGCACTGATAGAGGCAGTTATAGTGCTGGTTGCATTGCAGGTAAGTTCCAAGATAGTTAGAGTAGTCATAATAAAAATTGGTGCGAAGAAAAACTGCCCATAATTTGTTTCTTCTGTTTCGTAAAGAGCGAAGCCTTCTGTTGTACCATGGAGGTGAAATAGATGATGTTTTATGCCGTGAAAATGGGACGTAGAGAGAGAATATGGAATTAAATATTTCACTCTAGAAAATGGAGATAGCATCAGATAAGGATAGGTTGATAAAATCAAAAGAACATTTGCTAAGATAGGTATTGATTTTGCGAAAATTAGCTTTATGGAAGTTGTAAGAAGAGATGGTAGTTGAAGAAGTGGGCTGGGATGAAGAGTTATGGAAAAATGAGAGAAGAAGAGGGGGGTGAAAATTGTCGACAGTTGATAGGATAAAGGGACACAATGTTACTGTGGAGTTAATAGGATCACTAGTGAAAATAAGGTCTAGTTGCCTACCGATAGAATTAGGGACGTCACTTACTGGACACAGGCTTGAGTCAGTTATGCTATCAATGAAAAGACATTCCTTGGATGAACTGGCGTTTGACGCTGTAAAAAATAAGTGATCGTCCGATGGAGTCCACTTTAGCAGGGGCAGATTAAAGTCACCAAAGATAGGGATATCGTCGATGGAATTACTTAGGTCAATTAATTGGTCAATTGCTTTAATAGCAAGGATGTAGGATTCAATAGGTTGAGCTGGGAGAATGTAGCAACACATAATGTACAGGGACCTGTTGGGAAGTGTTATTTTAATTGAAACAAAGTCAAGTTTAACAGAAGAAGAGATAGCGATGAGAGAAGAGTTGAAGTTATTGTGAATGGCAAGTAGGACACCTCTACATCGTCATCTCGGAAAACATTATAAGAAGATGGAAATAGCTCCTGGCTCTTTATGTCGGGGATCAGATTGGTTTCTGTAAGAGCATATACGTCGAAAGAGAGACCGTGAGATTTAGTTGTCTGACAGCACGAGTTTTAGAGCACAAGCCTCCTACATTTTGGTAGTAAAATGTAAGAGGTAGTTTGTTGCGTGAAGGAGTAGGAGAGTGTAGATGAGATGCAGGCAAAGAAGGCAAGTTAGGAACGAAAATATTTGTCGTGGTCAGCTCGTCGGCGCTGAAGGTGGGAAACTCTTTTAGAGTGTACATAGTTGCGGAAAGCAGCGAGGTCATCCGCAACCTTTTAAGGAGGTGTGTCGAAGATTTCGTGGTACCTGTTGTAAAGCTTTCTGGGACTAGTTAAATCGGTAGGAAGGCCTTCCTGTTGGATGGAGACCATGACACTTGCTTTGGTTTTTCCCTCAAAGCAAACGGAGTCGGAATTGTCGTAAAGATATGCGAGAAAGAGACGTATATTTTCGTATATCTTTTTATCCCTTAACCTAGAGAGAGCGTAACGGCATTCTGTGGTGTCTATATTCTTTTGGGTCAATTTAACGTTAGACGGCGAAAGGGGATCAAAAATAGGGACTGGTGCGCGGGATTTAAGATATGCGAGCTGATAACGGTTAGGTATTTGGCTCCTGTTGTAAGGTCGAAATTGGTAAAATTATCCGTGGGAGGGGGTGTGGGTGGTTGAGCAGTGACGGTATTATTAGGGAAAGGCGTGTGTGTTAGGGGTTGATTGCCAGGAGTTTGGGTTGCAGGTGTTAAGTCAAAAGAGACACGTTGACGTCGGGGCTTGGTTTGTAGTTGGAGTACGGATGGGAGGCTTAAAATTAGGAAACATTTTAGTTTTAAAGCTCCAATTGGAGCTGGGTATGTTTTGAGAAGAAGAGGTGGGTCTTGGCAAATTGGATTTACTTGCTAACTTGATAGATGGTTTTGGTAAGACGGACTGCTTGTCTTTATCCTGCTTCTTGGTCGTATTTTCCAACCATTTGCAGACACGCATCTTTCCAAGGTTGAAATTGTTGCTGGCTGGGTTATGGAAGAGCCATTCGTATTTGGCCGGAATATTGAGCTTGAAGCTGCGCTAACTTCTGTGGTGAGATGTTGGAAGTAAATGCAGTGGCTAATGGTGATGCCATATTTGTTTACGAAGAAATTCGAGATCCAATCAGCATCAGCGTTTGGTGGGACGCCTTTGATAAGAAGCGTAGTGACCAATTAATTTTTCGAAGCAAGCTTATCAAGTCTACGCTGCCATTCGGAAGGTGTCCAAGTTGCGTTGAAGTGATTGATAAGCTTCCGTGGGGCAGCGATTGGAGGTGTTGACATAGATGTGTTCTTTATTGTCAAGTTGGAAGAAACTTCGCAGGAATCAGTAAGTTGAACCGTCCGCAGATGACTTATATGTGGGGGTGAGCGTGAATCCACTTCAGGTTCCATTAATTCAGCCATTAGCGATGTATTATAGGGAACATTCTGGTAAGGCTGCGGGAAGTTTGGTGGGTCAACGATTTTGCTGTTTATTGTTGTGATGTGATGTTCAATATCGCATACGAGGGATCGAGTCGCGGTAAGTTCATCACTAACATCGTTCACTTTGTCGAAGATAACTTCGAGCATAGGATCGGATTGTTTAGGAGATGGTTGTTTGCGTGACGAAGACTGGAAATGAATGTCATTGTCGTCACGCAGAGAGCTTATCAACTCGTTTTTATCAAGTTTTTTGGTTGGATATAACTTGCGTAGAAGAGATGGCTTTGATGTCACTTAACACTTTATCCAGGTGACGTAAGGGAGTTTCTTCATTCCTGGATCTCCCGGAGTCTAACTCGATTAGATCAGCAATTTGTTTATCCATATGCTTTACTTAGGATTTTATTAGTTCGGCTGAGGTCTGCACTGAGTTCCGGAACTCTTCAACACTTTTAACACTGCTTTCGATGACCTAAATTTTGTCTGTGATCTTTTTAGCGAGTGCGTCTTGGTAGGAGTCATTGGAATCGCTTAGGCATTTTATTGCCAAAAGAACATGCGAGAGTGAGATACACTTGCACTCATCACGGAGGAAAAGGAGGTTATCAGAGAACTTAAAGGCTTTCCCGCAGATGCCTTTGCAAGCTAGCCAGTCAGCACTGCAGTCATCGGCAATTCCGCAAGACATGTTTAAATTAGTTGTGTGGGTCAGTGAGGGTAGAAATATTAGGTCGAATTATTGTTTTTTTCTTTTTTTTTTGTATTGCTTGGTTGCAATTTTAAATATTAGGTCGAATTATTGTTTTTATTTTTTTTTTTTTTTGTATTGCTTGGTTGCAATTTTATATAGTTGGGTACTTTGCACTGGCAAAATTGCACAAAAAAAAATAAAGAATTCAAGCACTGGGGTTAAGAACCGGAAAATGCAATTTGACGAAAATTAATTAAATGGAGAACAAGAAAAACACGTCTGTCTGGTTTGAGTAACTGTCTATCGTAGATATATGTTAAGTAAGTGTGTATCTACAATATATCAGTTCCTCGTACAACATTGATTTTTTACTTGTATTGTATTGCTTCATATTGGTTATTTATCAAATGTCCACATTTGATCAGAACAATATCATATTATCTATTAGTTTGCCAAATATGTAAAGTATTGTCTCTCTGGCCTCGATTTTAAAAGTATTGAATTTTTAAGCAATAATTCTAGATTTTTTGTGGAATATTGTATTTAATTTTCTTGTATGCATATAATTTTCTTAAGTTAAAGTTTCTAAATTTATGAGGTTTTAAGCTTTTGTAGGTTTCTTTAATTTGCTTAAATTTCTAATTATGTGACTACATATTCTTCGTTGTTTTAAGTTATCGTATGTGCAATATTTTAGTAGAAATAATTAGGAAAAATTTGAATCCTCGTAGGACCGATTCGGAAATGAATTGATAGTTTGTGTAGCATTCGCGCTCTCAGTTATATTGTTGAACTAATTTCTTTTTGGACCGTAGAAGAAGGATTAATCGTTCCCATCCTAATGCAAAAATAAATTTCTCTCTCTCGTAAAACCACAGAAGAATAGAGGCACGGATACTATATTGTACATATCTTTTAAACACTAATATCTCTGTTTACAAAAATTTTCATATTCTCTTTCTGTACGCTTTGCGATACTTTTACCGAAATTTGTTCAGTCACTTCGTCCGCGCTGTAAGCAAAGGTTAAAAACATACCTATGATCTCAATATAATCTCAGCCTCTAAAAATTACAGAAGACTGGTTTGTCCCACTTTAGTAGCACAAAAAAGTCGTTTGTTCTTTTCTTCACTTGAGATTGCTTATGCATATACTCAAACTAACCAGCTGCTAACCACTAGCCATTGAACACATTTCAAATAACTTTGAGCGAAGTTCGAGCGAAGGGTTGAACCAATTTAATATACTTTCCGGTTCTGCGTACATACATATCATATGTATGAAAGCAAATCCGTCCATCCTTTTGTCCAACCAATGCAGATAACAGACGACAAGAATTTTATCGTGTTTAATATTTATATCAGTAATTGCCAAATTATTTGAACACATATGCAATTATCTTCAAAAAACCCTATCCTACTTTTTAATAAACCTGTCGCATCTTCATACATAAGTAGAATGTATGAAGCAAGAATAAACCTCTCCTAAATTGACTTGGTTCAAAATAGTAATAGATTAACCTGCATTTACAAGCTCAACTGATTAAGATTGTTGTCTGCCAATTAATACTATTACAAATTCATTAAATAAGGTTTTAGTTTTTCTTAAATCATGAATTTATAATAAATTCATAAAAATGACTTTACCTATCATTGGAATTGGAATACACTAATAATATCCTGAAATTCTTACCTGAGAAATTTTTCGCCTCGGATTTGATTCAAATGCAGGATTGTCATAACTGTGTCTGGATTCTGCAACAGGATCAGACGCAATGCTAACTTTTCTTTTTGGCTCACTTAATATAGCACTGCTTTTATTATTTGCAGCAGTATAAGTTGGCATTGGAGTAGAAGATACTTCAATAGAATTTGTACTTGGGCCAGTCGATACATTTGGAATGCTGTTTAAATTATGAGTAGATTGTCCACCGTGTTCATCCATTTTCAAAACTTTTCCTAAAGTAATAAAGAACATAGACAAAAGCAGTACTCTAGTTTAATGGTTTGATATTAAATTTATTATTTATATAACGTGAGCCCTGCATGTACATATGTACATATGTGCAAATTGTTATAATTAATCCTAACACAAGTTACCTTGTACTCGTACGTGAGTACTTACAAGATACTGGTCCAAAAAGGTTGAAACTTATTTGTAATTAAATTAGCACACGGGCTGACAATTTATATGTACTTGTATTGTATTGTAAATTGTTAGACAAAATATTTTAACCACGATCCAAAATCATGTGAAGCAACAAATCGATATTAATTAGCATTCAACATGTATTTTCATTTTCTGTGTCACCTTTTGAAATACTATTTGCGTACATAGCGATCAATGCATGTGTTACGATACGTTAAAATAATTTTGTTGCAGACGATATATACAACGGTAGATAAGAAAATATGTCTATAAAGATACATATTCGTATATTGCAGAATGTTGCGGACTAATTATGGTGTAATGACTTCATAATTAAACAGACAATTATCAACTAAGCGTTTTTATATGTAACATATAGAATATTCAAAAAGTTAGTATGAATAACATATGTATATACAAACAATTGAAGTGAATTCTTAAATGAAATGGTAATATGCTGGCACAATGGAAAGGACTATTTCTGATTATGTAGGCAATCCCATATAATAGTATGTATGTTTCACGCGATAGATAAGTATATATATACCAGTCCATATAAGTGTAACTAGTTATGTAGAAATTATATCTTAATCTTATCGCTTAATTGAGTGAATATCTGATAACATCAGTATGTGAATATATTAGATTTACCGTTGATTTTAAAATGCGTTATCTTAACAATAAACTTTACTACGATAATTAAATGTTAGAAATCATCGAAAGACCTGATATTTATTATCAGATTGATCTGATTATATTGAACTGATTGCTTTAATAAATATTATTAGTATGGTTCACTGACGGAAATTTTCCTTCTGCAAGCATACCGCCATAAACCTGATCAAATTTGTAGAAAATATTTAATAAGCAATTGATCAAAAATACAAGTATGTATGATTAATATCAGATTGCTAAATAAATTTTATGATTAGTATGATTTTGCTATTGAATGTACCGACGGGGAACAGTAATAATAAAAAACGTATTAAATAACATACCCACAAAAGCTAGGTCACCTACGGATATATGTACTCTATATTTTTTATTTTTTTTTTTAATAAGAAGAACTAAATGGACATAGATCAAAAACAATTTAAAAAAAAATCGAAAAAAATAACCTTGATTAGTTATATTCTGCGCCTACGCTTTAAACTATTGTTACCAATCACAATAAGACACTCGTAGTCTAAATATTTATAAAAACAAAAAATACCCGTTAATTCAGTCTTAGACTTAAGAGTTAAAGAGTATTAATCTACAATATTTTACTGAAAGAAAAAGAAGAAATTTAACCCGAAAGCGGCGGAAAAAGTCTACTTATTCAAAACTTTAAAAAGTTAATCGCACTGAAATATATTCGAACGTATCTCTTTGCTTTATAGACCTGCGTTGAGTTTGAAAAAAGAATATTGGTATAAAACAGAGTAAGACGATTGTGTGTATTTAATAACATGTGATAAGACTAAAAGCTTAAAAAAATCACAAGCGAGGAGATATTAACTCTGTGTATTCCATTTTTGTTAACACCTTTTTTAAACGAATACATTGAAGACAAAATAATTGTGTGAATACTTGATTCTTTTAATTAGTGAACTGTTGATGTTATTATTTTTTTACATATGTATATAGGTATATATTTTGATATACTTGTGTAAAATGATTTTTTTTTCATTAGGATATCGCACTCGTACGTGCTAGTAACATTGCTTATCTAATCAATGGGACCAAGCAAGCATTATGTGATAGATTTTTTGGGATGAACATATTTCCTATTTAACTTTTTAAAAACTTACAGGTCTTTCTTGACTTATAAAGTCAAACAAACAAACACTGATAGGGTTTCATGAATGATATTATTGGCCGACTAATTACTCAAAGTCGCATAAAAACATTACGAATATAATGCTCGAAAACTCGTCAACATTATTCGTTAGAAAAAATGTAGCATTTAGGTAGATACACATATGTTAATGAATATGAATGTATAGCACACCTACCAAAATGAGCTTTGAGTTTATTAAAAGCGAAGAACTATACCCTGCCTTACCCTGCGAAGAACTATACTATAACCCTGCGGGCCAGAGCATTGCTACTACTCGCTCTACATGTCCTAGCCATTTCAGACGACCGATGCACATTTTTCTGACTAGATTGATTTCGCTGTACTGCTCGTATACAGAGATTGTCGTCGAATCTCCTCCGACAAGGCCAGCCAACGTAAACGGGACCGAATATTACACGAACGATTTTTCACTCGAAACGACAGTATATATTCATCCGCTTTCGTTAGAGTCCATGTTTCAGCGCCATAAAGTAGGGCTGGGATAATCAATGTCTTATGGATAGGGCCTTGCTATCCTTCTCAATCCAAAAAAAACAGCGGTTGGAAAGAGTTATTCGTCCTTGTTGAGGTGTTGTTGCCAGAATGTATAGCAGACGCAGACAAGGTGGACACAGTCCCTTACTACCTCGAAATTAAAGCTGTGAACTATGACGTTCTGTCCAATTCGTAGATGTTGTGTCCTTTCTTGTTGACAGCATACATTTGGATGTGCCCTAATTTACCGCTAAACCCACTTCGACAGCTTCCGTTTCAATAACAGCGACAGCCCAGTGAGTTTTGTATATCAATGTCATCAGCGTATGCTCGTAGTAGCACAGACTTTTGAAAGATTGTACCTACAGTCTTCGCTTGTTTTTTACCTACCTTAACGGAGCAGCAAGCGTTCTCAATCGTCATTCTGCACAGACGGATGAGTTTGGCAGGGATGCTAAAACAAAGCAATGTTCTATAAAACTCGTTTCTATAAATTCTTTTTTTTGCGGTCTAAAATCGATGAAAAAGGGGTGGGTATCGACTTGAGCTTTTTTCAGGCGTGTGAAGATTTGATCGATTGTGTACTTTCCTGATCTGAAACCACACTGATAATGACTGATATATGCAATGTTGAGGAGACCTATACCTATATAATGGGCGCAAATGAAGGAGTCTCCTTTTTAGTCAATCGTGCAAACAATGCTAACATTCAATTCATCGGGTATGATGCCTAACATAAAGCACGAACTGAAGTGAACGAACTTAGCTAACTAACTCACGTTAAAGAAGACGAATATCAGGATATCAAGACGACGGACAAAAAATAACGTATCGAAGCGAGCTGCCACTACGAAAACGAAACGAAAAAATTACGAACGAGATTAACTCTTCCTGAATAATATTCATTTTCATTTTCTTTTCTTTCTTTTGCATTAAGTGCATTGAAAAAAATTTATTAACATTAGTAACATTATTTTTCTTGTTTATAACTATTTCCCTGAATCATTGGGACTACTTAACAAATATTCATAATTGGGTGTTCAACCAAACTGCACATGGAATCGACAACCTCGACGAAATGACGAAAACTGAGCTGCAAAAGTTATGCGAAGGAAAAAAGATTTCTGCAATCGGTCACAAAGGTTAAAAAGACAACAGTGATGACATACAAAAATCAATAGATGGACAGCGACCTATTTATGTCAGACAAAGAGAGCATGAAACCAATGATAAATTCACAAGAAACACGTGCACATATTGAAGAAAATTCCAAAGCCATATTCAATTCCAAAAATGTAGAGGATTCCTTCAAAACCTTCTCCGGATCTGACTCTAGGTCAGTAATAAAATGGAATGTGATACAAAAGCTGGTTTACGCTAAAAGATTACTGACGGGCGCAGCTAAGTAGTTCATTTCTCCGAAACGCAACATAATCAGCTGGATAACTATACGTATAGCCTTAGAAGAAGAATCTAGTTCGAACATCACGAGTGCCGAAATTCATGGCCAAGTGCAGCAAGGAACAATGCAGTCATCCGAATTACTGAGCGAGTATACGTACCGATGGCCGAAATTGTAGAGCAAAAGCATATCGAAAAGGCTACACAGTGTAAATTTACAATTGACGTATCAGAGACATAAGCGACCCAAATAAAGTGGATTTATATGAAATCGGGGACCAATAAAGCGTGAAAAAGCATTTCGCTTTTTTAACTGTGATGAATCTGGGCATTCATCCAAAGAGTGCGCAAATAAGCCAAAGCGACTAAAATGTTTGTATGAAACATATCAGTAAGCTTCGTAGAGAAGCAGCAGTTAGTTACGTGGAGAATACATCAACAATCAGGTAGTAGTAAATAATATATAAATATTATCGCTTTTCGATTCAGGTAGTCAATTCAACTTGATAAGTGAAGACGTGTATAAAATTATTAGATCACCGAAGTTCGAGCACCCAACAAAAGTCATTACCAGACTAGGGAGTAAAATAGTCCAAACCATTCGTGGCTTATCACTTCATCTAACCGGTGTTTTCTTGAATTATCCGACATAAAACTAACATGAGATGGAATAAAATGCACAAAAAAGACGGACGGTAAATCATACATTAACAACAGTTTTCTACTCGTACATCAATTGATGATGAAATGGCAATAAGTTTCAGTTTAGATACATTTAAGCATCAAAATAAAATTCAGAATATGATTCAGGGTTACCAAGCAAATACAAAACCGTTTATCAGTATCCGCACGAAGAGAAACCGGTGCATCGTAGACCATCACTAAGAAAAAATATGATTCATTCCGGCTCTGCGTGGACTATCTTTGTACTCCTCAACAAGAAGATAATAGCAGATCCGCTTTTTATTGCCACTCATGGAGGAAGAATTTTACAAATTATCAGGTGCATTAGTCCTTACGCCCGAAAAATTCGTTTTTCCACTCTCCGTTGGAGGAGTGAAAAATTCATGCCATTATGAGTTCTTGAGGACACCATGAGGACGATTTAATTATTAAATTCACAGATGAAGAGACTTTGGATGCTGCGGCAGCAAACGGTATTCAAATCAAATGGAAAAATGCCAGTTCCTTAAAAGGAAGGTAGAATATCTGGGACATGTTGTACCCAAGGGCCATATAACTCCGTCTACAAAAAAGATAGAAGCAGTCAAGCGATTTCCTGTACCCGAAGTTAAGCTTTTTTTTAAAGATTTCCGGATATTTTCGGAAGTTTATCCCTAATTACTCTTTTATTGCCAATTAATTACTTACACAACACTAAAAACATAACTTTGACAGCGATGTGAAGAAAGTTTCGAGATGATTTAGCAGTACTTAAGGACATACCCTGTTCTCGGTATCTACAATCAAAACGCAGAGACAGAAGTCCACGCCGAAGCTTCAAAGAATGCCTGGGCTGGACTGTTATTACAACATTAATCAGTTTCACCCGATCTACTACGTTAGTAAAAAAATTATCTCGAGCAGAAGAAAACTATAGTTCATATCACCATGAGACATTAGCTGTCATAAAGTCAGCCACACGTTTAAGGTTTTATCTCTTCAGATTAAAATTTAAGATTATAACCGGCGCTTGAGCATTTAAACAGTCACTTAGGAAAGACGAAGTAACACATCGAATAGCCAGGTGTGCTCTTTTCATTGAAGATTTCGAGATAGAGCATGGTTCCATTAATATGATATGTACAAACCATCTATACGAAATTATGGCGGCAAAACATGACGAAGACGAACGTTTGGCAGCTATCATAAAAATCTTGGAAAGAGAAGCATATGGGGACTACTTGTTACAAAATAAGATGCTAATGGTGCGGAAAAGTTGGGGCGATAAATTGTGTGTGCCACGTTCAATGGAAGGGGAAAGCATTCGTCGGGTGCACGAAGCAGCTTACAGGTCGGCAGGCAAATTACAGGAAACAATTAATCACGAATTTGACATCACCAATCTAAAAGAAAAGGTGAAACATTTTCTTAACTGCTGTGTTCCGTGCATTTTTGCTAACCGTAAACGAGTAAAACAAGACTCACGTATGATTTGCCTTTTTGAATCTCTTGATATAGACCACTTGGACCCGACGGATGAGACAACGAGGATGTACAGGTAGAAGGATTCACAGTTAACAAGTCTTTGCCAGGAAACACCTAAGATGTGGTACAAGCATAGAGATCGTATCCAAAGATGTATCAATACCACTAAGTAAAGCTCTATCACTTCAACATCATTGGATTTAACGATGGCAGAGAGGAACTCAGAGTAAGTGCAAACATTTTTGGCTGAGCGGCTATGTCAACGTGCAAAATTGCCATTAGTGGAGCGAACATAATCCACAAGTGTTGATCAAGGCATCAACTGGTGTTAGATTAACTGGTGCGGTTTATGGCATAGCGGCATTATCGAACCATATTTCTTTCGAAATGAGGAAGAAGACACTGTTGGCGTCAATGGTCTCAAGAAAAAAGCGATGTTGACCGTCTTTCTGTGGGTAGAGCTCTATAACATCGATATTTCCGAGCTTTGATTCCAACAAGACGGCGCTACATGCCATACAAGCGACGCAACGCTCGAAGTTGTGAAGTAGAAATTCGGCGACTAGGTGATCACATCATTTGAATGATGTGCTATTTCACACGTAATGACATGAACGCAACTTCAAACTAAAGCCAGAATCAATTTTAAATCTCACACCGTTGTTCTTTTATTCAAAATTTTATTTCCTATCGTCCTTATCTGGTCACACTATATTATGTAAATAAAATTATGTGAGCACTTGTGTTACGAAAGTAAAACTATTTAAATTAAAAATCAAGTTTAGTTGCAAACGATCCTTCAATCATGCAAAATTCAAAAAAATCAAAATCAAAAAAAGATTACTGAAAAAAGATTCCATCGCACGCTGGCCGATTTAACGCTAGCTGGTCATAAGTGAAAAAATAAATGTTGTTAATATTAAAAAAAATACTGGTAGATTTTAAGACAACCGCCCAAATAACGAGAAACAAAAATTAATTCTTTAATTCCGCTACTTTATCAATGGGAAGCATCTCAATGCAATGCATCGGTTTTGCCTTTTGCGCGTTAACAGGTGTTTATAAAGTGTTATAGTGACATAAAAGTGAGATAATTACATGTAGCAAATATATCAGAGTATGATGTTGGTAAATATTTTTAAATTCGGAGTATTTTTATTAAAAAATAAGTAAGGCTCTTTCACTGTGAACTAAATGTGCTGGTAAATTTTTTTGTAGTGACGAGCTAACTTTTTTTTTATTTCTTGGTCCATAACGAAAAAGTGCGATAAAGTGACATCGTAAAGCTTTTTTTCATTTGACGATTGGATTATTACTTTTAAAATAATGCTTAATTAAAGTGCCGAAAGTCAACGCAACATTCTTTTTTCGTTTCTACAGTGTTTGTGCAAGTGCTGTTTTGTAGTACGTAATGTCAAAAAGTCAATAACCGTTCTTGGTGAAGCTGCTCGTAAAAAATGCCTCGAACACAGTAAAACTTTTGTATCACACGTTTTCAAAAATTGTAAAAAAAAAATGTCACCAGAACAATTTTTAAAAGCTGAAAAGTTTTGGCTTCAAAAAGTGTTTCTAACTCCATTGCCTGAAATTCATGTGCCAACAACTTCTACGGAAGGAAGACCGGATAAGGAATTCCAGGAAAGTGCAAGCAAAGCTAACAAATTCGAAATCTATGGAAAGATCGGCCGAAGAATTATCACTTGCTGTTGAGTATTAGAATAGAAGGAAAGCGTTCTAAAGCCCAAGTCATAAAAACGCTTGTAGAGTGTTCTCCTAAAACACTTAAAAAGCTTGACAAATCGGAAACTCCGAATACGATGAAGCCATATACACATAAAGAAGCCCTAGCCTTTATAACCGATTTGAAACTGACAAAACATCAATATAAACAACTTCAAAAAAGCGCAAAAGAAAGAAATGCTAATACCACATTTATCCAGCCTACGATACTATTTTGTAAGTAATTTTTTTACTATAACCGAAAACTTATGTGAAGTTAAACTACAGCCATTGCTGGACTTGACACTACAATGTTTGTCTGCTGCATACCTTGAAACTTTTGGGAACCAGTTAAAAAACGGTGATACTTTAGTATGTTCGTGTAAATGGGGCTAACGCGCTCGCGTTATAAGCAAAACTTTTTGGTAAATCCTGAGGCAAGTGATACTGATATTGACCTAACATGCATAGTACGTTTAGAAATAAGTAAAGTTGGTTCTGGGACTGAAAATATCTGAATAAATTCAAGAAATCTTCTCCAAGATATTGCCGTCCACCACCTTTCGAATTCGCAAAGGAAAATATTGAGATAATAAAAAGAGAGTTCAACCGTATGAAAGTCGAAATAAATTGTCTAGAAGCCACAAGGGTAACCTTTAACGACAAAACTGTTGTAGTTAATCATGCTTTGTTCAAAACAATGGTAGATGGTAAAACATGTAATGCTTTTATGGAGAACAGAGCTAGCTCAGTTTGGAATACATGCAAGGCATCTCCTAAGGACATGAACAATATTGAACTTTTCTTACGAAAACCTTCTGATACCACTGCCTCTATTCATATGGCTTATAAAGTTTTCATACACATATTAGATTTATGAAAAACTGAAAATGAAGGCTGGCATACAAAAGGAGCTGAAGAGAAACTAGCGGTCAAATATAGAAGAAAATGAACTTTGATCTAAATTGGGAATCTTAGCAGATTTTCCAAAATTTTCCAGAATTTTTCGAAGTGCGTTTTCAAGAAAGATGTCCCGAATGGCAACAAATTTTGATGTACTCCAGAGCTTCTGATCCAAAGATAAGCGAATTGCGACATCTACCAACCCGACAACACAAGATACCACCCCTGAAGTCATGGAAATGATTTTAAATAAATTTATAAATCACATTACAATTAAATCCGAATTGTCCTGCTAATGACCCTAAATCGACCACTGTGCGACGCCTTAAATATATCGACGCAGCCAACCATAATATAGACAACAAAAGTATAGTGGCCTGCGTAGTATTACACAAAGTATTACACATTCACATATTTGCAGACGAAAACAGCGAAGAGTTTATTCTAGAGGAATCCGATCCACACGATACTAAAAAAATTAACCTGAAGGCGGAAGTGCAAGCCGAGATGGACAACGCAGTATCAGAAAACGAAACTTTTTACAATACTCTGCTTATTTTAATTTGAGAAGAAATGTGATTTGTATTTCATTATTATTTTTTACTTTTTGAAGAGATTTATTTAGTTTAACTTATTTAATTTACAAAAACAAAAACAGTAAAAAATATAATTATTATTATAAGTTTATTAATATATAATTAATTACACTATTAATTAGTTAGAGTGGATAGCGGTAGTTGCTAGGGCTTTCGGCTAGTAGTAAGAAAGAAAATAAGAACTTATATACAATTTGCAATACTTCATTTTTAAAATTATTCTATATACGTACATTGTTTATATTTCTTTCTGTGACTATGGTCAAAAGTTTTAGGAGTTTTTTGTCGGAAATTTTCTTGCAGATTGACTTCGTCGCAGGCAAGTAGGTGATTGATTATGAGTGTTGGTTTAGCGATGCGTAGCTAACAAATTGGCGGGAGTTGTTTGGTGATGGTGTACATGGGTTATGTTTGTGTGTCCCATCCTTAGTAGTTGTAGTTTCTTATCGGATACATTTGTAGGGTACATGGTCTTTTGAGCTTCTGGGATAAATTTGGCGTAGATGTTACGATAGTTGGTCCAATGTATTTTTCGTTTGTATTCCAGATGTTGAGTGGGTAATTTTTTAGGTTCTTACGATTGTAGATGTAAAATATTTTCAACAGTTCTTTTACTGCTGATTTTGCAGCAGTATCTGCGTGTTCGCTGCCTATGGTGCCACTGTGACCTGGGATCCAAACAAGTTTCAGTTTGTTGTTTTTGGATATTAGTTGGTCTCGAATGGATTCAATAATGGGCATACAATTGTTAGTGTTTTTAACAGCAGTAAGCGGCAAAAGGCTATCTGTAAATATTACTGCTTTTTTGTTGTTTGCTGAATTGATGCTGTTTAAGATAGCAAAAGATTCAGCTGTGAAGATTGATGTGAATGAAAGGAGACCATTGGAGGCAACTGACTCATTTTCGTCGACAACGGCAAAACAAGTTCCGTCTTCTCAGGGCCGAAGCTTGAATTGGGGCAAATGGAACAGCCGCACCGGGCGCAACATTATAAGTAACGCAGTATTAAAATAATATGTAAACAGATTGTCTCTTTTTTGTAATTGTTTATTTCCTGTATACAACTGAGTCAAGTTAGTTAAAATAATTTTCAAAAAAATTGTTGCCTTGTGGTCGGGACTCAGGAATGTATTCAGGCAAGAAAAAACTATCAGGTAGTGGTAGGACAGGCGCTGCAGTTGAGGAAATACCTTGCTGTGTGTCCTTCAACATCGGTAAGTCTAAGTTGCAATAATTTATTACCTACAGAAAGTATTGCAGAGCCAGTTCAGGCAGAATCAGCCTTGCATGTGTTAGATGATGTTGAAGAAAATAGTGCGATTAATGTTTTACCAGCATTTGAAGATCCAAATTTAATGATCAAGTTATTCAATGATTAGTGGAGCAGGGTCCTGTTCAAGTAGAACATTCTAATTTCCCTGTAACTAAAAGTATGGAGTTTAGTACCCATTTTTACCAAGGGGATTTAAAATGGTGAAAAAAACATCAAGGGCATGGTTAGTTTAATCGAAATCTTTGGACTCTGTCTTTTGCTTCTGCTGTCTCTTATTTTCGTGAGCGAAAGGGTGTGTCGCTTTGTCCAGCACAGGCTATAGTGACTGGAGTCACTTGTCAAGGGCTATTCAAGAGTATGGGGCAAGTCCCTTACATATGACAGCTTTTCGGGTTTGGAGGGATTTATATTTAGGTTTGCAAAAAGACAAAACAAAGACTCTGGAATGCAGGTCCAGATGACCAAGGAAACTGAGCATTGGAGAAATATCCAGAAACAAAAAAACAAAAGAAATTTCGCAGAAACTTCTCCCGAAGCTTTTAACGTCGAAAAAAAAAACACAACACGTTGGAAGAATGTCTGAGGAGCTAGTTGGAGCCATGACCCAAACGGATCTTATTAATTTGCTATGTTAGCTGCATGACTCGAAATTGAAAGACACGGCTAAGAAGAGCGACATCGAAGCTATTGCAATCGCCAACCAAAAAATTATGGAACATAACCTGCAGCTGTCTAACAAAATAGCAACCTTGCAAAAAAGTACGACCTGCTGGAGAATCAAATGGATTAAATCCAAAGAAAAAACACTGAAAACAATTTTATGTTACGAGTTACACCACAGGAAGTCGCCGATGAAAAAGATGTCTTAAGAAACATTTTGTCAAGCGTTATCCAACCAATCCAATCTACAGAAAACCTACAGATTCATGAAATAAAAACGAATAATGTGACTGTTAAAAACTTTATTGTGAAGCTCGAATCAAGACAACAGGTGGTCACAGCTCTCAAAGCTTCATCAACACTGAAAGGCACAGGTGTAACCATGTCAAAAGATCTTCCCATGGCAATACGAGTAAAACGAAATAAACACTTGAATCGAAACATTTTTAGAAAATTTAAAACAGTGTTTTAGATATTTTAAAAAATTCTAATTTGTTTGTATACCCGCTCTGAAACAAAGTACGAGAGGAAGAGCAAGTGGCGTATGTTTCTTCGGGTACAATAAAAATATTAACAAGTGATTTCGCAACAATTAATAAGGTCAGACTTTTAAAAATCAATCTGGGTTCAACTAAACTAATTATACTGTCATTATATATTAATTGTAATCGTTGGGAAAGAGATTTTTGTGTTCTATGTGAGCTACTTGAACACAGTACTTACGACAATATAATGATTATCGGAAATTTGAATGCAAGAATAGGAGAAGAGGAAGGAAGAGAAAACAGATTGGCAGGAAAAGTGAGGAAATCCAAAGATATCACTAAAATTTTAAGGGGGATGAAATTACTGGAATTGTGTGATTCAATGGGCTTCCGTATATAATGGAGTGAGTGAGTCAGATTCAAAAGGGGAATACACTTTTATAGGAGAACACAGCTGTTCGGTCGTGGATTACTGTTTAATACGAGGTGAATTGATATCTTTAATAAATGAGTTCAAAGTTTTGTGTGAGCCGTATTCAGACCATATGCATATTGTCGCAGAGTTTGGTTCAGCCCCAGTAGAAAGTGAAGAGGTACGAGATATACTTTTATCTCCTAAATTGTTATGGAGAGAGTCAAATGCCGTTAATTAGATGGTTTGACAAGGAATGCAAAGCGGCAAGGCAAAAATTGTTATTATAAAAAACTATATATACGAGCAAACAAAACCTTTAAACAAATCTGCAAGGAGAAAAAGAAAGTTTATTTCGAAAATAAAGCTCTCAAACTAACTTGCGGCAAGAATATAGTATGAAAGAATTTTGGACGGCGGTAAAAAAGTTCAACGGCAAAACGCCCTAAATTGGGGCGCAATTGAACATACATTGATACATTGATGAACCATATCCGAACACTTTTAAACCCTGTAGTGAATAGTCCTCACATTCATTACGTAGCACCATTCATTACCAATGAGATACTAGACGCGCCTATAACACAGGATGAAGTTTGGAAGGTGTTAATAAAGCTCAAGGACGGAAAGTCACCAGGGACAGATAGGATCGCCATGGAATTCCTTAAATATGCATCTGCCAACTTCATCGAAAAAATAACAACCATATTTAGTCAAATATTAGAAACGGGTAATATACCGCAAGATTTTAAAGAAGCTATTATATTTCCTATTCATACAAAATGCAATATAATAGATCCAACAAATTACCGAGGAATATCCTTTCTCAATTCATCGTATAAGGTATTCACAAAACTTCTAAATCGCATGTCACATTGGATTAATAACAATAAACTGATCATAAAATACCAAGCAGGATTCCGAAAAGGCTATTCAACGGTAGACAACATATTCGTACTGCAAAATATTGCCGGGTCTTTCATAGAACAAAAAAATAAATTATTTGTTATCTTTAAGGCAGCGTTTGATAATATCAATCGAAGAGCCCTAATTTTTAAGTTATACAGTGCCGGAATAAGCCACAGGTTTGGGAAGGTCCTCGAAAACGTCTATGAAAAAAATCATTTAACAGTATGGAGCGGAATCGAGAATTCGGAGTGGTTCGAAACATCATCAGGAGTAAGACAAGATTGTGCACTTAGCCCGAATCTCTTCGCCATTTACATAGATGGCCTTGTAGACTTCCTTCCAGGAGGAATTGATGATGTGGTAATTTTTGCATATTCACCAGAATCCCTTCAACTTATGATTAATCGCTGGATTTGTATTCTCAATTATGGAATCTTACGGTAAACATCGAAAAATCAAAAATTATGATTTTTAAAAATGGATCTGGAGGCAGATTATGTGGAAACGAGAACTGACATTTTAACGGTCAGCCCATCGAAACGGTGAAACAATACAGGTATCTTGGAGTGATTATTACTTTTAATCTAAATATGGAACCTCACTTAAAAGACAGACTAATAGAAGCCAAAAGTGCCATAGGTGCAACCTGGAAAATATGTTTTTCAAATAATCTAGTCGACCATTGTGTGAAATATAAAGTGTTCCAATCTGTAGTTGAGTCAGTAATGATGTATGCAGCACAATCTTGGGGATACATCCAGTACGAAACCGTTGAGAAATTGTTAAGATATTTCACAAAAAGGATTTTTCGTCGACCGAGTACAACGCCCAATTATATGATAAGCATTGAAACAGGTCTATCTCCACTATTCATCAAAACACTGAAACTTATTAAATTTCTAGAGATGCCTGACGACAGAATTTCAAAAATCATAGCAAGGAGGACAATTGAAGCCTGTGGTATGAACATTTAGAGTATTGCAGAATAGAAATAAACTTCGTAGATGGGACTGGAAGATACTTCAGTGAGGTGCTATATAATATCATTGGAAAAGTGGACGAAAAATACAAAGAAGATTGTCTCAATAAGGCTATATCATCAGTACATAGATCTACATACAGCATCTTAAATCATAATTTGAGTGATAGGAACTACTTCAACAATAACAACAGTGAAGAAACAATATCTTCCTTATTCAAAATAAGAAGAGAATTGATACGCCTTAACCATATCCCGCATCGTCCTGACCTACCAGTCTACTGCAGCCTTTGTAATCTATCAGAGAGGGAAGATGTTATCTATTTTGTTGGCAGATGCCCTATTCTAAAGGAAATACGAAGATACTTTTTAGGTAGCGACACGATATCGAAAGAAGACACTATAGCACTCCTCAATTGTGAAAACAATGTTAAAAAACTTGTTTCCTATCATGAATCAGCCATAACTTATCGAGAAAAAAATCATAAATGAGAACTTTTAATGTTATAATAATAAGAATAATAATCAATCAATCAGTCTTTAAAGGAAGCTCCGATGTTTTATTCGAGCAAGACAACGGCAATTTTCTGCAACACGTGCAAACTGTAAGTCAATTCGACATGGTTCTAGCAGAATACCTACGCAGAATCCATCATCAAGAGACGAAGCACACATACCTAACTAAGGGCATTCAAATTGAGCTCATAGAACTTTGGGCAGACGAAGTTAGAAAAGCTATTTTAGAGAAAATAAAGCGAGCTAAATATTTTTCGATAATTGTACGAGTAGATTGTACTCCTGATATTACTAGGAAGGAACAACTAACTTTGGTAGTTAGAATAGTTGACCGTAACAAAAAAAAATTATGAAGTTAAGGAATACTTCTTCGGATTTTCAGTTCCAGAAGAGACAACCGGATATGGATTAACTGAGCTAGTATTAGGTAAGCTTTCAAAGTTAAGCCTTGCTTTATCAAATTGTCGGGACCAAGGATATGACAATGGTACAAACATGAAAGGCAAAAATTGTGGTTTGCAAGCTAGAATTAAAGCTCTGGAACTAAGAGCTTTGTTCTTCCCATGCTCCTCGCATTTACTGAATCTAGTCATCCTTGATGATGTTCAATGTTCTTTTGACGCAGTGGCATTTTTTGACATGGTTGAGAGTTTATATGTTTTTTTCTCTAGCTCTGCACACAGATGATCGGCTCTGAAAAAACATTTTATAAGTTTGAAACTAAAACCCCTATGTACGACTAGATAGGAGAGCAGAATAGATGCGATCAAGCCATTTACTTATACTTAGGAGGAGTTTATGAAGCCCTTGTTGAACTATCACAAACTGAACCCTAAATCCAAAAATATGGCCCAGTCCATTGGCGGTAATGTGACTGATTTTTGATTATTTGCTGCGTTGTAATTTTGCACACATTTTTAGATAGGATTAATGTTGCTAACAAGTTCCTTCAACAATGGAATATGTGCATCAAGCTGGCAGTTGAGACTTTGTGTTCAACAAAACAATTTTTCATAGAATTCAGAAATGATGAAAAGTCTCCTTGTTTTTAGAGGAAGCTAGGATCATAGCTGTTGATCTAGAAGTTCCCTACACTTTTCCAGCTATCACATCGTAGTTTTCCTACGAAGGAAGAGATGAGCCCATTATAGAACCGCAAGAATGATTTAAGGTAGAATTTTTCTGATTCAGTTATCGGAAAATCATCATGTTGTCAACTTTGATTAATGAAAATGATACCGCGATAGACATTTTTAATTTTATTCATAAGAGAAATACGAAGATTCTTTTTCCAAATACTGTTATAGCCCTAAGAATAGTTTTAACTTTACCAGTTACTGTAGCATCCGGAGAACGTTCATTTTCCAAAGTTCAGATTAAAAAAAATTTTTTACGTTCTTCAATGTCCCAGGAACGAACGATTGGTATCTTTGGCAAAGAGATGAATTGAAAAAAAATATGCCGGAGCTTGATAGTAATTTTCTAGTGGAAGGTTTTTCCAAAATAAAGGCCCGTAAGATCACTTTCAAGGCACCATAAGGCAATACTCTTTTTAATTATAAACTTACTTGCCTATGGAAATACCTAACTTTAGTTCTTTAGTTTTATATTTTTTGTGGCTTCTTTAAAGAAACCTTATTCTTGTAAAATGTACGTAATTTAATTTTACCTTTAAACTTTTTCATCTTTTTTCTTTTACTGGGCAATAACGCTTTACCAAAAAACACGCAAGTGCAATAATATGTGTTTATATTGTATTTTATTATTTATTCAATAGTTGCGTGAACGTATTTAATTTACTTAATTTATATTTATTAGTTCCTAAAATTTTTTTCATTTTCGATTTGTTTGGTTATTTTTAATGTATGAAATGGTTAAGGTTTACTTGCCTTATCTGAACTTTTTTAATTTTTATTTATATGTATAGAGGAATAGGCCTACTGGGGAAACCTCACAAAAAACGCATTGGTATTCTACCTCCTTGGGTGATGTGGAAATGTATAAATACATAATTAAATATTTTCGATTTTGCGATCGTTTTAAAATTTACTCATATATAAGGGGTGCTATTATTATTCTGTGTCGGCCCTGCGTCTATTGTTTTTGAGGCATCGGTAAAGAGGAAAATATATCCACGTTTTTTGTAAAAGCAAAATACGAGAACATAGCTCTATACATATCGTCCCTTGTTGATGATTCGGGATACTGGTTTCTATTTCTATTTTATGTTAATGGCGTTTTTTGTTGGCTTTCAAGGTGATTGTGCTATCCTGTTGTTGCTTTTGATAGAAATTTGTATGTTTAATTCCTTGGCTAAAGTTAATGCGGATGTGATTGAGGATGGATATTTTTGTGTCTTTTTTGCTTCAGAATTTTTTTGACGTCAGTGTGGGTGGGCGTTGGCGTTGGACCGTTGATTTTTTGTATAGCAACCATTGCGGTTAGATAACTAATTCTTTCGGTTACATGGGGTAATCCAGCGTCGGTAAAAATATTCACAATGGGAGTTGTTCGAAACGCTCTCAAACTGGCTCTGATGGCTGCATGATATGGTGTGGAGATGAGTTGATGTATGATTTTGAACATTTTCCGTCTACATATTGATAGACCAAAGTCGATTCTCGATAGGATAATGCATTTAATTACATTTATTAGGGTGTTACATTACAACAACTGTTTTTTGAGGAAATGTATCTAATTATATTTACTCTAAGAGTTAAGTTTTTTCTTATCTGAATACAATGGTTTTTAAAGCTGTACTTAGAGTAAAATTTAACACCGAGTAACATTGTTAATTGAAATGGTTTTAAAAGGGGCTGGAATATGTCTTTTTCGCAACTGTATTTTTTACATATGTGGAGTATATTGCATTCTGAGAGAGATATGTTAACGCCTGAATGTTCTCCTCATTTTCAAGAATGGTAGTAAACATTTGTGCCAGCAGGGTTGGATCTTTGCATTTGTAAATGATCGTCTGCATAGTGTGTGTGTTCAACTAGTTTATAGTTATCAATTATTTGGCTTATTTCGTTGAAGGCTATTATGAATAGGATAACCGAAAGTGGCGATCACTGTGCATTTTTGAGTATGTATCGTTGGATTCAATACGAAAACTTCTGTTGGTAATGAAAGATTTTACGTATTTGAAGATCTTTGGACCGACCTTCCATTTAATAAAGTTTTTCAAAATGACGTGTATGTTAATACGATCGAAAGCTTTTTCAAAGTCAATTATAAATATAGAAGCATGTTTTTTTTCAGACAGAGCAGAAGAGGTAAATTGGTCCAAATGCAGTACAGTGTCTGCGGTACATCTCCATTTTTTATCACCGGCTTGTCGGTTGTCGATATCCTTGTTTTATCGAGGAACCAGTATAGCCGTCGGGCTATTATTTTTTCTAATCATTTTTCCATTGGAGGTATATTGGACGATATCCGGAGACGGTGGATTTGTCTTTATTTGGTTTTGGTATTGGAACGATGGTGGCTATTTTCCATACTTGTGGAATAACTCCTCTGTTAAGGATCTGGTTAAATAATTTCAATAGCCTTACTTTCAATGCTATGGGGCCGTTTTTTATCATTGGGTAAGATATGCGGTCAAATCCGGGAATTTTGCCTCTGACGGAGGCTAGTTTCAGCTTTCTAGTTCTACATATTAATGTCGGATTCAATAAGAGTTTTTTTTTCTATAATTTACGCGCGCCTAAGGGGTTAGATACCCTTTTGCTGTTGCCTTGGCGCGGGAGGAGAAGTGAAAAATGTTTTTTTGTAGTGGTTTGAAACTGTATTTGGTTTCGATATTGGGAGTCCGAATAGGACGAAGAGATTTTTCTTCAATCAGAGTGATTCGAAGATTATAATTCACACTTGTTTTTTGTGCTTGAAACTCTACAGCAGCCAAATCTACGTGTCAGTGTTATGCCTTCACACGCAGAATTTTCTATCTGAGTTCCAATTACACAAATGAAAAACTTGAGAAACTTGTCATGGGTAGTATTATTATAAGTATTAATTGTGTTCTTAGATTTGTCATCATCATAAGATTGTGAGGGGTTTATGTAGTATTGATTTTTTTTGAAGAGTGATTGAATGACAGCTGATAGCAGTGAGAATGATCGTGTCTTGGTATGGTGAATGCTTGATAATTTTGGAGAGTTGAGTGAATGTTGAATATGTGGGGTGGTATTCGATTTCTTTGGGTTTAGATTATTTTGTAAATGAGAGAAGTTATTATTGGTTGTAATAGATTGACTATTGGACGGTTTTGAGTTGGTTGAGGAGTATTGAGCTGTTGAATGGTTTGTGGGAATAGTGAGTGAACGTTTTTTAGATTTGTCTGTGTTGGAATGAGTGATAATGCTTTTGTTTGAAATGGTATAGTTTTTTTTTTGGGAATGTCGTGTGTTCCTGCATTGTTTTGTTTGACTGCAGTTGTACGAGGTGGGGGCAGATTAAATGCGGGGGTACTACTGTTAACAATATTGTTACGGATTGGTACACTTGGTCCTGGTTGTGTAGCATTTATTGCCACTGCAGAGTACGTTTCAGAAAGAATGGGAATTGGGTTATTTTTCTTATATATTTGTTTGGCTTCTGCCATACTACATTTTTTGATCGTTTTGTTAAGGTCTCTTTCTCTTCCAAGTATCTTTTACAAATTTTGGAGGACGATGGGTGTTCTTAACAATTTGCGGTTTGGATAATATTCTTCAACTTTTGCATTATACCATCCAATATTCCCTGTATTTGGTGGGCGGAAAAGATCGAAAGTGGGAAGGATAAGACCAGTGGGGCGCTGATTGCCGTCCACGAACTTTTTAAATTTGAGCACATCAGTCACTCCTTGCGGTTTAATTTCCTGAATGATTTCGGTTTCAGGAATATTAATAAGATATGGTGCATACACTGTGCCTTTGGATGAACTTAGGTTGGTATGAAGGCTAACCGAGATCGGGCAGAGGTTGATAATGCTTTTTTTGTGAGGAAAAGGTCTGCAGTTTTCTGAGATTTTGTAAGAATTAAAAGGTTACGATCCCATAATTGAGTGATGTATTCGTATGAACTACTAATGCCATAAATAGGAACGGTGTTCTTGGCTCGGCTGTTATACGGTATGTGGATAAAAAATAAATAAACAGAAATATTCATGCATGATTTCGTCCGACTCATCCAACATTACTTTACTCTTTCAAAATTTACATTAAGCAACATTTTTTATTTTTATAAAGGAAACAATTTATCGAACAAATAAATGATGAAGCACAACTTCCACTTAAATCCAAGCCAGCAAATCAGCTAATTTTTAAAGAGTCTTCATCTGCCAGAAATTTCAGGGAGACAGGGAGTTGTAAAACTGCACTTTTGCTTATTGTCGACTACTAGATACTGGTCTGGATACTAACTGTTTTACGTTCTTGACGTTTTTAGACTTCTCGAAAGCATTCTACAGGGTGGACCACTTTCTCCTCTGTAAAGAGCTGCGGTTAGAATTTGGATTTTCGTCTCTGGCATTCAAACTCTTGCATTCATACCTCACGGGCCGTCAGCAATGTGTGACAGTAGGAAGCCAAATGGCTTCGTTTCTTGGAGTTCACGCGGGAGTTCCACAGGGTTCGATTCTTGGGCCCATACTATTTTCACTTTATGTCAACGAACTCCCACAACTTGTTAAACATTGTACTGCCCGCATGTTCGCTGATGACGTCCAATTATACTTGCCCGCTGGATATGCTCAGTATTGCTATTGAAATGATGAACGAAGATCTTGAGATCATACAGCAGTGTGCCCTCAAACACAATTTATCACAGAATCCAGCGAAGACCAAGACACTCTGTATTTATAAACAGTCACTAGATACTACCACATTTCCACCAATAAAATTAGGGCAGTCATCCATAGAATACGTCACGAAGTCTCGAAATCTGGGTATTGTTTTCAACGATACTCTTACCTGGACAAATCATGCTGCAACTACAATCGGAAAGTTATACAATGTTCTCCGACTTCTATGGGCAACGCAAAATTCTTCGCCGATTAAAAATAAGATGCTACTTGTTAAATCCATTTTATTACCTATATTGCAACAACAACTTAGCAAGATATGTTTTTAGTAAACTATACTTCGACCGCATATCAAGTTACTCTCTACAAATAATGGGCCTCAGCTTCGACAACCTCATTAAGCTTAGAACGCTAATCCTCTTTTTCATTTATTTTCATTTCATTTATTTTTATTTAGTAACCACTTTACATTTGAGAATATAAAGATTCTTATAGATTATATACAGGTAAAACATATGGATAGAGTGCTTAAATTTAATGAATAATGAATTTTAAACATAAGAAAGTTCTAATACAATTGAATTGAATACAATTAACTTAAAAGGAAATAAGATAGGAGTATTTGTACATAAATTTAAATAAATTCATTATAGCAGATTCAGAATTTAGAGTGTGAATCTATTGGAGAGATTTCAATAATTATTAGAAAAATAATAAAAGATTGCTGAGGACAGTTTCTTGGGTTCGATATTCGACCTGATAGCAATGGGTAAATTATTCCATACACTGACGGCATGAATGAAAAATTGTCTTCGAGAGGCTAAGCAGGTATGCTTAAGCGGCATCAATGAATGGTAGCGTGCGGATGGAGTTAATGCAAGTTTTTCAAATAAATATGATGGTTGTTTTTTATAGATCAAGTTGCCGAGATAAATGCAACATTTGTACTTAAAAAAGCTGTCAAGAGAGCATCCCAAAATTTGACGAGAATGAGAAGATACGTGGTCGAATCTGCGAAGGTTAAAGACAAATCGAGCAATCGAATTAAAAGCCACATTGAGGTTACGGGATGAGATCGAATCCATATCCGCTAACAGTTCGTATCCATAAGTTAAAATTGGCACTAGGAGAGTCCTAGCTAATTTCATCTTAATTGCAGTTGGAAGAAAGTGGCGACTTACTGAAAGGCCGCGTAAAGAAGCATATATTTTGGATACAATGCTATTTATATGATCACCCCAAGATAAATTGCTACCAAAAATCATACCTAGGTTTTTCGCGTTGGATACTAGCTCTACTTGGGTTCCATTCAGGAAAATAGGGGGAAAATCATCGAGATGGGGTACTTGTTTATATATAGGAATTGCCTTGGTTTTGGTGGGGTTCAACATCAGTTTGTTTTGTGAAGCCCAATTGGCGATTGCAGATAAGGCGTCGTTAACTTTGGAGATGGCATCCTCGACAAGTCCTAGAGGAAAGTTATAATACAGCTGAACGTCATCGGCATACATATGAAAATTACAATGGGACAATACAGACTGCAAGTCGTTAATGAACATGGAAAAAAGAAGAGGACCAAGAATTGATCCCTGTGGGACTCCAATGTTCACAGGACAGTAAGACGACAACAGACGATTAAAAGAGACGGCTTGTTTACGATTGGTGAGGTAGGACAGAATGAGTTTAATGCTCGAGTTTGAGAAATTGAAAAAAGTTGCAAGTTTGCTACATAAAATAGACGGGATAACCGAGTCAAAAGCTTTGGAGAAATCCAAAAGCGTTATTATTGATAATTTGTCCTCATCGATAGCTTGTCGAACATCATCAGATACCTTTAACAACGCAGTAATACAACTGTGTCCGGACCTAAAGCCCGATTGAAACGGTCATATAAGCTTGTTTGTTTTAATATATCCTTTGATTTGATTGCTTATTAATGACTCAAAGGCTTTGGATAAAAATGGCAGGACTGAAATAGGCCGGTATTCATTCGCCTTTTCCTTTTTTTGAATAGGGATGATTTTGGCAGTTTTCCATTGAGTTGGATAGTTGGATGTCATAATAATATAATTAAAAATATGGGTTATGTGGGAGAGAATAAAAGGTAGAATTATTTTTATAAAGTCAGGGTGGATATCATCTAAGCCAACACATTTTGACTTTATAGCAAAAATAGCTTTACCAACGGCTGTAGGATCTACGACAGATAAAGTAAAAGATCCTTCCAATGAATTCGAGGATAGACTGTGTGAGGGGGTATTTATATGATTGGAGTCAGCATTAGCAAATTTTTGGTTTAGTTCCTCTACGTTCACATCACCGTTGACTACACAAAACTTTTTACTCAAACCAATCTGACGTATTTTATTCCACAGAAACTTGTTGCAGCTAAACTGGTTTGAGAAATAGTTGACTTTAGCACGTCTTATCTTCTGGGTCACCTGGTTCCTAAGCAGTTTGAAATTGTTCAATATATCAATGCACCTATACCTTTTCCACCGTCGATAGTAAGAATCTCTTAGAGCCATGATACTGCAGATGGAATCGGACATCCAGGGTTGGTCTCTGGGCCTAACACGACGAGTTCTTAGTCGAACAAATTTTTCAAAAAGATATTGAATATTGGCGTTTAAAATGCTTACTTGTTCATTCGTGTCAGGAACCTTGTATATTGAGTGCCAATTTAAATTACTGCATTCATTAAATAAATTTGACACATTTATGTTGCGAAAGTCAAAATATTGAAAGGATTGATTTGGAAAAAAGTCGACATTCAAATCCAGAGTACAGAAAACTAGATCGTGGTACGAAAACGCTGGAGCAGACAGTTGTTGATAATATTTCAACAGATTTTTATCACTAACAATAATTACATCTAACAGAGACGGTGTTTTATTGGGGGCAAAGTGGGAAGCATCGGAAGAGTTTACAAAAAACATACTAAGAGCTTTCACGGCGTCCTTCAGACGACTACTACATGGACTGAGTAAATTTATATTAAAGTCCCCACAAACTACAAAGTTTGGAGAAAGGTGATTAAATTGCTCAATTATTTCGGTTAGTCCTTTATAACTGGCAACATTAGGAGGGGCATAAATTGACCCGAATATTGTAGTTTGATCGCCGCTTAAAGCCTCAACAAACACAAAGTCATATGGATGCGTGGGAGAGGAACGAAGTAGAGATCGAGATCTAATGTGGCTTTTAATGTAAATTGCAGATCCACCTCCCGTTCGACCATGACGATCAGCGCGATAAGGCGGTTTAAAACCCTGCAGAGTAAATAAGTCATCGCCCATTTCAGGACGCATCCAAGTTTCAGAGATGCAAATAACGTCGATCAAACTATTCTCAAATACAAATCTAAACTCATCAATTTTATTCACCAGACTTTGTGCATTAATATGACAAACGCAGAGCCCCTTTTGTTGCTTACACATAACATTCACTAAATACCTCAAATTTTCATCCATGACGCCAGTGTTAATGTTATTGCGGTTGGTCATAATAAAACATTACCATCAGGTGCGGGGTCAAACACAGAAGAGCTCAGCAACGACGGTAGTTAGTGTAAAACGAGATTGGGAAAAAATTACTGAAACATCTCCAAAGTAGATACAATTTAAGAGAAATAAAAGGAAGTTTAGCATTATATATATAATAAGAAAGAGCATAAGGCAAAAATTAATTAAAGATAAATTAGGCTGCATAAGCTTTTGTTAAATGTTAAATTTGTTGTTGATTATTATTATTATAGGTATTGTTGTCACCATTACGTCCAACTACATTCTTCAAATCTTCCAAGCAGCGAATAGTAATTGGGACTTCATTGGGCAAAAAGCGGACACGCACAAGGCCATCAGTGGAGAAAACATTGGAGATGAGAGATCGGCGTTTCATCTTAAGAGCTTCTCGCTGCAGCTGGTAATTTCTCCTCGTCAAGCTTTCATTTATAAAAAAGCTCTTTGAAGAACTTATGCCAACATCACTGAGCCCGAGTAATGTTTTGTTGCTTTTGCGGTAGTTGAAAACTGCTCTCAGCAAACTTTGTTTTGCACGTTTGTCAGAGAATTTCATTATGATACATGGATCTGCGGTGTTGGGATGTTTAAGTGTGGACCTCTTGCATGGTATTATATAGACCCAACAGCCTGAGTATTTGTATAACAGATTAAGTTCTGCGAGTTCACAAAGAACAGCCATCCCTATTCGGCCCCGATCCCATTGCCTGCAATCTGAGAGCTCATGCTTCGTCCATGCCGCTCTGCTATGGAACTCATTACCCGTTACACTAAGGAGAAAAACAGACACAAACACATTTAAAACTTATCTTTTCCAACACATGGCCAGTAATACATAAATAAAAATTTAAGAGGTTCGTTAAATGTTAAATTTTTTTATTGTTTTTGTTATAAATTCACTTTTGTAGTTTCCAATTGAATTAATTATATGTAGTCACCTATTTATAATGTTAAATCTTCTTTCGAACCTAAAATTTTTGTAAAGCCTACACTAAATATAAAATGTAATCTTACTGTGTACATATTCTTTAAATAAATAAATACAAATACAATGTCACCTATTTTTGCAGGCAATTTTCGGGCTCTTGACCAATCAGAATCCTTTGACTAACTGTAAGGAGTGTAATACGGTTGGGTCTTGCCACTACCCCGTGCACCTCAACTCACTTACCCTTTTCGCTTCGTTTCAAAATATCAAGAAATGTAAAAATAACTAAGAACAAAGTTAGAGAAAGCTACGTTACTTTATATGGACTAAACGGATGGATACAAAAGACAGGAAAAGGGAAAGATGAAAGAAAAAAGGAAAAAGAAAAAGGAAGATCACATCTGTGCCATCACCGCTGTGCAGGACCGGGATTTACGCGCTTAAAACTAGCAAAACTACGCGACCAAATTTCTACATACCGATACTTAATTTAATGAATTATAATTAAACCTGAAGCTAACTTAACCCTATGTACTCTATACCGAAAAAAATGTTCCAGGACCACACAGCTAGATATGGTCTGAAATAAGTCGGATGTTGTTGGCTGAGGATGGCTAACCCACCCTTATCGCATCTAAATGCGACCATTTTGGCCAAAACTGTAGATGGTAGCCCCTAAAATGACTTTCCCCGCAGGCGCCACCGGTAAAAAAAAGAACCAGCGGAAGTCCATTATGTCATTTCCCCTCATGTCGTCACTGTTTGTACGTCTGCCCAATCGAAAGTCGGTCCGCCAGTCCAAAAAAAACCGATTTCACATCATCACAAAATTCATAATATAGATTTATTACAATAAAAAGATCACAAAAGAAGAACTTAATAACTAATTCCTATGACTCAGTAGTTTTTAGAGATCCCTTATCGCCTTGGCGCCAGCACTTGCAAGAATTCTCTTAACTTTAGAAAATATTATATAATAAAATATTTTTCTTCGTGCACAAAAGAAATAAAATAAAATTCAAAAATTAGAACTCATACTTTTCCTTACATCCTAAACTTACTATAAAAACTATAATAAGAAAGAGAAAATGGAAATCAAAACTTAACGAAATTGAAATAACTCAAAAAAACACTTTCAACTCTTAGCCTAAACATTACTATCATATATAGGTATATATACATATGTATAATATGTGCGTATATTTAGTCTCACAAAACTTTTTTTCCTTTTTGTTTTTAGATTTATCTATGATTGCTTTTGTTTTTTTTAGTTGTAAATAAGTTTTTTTTTTGGTTAATATTATTATTGTTGTTGGAGATGTCAATTGGAGTACCTCTTACAGGCGATATAGCTTGGAGGCTTTTTTATAGAGCCTCTTTGTGCCTTAATTTGTGCCTCCCGTATTCTTATTTCACACGAGTGAATCACTTTTTTCCATAGATGTAATGGGGGATGGGGTTATTGCATATGACTATTTGTCCTTTCAAAGTTTCTTTGTCTTTTTATTTACTTTGGTGTAAAGGCATTCCACCTCCTCGAGCTGAAAACAAAATGTCACCTCAATTCTCTCTACGACACAGAGACATATGTCGTTTTCGATTGGTTAAGGCGATTCGGAGCACTAAAAATCTTCTTCTGCCACAATACTACATATTTGAGGTTTATACACATTTATGTGTGTATATACATATGTACAGAATGCAGAAGAGAAATTTTGTTTCTGAAATGAAAACCAGAAGTAAATTTTTATTCTGAAAAAGTGACAATATAACAGATTTATTTAATTTTTACGCTCCGGAGTACAAAAAGAAGGCTTCAGTCCGGCCAATTGAAAACGCCAAGAGTTCCCATAGAAATAAGAGCACAGGAAAAGATAGAGCTTACTAACAAAGTGGAATGAGGGAATTGAAGACAGGGAGACAAAAGATCGTACCTACTCGACATAGGATTCGTCGTGAGTTGAGACAGAAAGTTAGTGGGTTTAATTCATTAAACTTATTAAAAGGAGGGGGGCAAATATGAACACTAGAAATATATACATTTTATCAAAAAGGCTGACGCTACATAACTCTTCTGTAGAATTCGGAACGCGCTCAATGACAGATACGAAGTGGAAAAAGTAGTATTAGCAGATGGCCCGAACAGAACGCATGTGGCTGCGGATCATATGAAGTCATGGAACTTCGAAGACGAAATTAAATCTTCGAGGGCTGAAGAGTACTAGGTTGGCTAGTAGCTGTAAGGCATAGACTCCCGCCTAAATTGCTCTGATTTTTCAGAAAATGTAGTTCTTAACCCTTAACTGAAAATTGCATGTAGGTAAAAGCTTTATAACTGATTGATTAGAGTTAAAAAAAATTATCGAGGCTATAGGGAAAGAACTTACCAAATCCGCAATCAAAATTAAGTTAATATGGACGCCAGGACATGCCTGTATTCAAGGAAATGAATACGCTGACCATGCTGCTAGCGTGTACAGATTTAATAATAAAAACAATTAAATATAAATACAGAATAAAACAAATCATCTAAACTAATCAGCTAATTGAATGGAAGTTATATCAACACACCCACACTAAAATTAATTGCGACAGATGCCACCCGCGATATCCCATGACATTTAACCAAAATCTCGAACTTCATCCGACTGCGGCTTGGATATACGAGTACAAAGACCACCCATCAACATCGTTAAATTTTTTCGGAAAATGGGATAGAGAGAGAAAGAAAGATGTTTGGCTCAGTGGTTATTTCACTCAATGGTTGTCTTCTTGTTGATTTCTAGTCAACTACTTATCTTACATGATATTTCTTAACTTAAAAATGTCTTTCGGGCCCGGTTGGGATTTCATCACTCAACCTTTCGAACTGGAAGCCAGGAAGACGGAAAAATTATAATCCCACATCTATTAATAAAAATACATATGTATAATGCGTCGCCATGATTCCATGCAAACCATCGAAGAGATTTCCACTCAATTAAATGGTTCCACATACTTTACCCTTCTAGACTGTTAACGAGGCTTTTGGCAAATTCGAGTCACAAATAGAACCAACAAAATACAAACCTGTTCTACACCTTGGGGGAGATATGGCTGTAAGAGGTTAGCATTCGGTAAATAAGTAAGTTTCTATAAAAAGTGTATTAGGAAAATTTTGTCCAAGCGCTTCGGTGGCACAGTTTTATTTCTAAAAGTTTTATTAAACAGACAATTATATAGACTACGAAAGTCAGATCGTACGATGAATAACAACGAGCTTTCTGCTATCCAATAGCGAGACCAACAGATGACGTAATGTCATCTGATGCTGAAGCCAACTCCAAATGCTGTTGCCGCACGAAGTCAAGCACTGTACTCAATGATGACCACTGACAACCACAAGCGTAAAAAAAATGTTTATTATAATAGAGCATACTTATTTTTCTCTTTTCCTTTTTACTCTTTTCTCTTTAAATTGTTTTTTACTTCATTATATTATCTTCATTAAATTGTCAATTATTACTTTTCTTGTTTTTTTTCTTTATACATATTATTCTTATTCCCATTTCATTTTCCTTCTAACTCTTTCTCTTTCTCTTTCCTACTTTCTCTTACCCTTCCAATCCAAGAGGTTTTCATTACTACTTGCATATTATTAACTCTTCTCCTTTTTAGCTTTATTCATTTTGTGGCTTTTGCTCGTGCTTTTTATTTTTTGTTCGTTTGCTGTTCTCTCTGTTCTTAAATGATATGATTGATAACTTACAAACACAGGGTGATTCCAGAGGTGAATCAAAAATGCTAATTGATATTCAATGTAAACAAAAAAAAAGGTTTTAATATTTTTCATTTAACAAAGTTTGAGAAACAAAATTGACGACTTAATGATGGGATGGTTGATGTTTTATGTGTCTCGAAAACTTGGTTAGAAACGGAAATGTGTGATAATTTATTTAACTTAACTTATAGGATGATTTTTCGGAGCGATAGGTGTAAAGAAGTTGGGGGGGGGGGGGGGGGGTGTTGCAATTTATATGAAAAAGTGCTATAATTTCCAATCTTTGAAGAAATCAGCACCCACTGATCTTTTGGAATACGTTTTCATTGAGGTGACGAATAGTACTTAACAATGTCTGCTTGGTTGCATATACATGGCTCCTGATATAGCAAATTATAGACTGATAAGTGACCTACTCGAAGACTTTGCCCCAAATATTCGAAAATCGTCATATGCGTTGACCTTAATCTTAATATTTTATGAAACAGAAATACAGCTTTTAAGGAACTGATTGATTCACTAAACTTAAGTTTTGCTAATATTACCCAACCTACACATTTTGTGCCAGATCGCATACCAATACTACTTGATGTTGCCATAGTTTCCGACCCCGACTTGATTATGCAATATGACCAGATTTTCACACCCGGGTTCTCTCATAATGATTGATCTTTCTGACAATGGATATATTTCCATCACTTGAAACTGAGAGGAATTTCAGATTATATTAATATTCTCGAATTAATTTAGAAAACCTTTTTAATGACTGTCTGGCTTTGAATTGGTCTCCAATTTATAATTCAAATAACGCCAATTATCAAGTAGATTTCTTTAACAAAAATATTAAATTCCTTCTAAATAAACATGTGTCTACTTGTGGAATAAAAAACAACAAAATAAAATCAGCATGGTTCACACAGGAAGTATGTAGCTTAATCGCAGCTCGGAACTTACTCGTTACAAATGCTTGGAAATTTATAGGGAATTTAAAATTGTACGTAATTCTGTAACCCGTCTTATTATAAAAAACAAAATCGCTTTTTATAAAAATAAATTTGACTCATGTTCTTCTAGTTCTGACTTTTGGAAGAGTATTCGTCAGTTAGGACTGAATTCACAAAAAATATCGGTTCCCAACAGTGTGAATGTAGAAGGACTAAATATTAATTGTGTGTCTGTTTGCAAAAAGTCAAATAATCTAAGTTCCCCGGTTTTGAATAGCAGTGTCACCTATTCCGAATCAACTTTTTCACTTACATGTGTAGACGAAACGGCGGTAGGTAATATTATATTAAGTGTCAAGTCAAATGCCGTAGATTCGGATAAAATTGTTCTTAAATTTGTAAAAATTCTGCTTCCTGTTATTTTGCACCAAATCACCCACATACTAAATAAAATTTTAACAACTTCAGTTTTTCCGGATAACTGGAAAATTGCGAAGGTTGCACCCCTACCAAAAGCACCAAACGGAGCTTCCGTAAAATATCGGCCTATTGCGATTTTACCGTTTTTAAGTAAAGTCTTTAAAATTATCGTAAGTGGTCAAATAAAAACATATCTAAGCGCTAAGAATATGATATCAAAATATGTTACCAGTCTGGCTTTCGTGAAAATTATAGTTGTACCTCAGCCCTCTTAAAAATCAGTGAAGATTTACCTGCCAGTTGTGACAATGGTATGCTGGGATTAATTGTTTTTTTTAGATTTTTCGAAGGCTTTTGATTGCGTTAATCATGTGCTCTTACTAAGAAAAACTGAAACATCGATTCCTGTTTGATGACACTGAATGTATGTTGTTCTCTTCATATCTTTTCAATATGTTTCAGTACGTCTGTTATAGGAATGAGCATTCAGCTTGCCTACCCGTCCCCACAGGTGTACCACAGGGATCTGTATTAGGACCCCTCCTGTTCACTCGTTTCATAAATGACATAACACAATGCTTTCACGTTTGTAATTACCACATATACGCAGACGATGTACAAATATGTATATACGCTCTTTCCGAAAGCAAACAAACACGCGCTTGACATTCTAAACCAAGAATTAAATGAAATCCATAAGTGGTCATCAGATAACGGTCTAAAGCTTAATCCAAATAAAACAAAGGCACTGAATATAAATGCAGGACGAAGTACAGATGTTTTCCCACGTGGTCAACATAAAGAATCTTGGAGTTTATTTTAATTGGAACTTAAATTGGAATGTGCATGCTAACAAAACTGTATCTAAAATTTATGGACCTCTCCGAGGACTTTGTCCCACTACAAGTTACCTTCCAACGAAAACAAAATTAAAACTTGTTAATGCATTTATCCTTCCAATCATACTATATGGTTGTGAAATATTTGCAAACATGTGTTGAATTCCCGGGAAGGACAAATTATTCCGCGATTTAACAAAATTTGAAGTACTTAATAGTTAAAACACAGATAATAAATCGGAGACCGTGTATCTCCCTACTGTGGGTTATTTTCCGAGGTCTGGGGTTGGTGGACCACTAGCTGGTCGGACCGTGGCTGCCCTCCACCTCGATCTTTTAAACTCCTCTACTCTACTAGGAATTCAGACTCTTCTAGCTCAGTGCTATAGGGCTTAAGGTCCTTAGCGTGACATCTATCTTTCTTTTAACCATTGGCATCCACTAAAGTGTATGTCCACGCTGACACGCGTTTCAGGATCCCAAATGGTCCCACGAATTTCGGCGCAAGCTTGGCCGCGTAGTAATTAGCTGCGTCAGATAACAGGAAGTTTCGTTGCCATACTAACTCGTTCGGGAGATATTGCACATCTCGTCGTCGGAGGTTTTAGGCTTTCGCTGCGAATCGCGTACGCTACCTTTGTCAACTGCGAATCCTAACCTCGGTGATTCTCCGAGACATACGCTCTGAGCGTTGTCTTAATTATTTGATTTATCCTCTCCGCAGGATTGGGCCGCGGACGGTAATGGGCCGTAAACCTAATTTGTGACTCGTAAGAGTCACAGAGAGCTTTAAGCCCCCTCCCTCGAAATTTGCCCTCGCATTTGCAGAACGTAGAGGAAAGAGCAAGGGCAATTTCGAAAAGTAATCGACCACAGTGAGAATATAGTGTACCCCAAAGTGGACTTGGAAAGTGTTCCTGCCAGATCTAAGCAAACCATTTTCCAACACATTGGCACCTCTACCCTCTCAACCATCAGACCAGCGATCCCTCGTTCACAGATTTCACCTGTTGGCAAATCGTGCAATTCTTTACATATCTCGTTACTTCTGACCGCATTTTCGGCCAGTAAAACCTAGCTCCTATTCTCACATTTGTTATCATGGCACGCCTTTAAAATCCCTAATCTACCTTGCTTTCCTACTACTATTTTCCGCTCGTTATCGTTATCGTTATCTTCATAAACTACTACCTGCCTATCCTTCACAAACTTGAAGAGTTTGCCCCACTCTACTCTCCACAAGGGGTAGGCTAACGGGTTAGCTTCTACTGCCGCAATCATTTTCCTAATCCAAGGATCTTGATCCGCTCCTGAGATCCCAGCCAACTCTCCAACAACAACTAATCGCGAAAATCAAATTGCTGCAGCCTCACTGCCCATCGACCAATCGCCCTTGAGGTTCCTTAAGGTTACTCAGCCACACTAGCGAATAATGATCAGTTACGACCGTAAACCGAACCCTTTCGATGTATGGTCGCAATTTCTCAATCGCCCAAAGCACAGCCAAGCATTCCTTCTCTGTAGTAGTGCTTCCTCTCGCTTCTAACAGATAACTTTCTCCCCATCTTCAAACTCCTGAGATAATACGGCCCTATTCCATAATTCGAGGCGTCCGTCTGAAGTCTGGACATGTTAAAATGGGTTCCATTACTAAGCATTGTTTAGACTTCCTGAAACTTTCCTCACACTCGTCTGTCCATATAAATTTCCTATCTTTCTTTAACAAATCTGTTAAAGGCCTAAGTAAAGTGGTGAAGATTGGTACAAAACGTCTGTACCAAGAAATTGTCCCTACAAAACTCCTAATTTGCTTCGCGCTCTTGGTGCGGGAATCCTAACCATGCTATCTACTTTTTCTGGATCAACATGTAGTCCATTCCTATCTGCTACATAACCTAAATATTTGTGACGATATTAATATCGTCCATGTACAAAAATACGTGTGGCTCTAGATCTGCACCTAAGATGCAGTCTATAAATCTCTGCCATGTAGTAGGCGTATTGTGTAGCCCGAAAGGCATCCTCTTAAACTGGAAAAGGCCTCTACTCGGAACCGTGAAGGCCGTCAGTGGGCGCGATCTCTCCTCCATGAGGAACTGCCAGTAGGCCGACTTAATGTCTAATGACGTCAAATATTTTGCGTCCCTACGCTTATCCAATGTCGATGATAGAAATGACAATGGGAAAGCATAACCATCTGCAACCCTATTAACTTTCCTATAGTTATAACGAAACCCGGATGCGCCTGACTCAAAGGATAGGCTTGCGTCCGAGTAACCCACCTACTAACTTTCCCCACCCAAAATAATAGGAACCTTTGGATCAATCAAGGCAGATTAGTAGGTGGGGTGTCCGGCCTCCTCGCGGCTCAGGCATGATCATCCACTCGGTAGCTCATCGGATGGGTATGGCAACTTGCCACGAGGCTTGGACAGGAATTATGTTATTATTTACATGCCTGAAAACAAAATGCAAAGAAAAAAAAAGAAGTTGCCCTAGTAGCAGAAAGGTAACACATCTGCCGTCGTAACCAAAAAAAAAGCAAGAACAAGTTGGAGTGCAAGGCCCGAGTTCCCATCAATTTACAATCCACACGTATCCATAGAGAAAATGAGGGGGAGAAGGAAGGTGTAAATTCTCCTTGAGCTGGCCCACCCTTATCTAAATATGGTATATTCAACATAAATGGTAATCGCGGCGCTCTGTTTGCGACTACCCCAAAGTTAAGTCAGTATCTAACCTAAAAAGGTTGCATACCCCTATTACAATTGTTACGCACACATCCTGTCACAACTTCCTCGATCATTCCGTCACACTCTCCGTATGCTTACTACACGGAAACCATGTTGTTGCGATTGTCCAAAAAAAAAACTACTCAGTAAGGATCTCTGAACAATTGACCAAGAAGAAGAAAAAAAAATGATTCAGGAAAAAATAAGAAATACGAGTAATAAAGATAGTTTTGTTTATTTCTATTCTTAAGCGTTGTAATGGTTCTTTAAAAAAATGATTTCCTTCACTAAAACTAATCAACTAAATACACTTGATGAATGTCATATTGTAGATACGAGTATACACAGATAATATGTTCTGTGTGTGCACGTATTTCATAATTGCAATCATAGGTTATTATGTGATTTTATAATCTATTTATATATATATAAGTATAAATATATATAAATATGTGCTTACGTATACTTTATACAATAAATGAAGGTATTTCAGAATTATTTAAAAGCAATTTTTCTTGTGGAGCGCTGTTAGTTAAGCTTCTCTATTTTGTTTTTTTTTTTTCATATGTAAATATATGATTTTACTTTGAACACATATTTTTGAGATTATTCTTTTCTATACTTTAATTTACTTCACTCTATCTTTAATTAACTTTGTGTAATCTTATCTTAGAAATCTTTTCTCATATTTAGTCCCTTTTAAATACATACAATAGGTTACATTCGGATCTTGTTTCTGTGTTATAAACATACATATGTATGTACATATAAATATGGCCAAATTTAACAAATTTATTATTTTACATACTTATAGGCTCAAACGACAAATATGTAATTGTTACCAAAAAAAAAAGAAAAAATAATGCAAATTGACCCCTTTAAAATTATTCTCATTTTGTTTTTTGCATAATGCATGTTTAATGCATAATATAAATTGGACATCTATTATATAATACTTAACTTTCAACTTATTAAAACTAATGCTAATTTCCTCTCCATGAATTGATTCTCATTGAATTTGCTGTTGGGTTTGAGATGTATGTGACTTTGCTGAGGCCGTTAGATCTTAAAAATGGTGGATTTACGAAATTTAGATGACCGCAGCAGATGTTCCATTGGCCGTGTAGCACTGTAGCATGTGGCATAGCTGCTCATATTGATGATTCATCAAGCGTTTCCGACCCCAAAGAGATTAATTCTTGGGCCTTGCCGACCAAAATTGTTGATTCGCTCCGAAGGTCAGTGAACTTGTCGAACCGCGTGCACTTGAGGGTAATTATTTTGATGTACTTTTTCCTTATTTTAGGTCTTAGCCTTCTGAACTCGAAGAACTTTCAGGACAGCGACAATGCCTGTGGCGACTTTTACGAGTTGATGGACGCGGAGTAGTGTGATTTGCGAGCTTCACGATTTTCGGTTTATTTTGGTTAACTTCTAATATTTTCTAGTCTTCTAGGATATTCGACTTTCACGTTTTACAATATAAGCGCACATATATCATGCAAAAAAAAAGAGAAAAATAAATGTAATACAAAAATACTTCAGCTCGACACCCACGCGTCCGAACGATCACTGCAAATTTTTCCTCCTCTGCCGGAAGCCGACAAAACGGATCTTTTCCCATTTTGCCATAAACATGGCAGGTTATACTCATATCTCTATCTCGCTTGCACGAATTAGCCTTTTGAATTGTGGAATTTGAAAGGTGTTAGATTTCCGTGTCATTTATTTAAAAAATTCCGATTCTACGCTTAAAGTTTAACTCGCATTTTTCCTCTTTGATTCGTTTTTTTTTTCATTCTGAATAAAATCCTGATAGCTGGTGAGGTTTGAAAGTTACACCATAATCTGAACCATAAAGTTCTGGGGTCAGTCAGATCTAGATTTCCGCTGTTGATAAGGTAGTCGCTAGTTTACATGCGAGGTTGTAGTGCTCGGCTTTAAAGTGAGAATGGTTTACCACATAGTCGACGCAGAACCTAAAAGACCCATCTTTTTTCTTGATAAGGACTATCGGAGATGCGAGCGGACTGTTCGATTTCTCGATAACTCCCGCCTCTAGCATCTCGTTTAGCTCCTTATCAATGTGTTTTTGCATCGCATGCGACACAGGATAATACCGTTGTTTAATAGGTTCTGCCGACGTCCTAATCTTGTGTTCTACCAAATGAGTACACTGCAATCCCTCGGGCATCGACTTAAAAATGCCGTCGACCAAAGTTTCCAATTGCCCGCACCGTCTCCAACATGCGACCTCATTTAACCAATTCTGCAACACTCTAGGGGTCTGCTAACCCAAGTTGTTGCTGGTAAAAGGGGGCTAGGTTCCTCTGAACGATGGCAAGCTTCCGCCGCACAGTTAGCGATTTGCCCCGCTGGATACGATGCCTGATTTCTGTTCTGAGCTTCAGTCAACCCTCGCGCTTGACTGAGCTCTTCCACCCGCTCTAAGAATGGATTTGTCGACCCACCACAATGTTCCCCGCGAACTTAACATCGCACTTGGCTAGTTTTCCGGTGTTTTCTAGTGTTCGCTGTTGTCACCAGTGGTTGCTTAGAAACCGGTTTCTTCCCCAACAACAGGCGTCACCCTCATATCTCATAGCTCGGACTGGTGTCCTGTCCAGTGCTTGATGCTGCTGGAGGGAAAACTTTTTTGTCTACCTTGCTGCTGCTATTTTTTATTGCGTTCACCTATCGTTGGCTGTGATGGTCGGTCTTTTACGAGCCTCGAGCACGTTGGCTCTTCTTCGTCCTTGTTGCCTACCTCACCCTCGTCGCCCGAATCCTCTGTACCACTGGCTATCTCCCCGGCTAGTACAATCAACTGATCGACAACTAGCAATCTTTGCTAGTGTGTGCACCCGTGTTCGACTAGAAGTCGAAGTTCGCTCCCGCTTCCAGTAATGACTGGGAATTCTACTGAGCGAGTTTATGGAAGCTGTGGATCCTAACTATGCCTAACTATTCTCCTACTCTTAGGTTCTACAAAAGAAATTGCAAAAAGCAGTTTTTTTTCTTTCTGCTACCCGGGCATTGTTTCCCCATCGAATTACAACAATAAAATTTATTCCCAAAATCAAAACGAGCGTGAAGGAGAAAGGAAATGCGATGGGACGGTAACTGGAGTGTTGGGATAATAGTAAGAAAGTGTAGAAAAATCTAGAAGTGATTGTATCTCGTTCCACCCATCCGTTGGATCGCCGCCCCTCACAAAAGCTAAGTTTAGTGCCTTTGCAAATTTCAGTTTTTATATTTATATCCGCGGGTCCCTAACTACTCCGGTGGATTTTCCAGGGGGGGGGGTCTGACCAATAGCGTGTCACTCCTTACAATTATTTATTTATTTGTTTGTGATTGGGCCCTGCTGCCTCTGGCCTCTTTGCCAGTTTGTACTTTTTTTTGTACGATCGTTGGTTGTTGGTTGTTGATTGGTGTTCTTTGTTGTTGGTTGTTGTTGTATGTTTGTGTGTTTGCATGTTCGCTCGATGGAGACGGTCTTATTACTTGGCCGTCCGCCTACATGCCTCTGCTGCTCCTTCGGTGCTCCATCGGTGGGGTGCTGGCTTAGAAAGGGGTCGTCATCTGTTCACCCATCGAACCTGAATTTTACAGCTGGTACGTCGTTGGGGTGTGCTCTATTATCTTGGCCGTCCGTCTGCACACTGCTGTTGTTCTGGGGTGTTGCTATCAAAGAGATCGTCGTCTCTTCACCCATCGATCACTTGGCTCTGTGCCTTCACATCCTTTGTAGTGATGTGATGCTGATGCTCGTATTCACATCTGTAGCGGGATGGGATGTTCCCTTAGCCTTCTGTTGTTTAGCTTTCGTTGGGGTGTAGGTTTCAGGGATTGTCTTCCCCACCCGTCATCATCGTGTTAGGGTATCTGGATTGAAAGGACCGTCCGTCCCCACATGTCGGCGACTTTCAGACGTGCTGTCTGATGCAGGCCATTGCGAGTCCCCGCCCATCCATGGGCTCCGACAACGGTGTTCCTGGTGCACTTCCTGTCGCACCCTGGGGTTCCTGGTTCGTCGTGTGTCTCCCTACTGTCCTTAGGGCTTCACCAACCGAACCTCCTCTGCGGGGGAAACCCGCCCGTGAATCTATGTGGGTTGTTTTCCCAGGTCTGGGGTTGGTGGGCCGGTGGGCTGATGGGACCATAGCTGCCCTCCACCTCCGCCAGAGCTCAATGTTCCCACTCAACGAAAAGAGGGATCGAAGGGACTTACAAGGAAAAAGAGAGTCAAGTGGTTATATTATATAGGAGCTTGTATTTATATGTAAGTATATATGTATACGAGTATGTAGGTATGTATATTTATTCAAGAAACAAAAATGTACGTTTAAATGTACATATGTATGTATAGCTATATATATATTTTTTTTGTCGATCGCAAAACAAAATGCCAAATTCCACTATGAAGTGGATTCACGGAAAATAAAAAAACAAAATACACTTACTTGAGGACCTGGTACTTGCCCAGGTTTAGGTATCCTATTTCTGCTCCTTCTAACTCCACAGGTACTTGGTCTTCTTTTCTTTCTTTCTGAATCCGTACTGTTGTTGTTTCGATTTGTAGCACTATTGCACTTTTTGTACTGTTCTGTTGCACTTGTTGCAGTCCTTAAAAAAGCAAGCAGTATCAGAAATTCTTAAACAAAAAGACACACAAATAACTAACTACCCTAACTGCAGTAAAATAATCCTCGACGAGTAAAATCCGACTGAAGAAAAGAAAACAAACGGCAAATGAAATTAAAAGAAAGTCCCTCGTTGGGCACCAATTGTTAGGTTTGATTCCCGGCACCGATAGAGCGATTGCCCTGAACCAAACAACAACACTTTCTGTGATCCTGCTATCCCAGCTGTGAGTTCTTTCAGGTAACGCTTTAATGGTAGCCAGACCTGGGTGCAAAAAAATGGAGTTGAGCGCCACGTGATTTTTCCTATCAACGTCGAAAAAAGTAAATTTTACTATCGCGAAATAAAGTATCTGGGATACATAGCTGACTATGGCAGTCTTAAGACAGACCCATACAAGATGTCGGCGGTAGAGAAACTTACAGTACCGAAGACTCCTAAGCAACTCCGTCGGTTTCTAGGGATAATTTATTCCAAACTTCTCCGGACTATCTGCGCCTATGACGGACTGCCTTAAGAAAGGACAAACTTTAACTTTGACAGAAGACACGCTGAAAGCGTTTGGCAAGCTTAAGCCTACTTTGGTGTCCGCACCCATACTCTCAAATCCGGACTTTAAGAGATGCTTCTATATACAGTGCGACGCTTCGACGACTGGAGTGAGCAGTGTGCTATTCCAGGTGGACGCAGAGAAAAACGAACGACCGATAGCATTCATGTCTCAGAAGCTAAATTCTGCGCAACGGAATTAAAGCGTCACAGAGCTTGAATGCTATGCGGCCGTTTTGTCTGTGAAGAAGTTTAGAGCCTATGTTGAGGGCATACCCTTTACTATAATAACCGATCACGCTAGTCTGAAATGGTTGATGATACAGAAGGATCTGTCTGGTCGCTTGGCCAGGTGGAGCCTGATACTTCAGGGCTTTGACTTCGAGATCGAGCATAGAAAGGGTACCCTAAACGTAATGTCCGATACATGGAAGAGCTCACTACGCAATCCGATATTCTGCAGGTTGACCTCAACCCCCCATACTTTTCGTCAGAGGAATATGAGCAGTTGTAGAAGAAGAAATAGAAAAAAAGGACCGCCTTCCCGACACATGTGTCTCAGACGGATTTGTGTATAAGCGAGCAGACATACGAACAGGAGAACCGGTACAAGACGACTTATCCTGGAAACTCTGGATTCCGAAGGAGTTGCGTGAGGGCTTGGTGACTGCAGCACATGTTGCCCCGGTCGCTGGACATGGCGGGATTCACAAGACTCTGGCTCACTTGAGGCAGATGTACTTCTGGCCAGGTATGATATCTGATGTCCAGAATCTCGTCAAATATTGAGAGGTCTGCAAGTGCTGCAAGCCACTCAATACGGTGTCTAGACCGCCGATGGGACAACAAGTCGTTACGGAGCGACCCTTCCAGAGCTTTATATTGATTTCTTAGAACCCTATCCGCGAACTAAGAACGGGAATACCCACATTTTTATTGTGTTAGATCATTTTTCTAAGCATGTGCTTTTGAAACCAGTAAGGAAGGCAACAGCAGTAGAGGTAGTAAAATATTTAGAGGAAGGCGTATTTCATATGTCTGGTGTGCCCGAGTATGTGCATTCGGATAACGGCAAACAATTCGTCTCCGAGTTGTTTGCCAGCTTTGTAGGAAACAATGGCATCAAACATGTTCAAACCGCGCTCTACTCTCCTCAGGCTAATGCGTCAGAAATAGTCAACCGGTCTGTACTGGCCAAAATATGGTCACACGTGGAGGATGACCAGAAGAACTGGGACCTCCATGTGAGCGACGCGGCATTTTCTTTGAGGAGCGTGGTGCACGATTCGACCAGGTTTGAGCCGTATTATGCCATTTTCGGGACACATATGATTCAACACGCCAAATCATATGAAATATTAAGGAAACTAGACGTAGTGAAATAACTGAACACTGAGGTATTAGAAAAGGACGACAAGCTTGTACGAAGGAAAATTTTTGACAATCTAAGGCTAGTACATGGCAAGGCGACTCGATCGTATAATACTAGGAGTAAGGATATAAAATATAAGGTAGGACAAATAGTATATAGACGCAACTTAAAGAAAAGTAGTTTAGCTGATAGTTACATTGCCAAATTAGGACCCAAATTTTTAAAATCAGTTATATTAAGGGTGATAGGCAATTCCCTCTATGAAGTTGGTACCCAAAATGGAGAGAGCGTGGGCATTTTCCACGCAAAAGATCTCCATTCCTAGCTCCATAAAGGGAACCTTAAAAACTTGACGCACTCTACCTGCTGTTGCTGGATGTTTTTGTTTATTTTACTTATCTATTTATTTATTTTAATTATTTATTGATTTTATGTATTTATTTTATTTAATTATTTATTCTATTTATTTATTTTATTTATTTATATTTTTATGTATATATAGGTTTATTTATTTATTTATTTATCTTTTATTCTAGTAATTTACATTAGCTTATTTATTATATTTTATTTATTTATTTATTTTAAGTTAGGAATTTAGCTGTGATATTAGTATAAGTTAGATAGGTAAAATGATCTTCGTTGGTATGGGCTTGAAATGAAAAGGAGTATCTCAGGGAGTCCATTGCACCACGTATCAGAGTAATAGGCACGCTCGTCTGAACAATTCTTATAAAAGGCCTCCTTGGTTTATTTTTCGAATTCAGAATGTTCACGACGACGCACACTCTGCTTTCGAGCCTGTAGCGTTCGCAAAAAAAAATAAAAAAAAATTGTATAGTTGTGGTGTTCTGTTTGTCTTCCGTCACTGTACCAGATCCAGTCAATTACCCCCTTTAAAAAACGGACCTTTTCCACTCCCAATCTATTAATTCGACCTACTAATCTCTCTTTCGCAACTCAAAGCAAAACCTGACTCTGTCAAACATCCTTCTATTTTCGAATTCCCTCATTCCACCATCTGCGTAGGCTCACTCTCTCCCCGTGTTCTTGTTCCCATGGTGAATATGTCCCTTTTGTCGTAGAGAGCGTTGTGTTTTGTTAATTTAAATTCAGGAGGAAGAGGTGGAAAGCCATGCTAAGGCTACAGACAAATCGTGTGAGAGTAATCTAGATTTGAATGTTTATATGTAGGTTGTGTACTGGGAGGAAGAATATAATTTAGACAAGAACCTATTTTTGCGAGAGAGCATCTAGAGTAGGAATAGATGATATGAGTAGTAAGCGAAAGAGGTAGAAAGCGAAATAGGAAGCAAAGAAATGGGACATTTTTTTTAGAGAACGAGACAAATTATACAGGTCAATGGCCTTACGGGTTTCGATCAACTGATCAAATCAGCCGACGAAATCGGATTTTTTTTTTTAATTGATGGGGACATACCGGCTGTGTTGGGTGGGACTTTTTTTTCCCCCTTTTGAGTTGAAGTTGAGACAGTTGATGTCTGGAGTTAAAGGAACAAGTTTGCTAATATTCGGGTTCCGCTCGTTGTTTTTTTAAGATACTCGAATCGTAGCGCGAAAAGTAAAAATAAAATAAACCGAAATTTGGACTGCGGCGCGTCCAGTTTGCCGCTCCGCATATACAGGGAGAGTCCTTTTTGTGATATCCACCGGGTGTCCGCGCAAAAAAAAAAAAAGTTTGCCGACGGTAAATTCAAAACAAAAGAACAAAATAGAAACTTAGAAAAGGTCGAGAGTTTGTTTTTGTTTTATTTTAAAAGCTGCAAAAGGCAGCCGCCGGAGAAGGCGATACAAAAAAAGGGGGTCATTAGACCAGAACCTCTCCCATTCCCTTGTGCACCCACGCATTAAGGTGTTCCTCCCCGGGAGGCTCAAATAGCCCAACGGGTGAGCAGTGCTGTGTTTTTTTTTGTACGACCAAGCCACATCGCCGCGGGACAACGCCAGCAACAAAAATTACCTTCAAAAAGAAAAAAACATACAAAAAAAAATAAAAACAGTGAGAAACAGAACAGAAAATAAGTTATATATATATATATATATATATATTAAATACACATACAAAAAAACAATACAAATAAAAAAATTTTGAATTTTTTTAATTAAATTGTTTAGAGTATGGATAGGTTGTAAGTTAATTTTTTTTTTAATTTTTTTAATTTTATTTTGCTCGTGCGCGGAAACAAAAAAAAAAATCAGAAAATATTTTCCATATTAATTTTATCAAGCGATTCTTCAAGTGCTGCCGCCAGAAATACGAGGGATCCGCTAAAACCGGTAAGTCCTAGATGTAAGTTTTTTTTTGTATTGGCTTGAATTAAAATAGTCATAAGATACTAGATTAAATAGAATAAAATTCAAAAATAAAAAGCCACAATTATTGCACAATAGATATTAAGCTCCTTTTTTTGTGAATTTCTTTTAGCAAAATAAATTACATATAATGGATTTTGTAGTGATTTGAAGAACGGTTTTTTTTTTGTTTTAATGATGGAGTGAATCCAACGCAAGTGGTGTGTGGATGGGCGGACCGACCGTCCTTCGATGGGGCGACTGGGACTTGACATGACTCACAAACGATGACGACATAACGGAAATGACATGACTGACTTTTCCTGATTTTTTTACAGGTGGTGACTGGGAGGAACTTCGTTTAATGGGCTACCTTTCACAGTTTTGGCCAGAATGGTAGCAATTGGTCGCGTTTAAGTGCGATAAGAGTGGGTTGGCCATCCTCAGCCAACAAAGCCCGGCTTATTTCAGGTCTTAACAAGCTGTCATCGCTGTGTGATTCTGGGACGCATTATTTGGTGTAGGGTACATAGGGTTAAGTTAGCTTTTGGTTTAGTTATAAGTCGTTATTTAAGTGCGGTATTTAGGGATTAGTTTAGTATAGGTTTAGTTAGCTACATCGCGTTAGTCCCGGTCTTGCACAGTGGTGATGGCACACAGAAGTGATCTTGCCTTTCCATTTCCTCTCTTTTCTATCATCTTTCCCTCCTCCTATCTTTTAAGTCCGTCCGAAAACTAACGTAGCTTACTTCTTAAATATCCTTGTTCCTTTTTTTGATTTTTTTTTTTATATTTCGGCACGAAACAAAAAGGTAAGTTGAGTTGCGATGCACGGGGTAGTGGCAAGAACCAACCCAACCCGACGAGCTAGAGCCGAGCAACAGCGAGCATGCCACTGCCAACTACTCCTGCATCATGGATGTCTCCGTGGCCAACTGACTCCTTACTACATGGGTAAAGCGAAATCCCTTAACGATATTGGAGAGGTTCACATTGACTTACTACAGAAGCAAGGACTAACCGGTCGTGCTATATCTAAAGAAATTGATTTAAGTTTTAATGTGGCCTATTCTTTCTTTAGAAACAGAGACTTATATGGGAAAAGCATGAAATGAGGTATAAAAACGGCTACAACAGCGGCCGATAGAAGAGCGATCTTTGGATGAGCTTCTAATTCTTCTGACGCAGCTGCGAAAATAAATAAAAAGAGCGGATGTTAATGCTAGTGTTTCGACAGTTAGAAGAATAATTAATTGTGTCAATCATCTAAAACGTCTGAAATTTCAAAAGTAGAAACATTCAAACCCTCAGTGAAAGCGTAAGGGGTTGGAATTTTCGAGGTATCATATGGCTTGTCAAGAAGAATGCGTGGTTTTCACAGATGGAAAAAAGTATATTTTGATGGACCTGATGGGTTTAATTATTTAACTTCACGATATGAGAAAGGACCAGCGTTTTTTAGCCAGCAAAAATTACCCCAATAACTTATAAAGAAATATTGCAAAAGAGCTTCCGTAATTTCGTGATATTTGTGGACTCATTAATTTGAATTTCCAGCACGACAACGCACCCATTCATACGGTGCGAATAGTTAAAAATTGGACGAGGGAGCAAAATGTGGGATTGCTTCACTTTCCAACGTACTCACCGGACTTAAAACTTATGGAAAATGTATGGGGATGGTTAGTCCGAAAAGTGTGCGAATCTAGCCATCAGTTTGATGACAGAGGAACAATCCCTTTTGGATTGTATCTTCGCTTTCTTTCTTTCGTCCCAATACTCCAGCTACCTTTACATCGAGTTGAGACTGAAGAGTTTAGTATGAGTGTGTGCAATGGAATGATTGAGAGGCATAGCTAGACACGGGTGCACACACGAATAACCCCTAATTGAGTCTGGCGGCAGTTATGGAAAGTAAAAATTTGGAAGTTACTTTAATGATGACCAGCAATAGTGAGGGCCAGAAAATTTTTAAACGCAAATTTTTGTTAGTTTTTGGGAATTGCGAGAAGCTAATTTTTTCTCTTTAAAGTTTTTCTCAAGAATTAGTAAAGTCCCGAGTTTTCTTTGGCGGATATGAAGGAAAAAGGAAGAACAAAACGAGACGGGAACAAAGGGATATAGGAGTAGCGGGACGCCAAGGAATAAGAGCTAAGTATAGTGTAGTTAAGAATAGTGCAGTGCAGATTATAAAAATTGTTTTTTTTTTTTTGTTAAATTTTCAATTTGAGAAAAATCATGCAACAAATCTCGGAAAAATCAAGACACTCGACCTGAGTAACATACATGGCAAATCCGCCTGGTAACGACCACTAGGCAATCGACAATGAAAATCTTCAAAAATGTTTTCAGCGCACTGATCGTTGGCAGAAAGAGTAGGTTCATAAGGAATTTTCTCAAGGCACAGCTATGTCTCAGAGACCACTACCTTTTAATTCCGTTAGTCTCCCTACCTCCTCTTGCCAATCTAACCAATGATAAAGGCATTGAATGGCAGAAGATGTCACTTCCCCCTTTTCCCGTTACTTCGCCATCTTCCCAATCCCACCATGCAAATATGCACCACCATTACCATTACTCAGGTGAATGATCACGCATACCCCATATGCACACTTTGCACTCACAGAAGATGCAACTTCCCCCTTTTCCCGTTACTTCGCCATCTACCCATTCCCACCGTGCAAATATGCATTACCATTTCTATTACTCAGGTGAATGATCACGCATACCCATATCATAAACTAATCTATGCCCCACTTTGCACTCAATAGTGCATGATCAGTACATGCGCTTGGAATCAAGTGACAAGCCAACAGCAGACAAATTCTTTTCCTACGGAAATACGATTACGTTTGCAAATGTGTAGCTATAAGCACAGATAATAAATCTATCCCTGTAGAAAAAAATGGTTCACTTTTGATCGGCTAGCCGCAACGAGCTTTCGGAGTAATACAAAGCTTTTTTATTTTCGCTCTTTCTTGCTTTGTTTACTGAAAGATTTGAAAGATGATGCAGCCGCACAAGGAATATGAAAAACAATTGCATGGGATTTGCGGAAAGGGGGATGAAGATTTGGCTGTTTGTTTTCATTCGACTGCAATAGGATATTATTTAATTTTGCATGAATTGGTATTTTGCTTGAGAGTATGGGTATGTATGTAAGAAAGAACAATTCAAAGGCGGGAAAAGTGGAATATTTCTTTACATTTTGTAATTGAAGTTTGAAAAGCAAAATATTATTCGTGTTATTAATCTGCAGTGCATATACACCTGTGCGCAAAATAATAGCAGTGTAAGATAGCTAAATTTGTATTTTACAATAAAACCAATTTTATAGCACCTGCATTTTAATTATTAATTTTTTCTTTCTCTACATGGAATAATGTTCTAAAGACTTAGTATTGAATTTGAAATAAAGTAACTATTCTTATAGAAAACCTAAAATATTAAGCTTCAGACAAAAACAAGTGTGTAAAACAATATCAGTATTATTTAGAAAGGCTTAAATTTTTGACTTGAATTCAATTAAAAAAAATATAAAAATTGAATATGTTGCACTTGCTTAGCATTTCATTGAATGGCCTTTGTTTGCCAGAACTGCAGTACAACGACGTGGCATAGAGTCGACTAAGCGCATACACCTCTCTCTCGAAATACCTGCCCATGCAGATAGCTCTGTGGTCCACAATTCCCCAACGTGTTTTGGTTTTGGCTTAAAAACCTCTTGTTTAACATTAGCCCATAAGTTCTCAATGGCATTAAGATCTGGAGAAAATCGATTGATTGCTTGGTATTCATCAAAATGCTATGACATTTTCGAAGCTCATCTTATCCCAGGGTAAAAGTGAATACATCGAAGAGGAGAAATGGATTTCGCAGTGCATCTTTTTTCGTTCAGCTGCCGAATACAACTTTTTGCGGGGTCAACTTGAGATACACTTGCCGCATCCATCTTCATTGCACAGGTGGATTAAAATTAAAAGTTTTAAGTGAGCGTTTTAAGAATAAAGGAAACGTTATTCATGAATCATGATGATTTATATTACGTATATGTAAATAAATTTAATCAAGATCCATTAGAAAACTTATTTTGGGAAAATAAGAGCGCGGAACATAGACAAAAGTAACCCCAGTGCTGCTGAATTTAGCTCATTGATAGCCAAAGTTATATCGATTAAATTTCTATTTAAATCGAAATGTTCCAATTTCGAGGAAGAAGATTCGGAATACTTGCAGGTGGATTGGAACACCGTTTTGCAGAATGATATGGAGGAGCAAACAGTGCTTAATGAGAACGTTCTTCAGAATGAAAACTGTTATGAAAATAACATGAATACTAATAGTATAATTAACCCATTAGATGATAACACAGTATCAGATAAGGTGCCGCAAGTCAACGGCCTTGCTATTAGATATTTTGCAGGATACTGCTATTTCAAAACAATAAAAAAGATGAATAAAATCTGTGAAAATTGTGCGGGAGAAATGTTAAAAGACAAACACGATTTCAATCTGACAGATCAAATCAAAAGAATATGAGAATTTGAAAGAAAATACAGTTCTCTTGTGGCCGTCCGAAAAATATTTTCAAGTATGCCGTCATCATATACAAATATTCTCCGCATACTTGGAAAAACTGCCTTTTGCATCTAATTTAAGAGAAAACCTAATCAAAGAATGTATAAAGGCAACAAATATGAATTTTCCGAAATGGAAGATTACCACCAGAATAAGCCTAGGCAACCGGTGCTACTTCAGTCTGGTTTAACAAATTGGATCCAAAGTCCCTACTCCAAGGATCAGTTAAAATATGGCTCATTCATGGCTGTCGGAAAAATATTTCCAATATTTTCCTTACTTACTTAGGTGGCGTTACAGTCCGGGGTGGACCAGGACCTCAACCAACAAGCCTTTCCACCTGGCTCGATCTTTCGCCAGCTGTTTCCAGCAGTATGTACTCCAAGTTGGTTGAGATACCATTCCACTTGTTCGAACTACCATATATTCAGTCGTACATTACTGCGTTGTCCCCGAGTCTCGGAATTGAAGATTTTCGATCTTTACATACAAATATTTTGCGTACAGTTTTAAAAACTCCCTTTTACATAACTTGAAAAAAAAAAAGGGATTCCTCCTTTAGGTACTCATAAATATACATTTTCCGAATAAGTTCGATGTTGCTCAATGCTTGGAAATTTATCAAATTTTGTAGGTACTTAATGTCCTGAGCACAAAATTTGACAAAAATTTAAATCGGGAAATTGCTCTAAGGCTCATGTACATATGTACGAGTATATCTTCAACCCCATAACATGTATTAGCCCTTAACACCTCGTGCTTCAAATATCAGCCACTTTCATAGTGTGGTGCAACGTCATACCCACCCACTCCAGCACGTCCACCTTCACGGACCATCGATCGCATGATCTTAAAAATTATATTCCTACCCGCATTTATTTTACATTACACAACAAGTTACAAACAAAATAACGAGCACACGTACATAAACCCAAGCAAACTGGTTATGCTGGCCAAAGTCAACGCATCTATACATACGTCTCATCCCTGTAGAAAAAAATGGTTCACTTTTGGTCGGCTAGCCGACACTCGTCCAGCCGACACGAGTTTTCGGAGTAAAATAAAGCTTTTTTATTTCCGCTCTTTCTTGCTTTGTTTACTGAGAGATTTTTTTTTCTCTCACCACAAGTTGATGGCAGTTGTACAAGGGGCTTGCGGGAAGGGGTATGAAGGACTTGGCCGTTTGTTTTCATTCGACTGCAATAGGAAATTATATAATTTTTCATGAATTAGTATTTTGTTTGAGCGTGTGGATATATATATAAGAAAGAACAATTCAAAGGCGGGAAAAGTGGAATATTTCTTTACATTTTGTAACTGAAGTTTGACAAGCAACATATTATTCGTGTTATTAATCTGCAGTGCATACACCTGTGTGCAAAATAATAGCAGTGTTAGATATTTAACTTTTTATTTTACAATAAAACCAATTTTATAGCACCTGTATTTTAATTATTTATTTTTTCTTGTTCTACATGGAATAATGTTCTAAAAACTTAGTATTGAATTTGAAATTAAGTAACTATTCTTATAGAAAACCTAAAATATTAAGCTTCAGATAAAAACAAGTGTGTAAAAAAATAACAGCATTGTTTAGAAAGGCTTACATTTTTGACTTGAATTCATTTAAAAAAAAAAAAAACTGAAAATTGAATATGTTTCACTTGCTTAATATTTAGTTGAATGGCCTTTGTTTGCCAGAACTGCATCATATTCGCAGAGCACGCAAGAACATCTTGTATAAAAGTATACGTTTTCCCCTTTTCAATCATTTGATTTGATTTGACGAATCTACTTTCGCACTCGTGTAGTAGCAAGAGTACTTAAAGATTTCAACATACATAAATCCGCTGGTCCAGATGGTATATCTCCCCTTCTTCTGAAGAGGTGTTCTTCCTCGCTGGCAAAACCACTGCGTAAGCTTTTTCATCAATCCTACACTTTATGACTCTTCCCGAGCAGATGGAAAACCGCATTTGTCCAGCCCGTCCCTAAAAAAGCGAATCATCTTCTCTCTCCTCCTACAGACCCATTGCACTTACGTCCCTTCCTTCCAAGGTCATGGAAACACTGATAAATCGTCAGCTCATGAAATATCTCGAAACACGAAAACTTCTCAATGACCGGCAGTACGGTTTTCATAGCAACAGGTCCACTGGTGATTTGATGGCATGTCTCACCGAAAAGTGGAACCAAAGCGTACATCAATCTGGTGAAAGCAAGATAGTTGCACTTGATATTTCTAAGGCATTTGACAGAGTTTCAAGTCTGATATTCACAAAATAAATGCTGGTGTGCCCCAGGGCGCTGTTCTGTCTCCGACACTCTTTTTCATTTTTATTAATGATCTCTTGTCTGCTACTTCTAATCCAATATATTCCTTTGCTGATGACAGTACTCTCTGCTTTTCATATTCGTTCCTGGACTCACGGCCCTGCCCTTCGGCTAATCTCATTAAATTCCGATATCAACAGCATAACCAATTGGGGAACTATCAACAGAGTGGAATTTAATGCTTCCAAAACACAATGCTGTCTGCTGTCTTTAAAGCGAAATTTAAACACCCAGCCATTATCTATGAATGGCACTTGCATCGTCGAAACCGAAAAACTTTCCATTCTCGGTATGTGTGTCAATGACAACTTACGTTGGAATGACCAAATATTTGATGTCGCCAAATATGCTGCGAAATGTCTATATCTCCTCAAGCGATGTAAGAAATATTTTACCCCCTCTGATCTGGCCTCAATATAGAAGGCATTAATCCGCCCAAAATTGGAGTACAACTCCCACATCTGGTCAGGTGCTCCTAAAACATCTCTGCACCTGCTTGATAGTATTCAAAACCGTGCGATAAAACTTATTGACGATATCAGTCAATCAATGGACACACTCGACCACCGACGAAATGTCTCGTGTCTCACTTTGTTTTATCGCCATTTCCACCACCAGTGCTCCACTGAAATCGCCAGTAGCATTCCGCCCATTCAAACTTTCAACTGTAACACCCGTCTCGCTATGAATGCTCATCAGTATACCCTCAAGCCCATTTTCGGACGTACTCTAAAATATCGTGATTCGTTCCTAAGCCGTACAACTCGCTTATGGAATGCCCTGCCGATCTCTGTATTTCCTGGTCGTTATAACTTTCAAACATTTAAAAACAATGTACATCGGTACATCTCTTTTCTTCCTCCCTAAATTTCCTTTGCCCGCGCTGTGTACAATCACCTTAAGGGTACTCAAACCCCTTGAGCGCGCGCTCATTATAAAAAAAAAAATGCGGTTCCTTTCTTCTTGGATGCAATGTTTGCGTCTACCCATTTTGAACAATGGTTCTAGGAAAATTTTTAATTTTGGATTACCACAACCCACACTTACCGATCACAAAAACAAGAGTACAAGAAAAGACTACAAGCACGTAAAAAGCAAAACATTCAAGAGAAAATCGATTCATTGCTTGGTATTCATCAAAATGCAGTGATCAATTACTATACAGGTATATATGTAGCTAATACTAAGTACATATATTGGAATATATACGTGGTATGACTCAAAAGTAATGAGATGATTTTTTAAAAAAATATGTCAAATATTTGAGGAGATGAGCCTTCAGACGGATCTAACCTACAATAAATTTAAAGATGAAATTGAAGGTTTTGTTGATTACGGAACAAATTAAAGATATAATTCATACGCTAAGTCTGCATGCGTCTTTATGATTCGGAGCATATGTGGAAATTTTAAGCAAGTCTTATATCACGTCGTCTGTCCGAGCAATATACCCACCAAAGAACTTGACGTTGAGGTATATAACTGCCTTGATATATGCGCAGAGCTGAAATTAAATGTAAGAGCTATTTGCTGTGATCAAGGACCCACTAATCGTAGTTTATATAGTAAGCTTAGTATAAATGAAAAAAACCTTAAGCTTTATTTACAAAAACAAATCCATATATGGAATGTATAATATCATTCATCTTTAGAAAAGTATTTGAAACAACTTAATAAAATACAATTTGACCACTTTTGATGGAATTGTTAGTTCGAAGGTAATTGAATACCTTTATAATACAGAAAAAAATAATACAGTGAAAAATCTACTAACAGACACCTCTAATAGGCGGACAGTCCTCTTAGACGGACATTTTCTCGTTAACCATTGTTTTTCAATTCTTTTTCGAACATTTTTACCTCTCTTAAACAGACCCTCATTTAACCGGACGCGGACAACATATTTTTAAAAATTGTGAAAAGGTACCTCTCTTATCCGGACGCGGACCCCTCAGCAACTAACGTGAAGCACTAAAATACATTATAAAATGCATATACTCGTATGTACGTAGAAACAAAACAAATTAAATTGGGCATTTCCCCGAATGATATATTTGCGGTTTTGAAATGTGTTGACAAGAGGCTAAGTAATGTTGTCATTTTATTTTGCGTTATTTTAATATCCTATGTAAAATTTGCGTGTACATAACGGTTAACGAGAAAATATCATCTAAGAGGTGTGCCCGCCTTAGGGGAGTTTTCACTATATTTATGTACCAATCATGAAAAAAAAATTCGTTAGTGAAACACATTTAAAAACTTTAATCAAATATAAAATCGTACTATTTACTAAGAAATTTGATCTCTTGAATTAATAAATTAATTAAAAAAAAAACTTTAATCATAATGGAGGGGACCCCTCCATTAGGCGGACACTCCTCTTGAGCGGACAAAAAATGCCCGACGGTCGCTGTCCGCCCAAGAGAGTTTTCACTGTACTACCAAAATATGCCGAAGACTGACAGCAGCACGTATTGACCCTACTGAATTTCAAAAGATGAACGTGAAGCTGGCTGCACAGGTTCTAAGCAGATGTGTATCCTGTGGAATTGAAGCTTTAATAAAACTGAACCAATTTACAGGCCATATAGCACAATTTGCGAAACCGACAGCTGAATTTATTAAGAAAATAGATCGCCTTTTCGATCTTTTAAATGGAAAACCAGTTCTTGTACGGAATGATAAAAATATCCATTTAGTATAATATAAATAAAGGATTATATAATAAATATTAAACCCATTAACGCAACAAATAGATCATTTTTTTCAAAGGTTTGGCTCTAACTATATAGAGCGTTTTAAGAATAAGGGAAACATTATTCATGAATCATGATGATTTATATTACGTTTATGTAAATAAATTTAATCAACATCCATTAGAAAACTTATTTGGGAAAATAAGAGCGCGGAACATAAATAAAAGTAACCCCAGTGTTGCTGAATTTAGCTCATTGATAGCCAAAGTTATATCGATTAAATTTCTTCAAAGCCTTGGTCGTAGCTTTTTTTACATTGTCTACCTTACTCTTAAGGTACGTTTTGATATAGTACGCATTGATATAGACACTTCAGGATGGCCAAAATCTGCCACCATTATAAAGTACATTTTGCCGAGCAAAGATAACCCCGTCGTCTACCAAATCGTACAATTTGTCACTGTAAACACTCATTACTTTAGAGGAGTTCCACTTCCTCTGGGTTAATGCAAACTGAACAAATGACACCTTGTCGAAGGTTACCACCAGAATAAGCCTAGGCAACCGGTGCTTTTAACAAATTGGGTCTAATGTTTCTACTCCAAGGAACAAAATCATGGTTAGGTTAGGTTAGGTAAGAGTGGCTGTTGGAAATACCAACCCACTTAGGCCTATTTACCCATTGTGATGCCACGTGGATCTGTGATCTTCTTACTACTGGAACCAGTTTGAGCTTTTAATAAAGCGTAGGAGACTGTTAACGTCTATTTTTTCTAGATCGTTTAGGTCGTTGTAGATGAAAGCTCCTAGGTGAAGCTTCCTTCTCTGAGAGAGAGCTGGGCATGTGCAGAGTAAGTGGGGGATTGTCTCCTCCTCTTCCTCGTCCATGCAGCTTCTACAGAAATCGTTAGTAAAAGCGCCAAGCCTTCTTGCGTGCTTGCCTATGAGGCAGTGTCCGGTAATGACACCTATTATGGCGCTGAGATGTTTCCTATCTAAAAGGATCAGACACTTAGATCGACGCAGATCCAGCCTTGGCCAGATCTGTTTGGTCGCTAGACATGTTTGTCCAGCAGTCCACCGAAGGTCCGTTCTTTTGTTGGCATCTAGCTTTAGTGTTAGTTTGCACGTAGCGATTGGTATACCTATACTACCTTTGTCTGGTAGGATAGGTAGAGTGGTTCCAATTTTGGCGAGTTCATCGGCTCTGCAGTTCCCTGGAATGTCTCTTTATCCTGGCACCCAACAGAGGTGAATGTTGAACTGCTCTGCCATCTCCATGAGAGATGATCGGCATTCAAGGGCAGTTTTAGAACACAATGAGACCGAGTCCAGGGACTTGATGGCGGCCTGACTATCCGAAAATATGCGGATATCCTTTGCAGATATCACGTTTTTCTTCAGCCAGGACAGAGCTTCTTTAATCGCCAAAATTTCCGCCTGGAACACGCTACAGTGATTTGGAAGGCGGAAAGAGAGGCTTAGATTTAGCTTATCTGAGAAAACACCGCCACCAACTCCGCTGTCGGTTTTAGATCCATCTGTGTAGAGATGGATTGACTTGTCCTCCATGAAAGCATCCTCCTCCCAGAATGATCTAGAGGGGAAGCTTACATGGAAGTTTTTGTCAAACCAAAGTTCAGGTATGGTGTAATCGGTGTTCTCTGTGAGGATTCCTAATGTATTAAGAATGTTGGCGTGGCCAAATGAATTATTTGTCCACTGTTTAGTCGCTTTAAGGCGAATAGCTGCAGTCGCAGCTACTTGCTTGCTAAAAATGTCGAGGGGTGTCAAGTGAAGCAGAATATCTAATGCCGCAGAGGGGGTAGACCGCAAAGCTCCGCTTGTGCATAGACATGCTGTTCTTTGGACTCTGCTTAATTTAATGCGGTTGACTGCATTTTCCAAGGCCGTCCACCAGACAACCACCCCGTAAGTAAATATCGGTCTTATGACCGAGAAGTATAGCCAGTGGGTTATGCGAGGTTGAAGGCCTCATTTGTTCCCAATGGCTTTCTTGCAAGAGAATAAAGCTATTGTAGCTTTATTGACTCTTTCTTGAATGTTAGGTTTCCAGTTTAGTTTCCTGTCAAAAATGAGACCCAGATATTTTGCTGTATCGGAGAAAGCTAAACTGGTACCGTTTATTGAAGGAGGGTCTATGATTGGAATTTTATATTTCCTAGAAAAGAGGACAAGATCAGTTTTATGGAGGTTTATTCCCAATCCACAGCGATCTGCCCAGCAGGTTAATCTGTTAAGATTTACTTGGAGGAGTTCTTTAATGGTATTTAAATATTTTCCTGAGACGGCTATGGCAACGTCATCCGCATAGGCAATCACTCTGCTACCACCCGCTTCCAGGTATATCAGTAGTTCGTTAACCACTAAGTTCCAGAGAAGGGGGGAGAGGACACCGCCTTGCGGCGTACCCCTACTGACATATCTTTTAGCAGAAGTCTCACCCAGTTTGGAGTTGATTATCCTGCTTGTTAGCATTAGATTAATCAGCTCCCCAAGTGAGCCGTCTACCTGCAGAGTTGACAGCGCAGTCGTGATTGCGGATGTGTTGACGTTGTTAAAGGCGCCCTCTATGTCTAGGAAAGCAACCATTGTGTACTCCTTATATTGTAGGGATCGTTCGATGTGGCTAGTCAGAGAGTGCAAAGCCGTTTCCACCGACTTCCCTTTACAGTAGGCATGTTGAGCCGCAGACAGAAGTCTTGGATCAACTTTAGCTCGAATATGGATATCAATCAGTCGTTCTAAAGTTTTCAGAAGGAATGATGATAGACTTATAGGTCTGAGGTCCTTTGGGACCACATGAGAACATTTTCCAGCTTTGGGAATGAATACTACATTGACTTCTCTCCATAACAGTGGAATGTGGATAAGTTCTACACAGCTCCTCATAATATTTTCCAACACTGGTAGAATAATATCTGAGGATCTCTGTATCTCGGCAGGTATAATACCGTCCGGACCAGCAGACTTGTATGGTTTGAAGCTATGCAGCGCCCAGAGCAGTTTGTCTCTCGTAATCAGACTATGAATTTTGGTCACGGTTGCAGTAGGCTTGTTTGGGCTGCTACTGGCCGCGAGATGGGAGCTACCTGGAAAGTGGGTGTCCAGAAGCAGGTTGAATGATTCATCACTTGAGGTTGTCCAAGAGCCATCGTTTTTTTTTCAAACAGCTGGGCATCATAGGATTTGTGGAGAGGATTTTTCTTAGCCGCGAAGCCTCAGAGGTTTCTGTGATTTTGTCGCAGAATGACCTCCAGGATTGTCGCTTTGCCTTCCTCAGTTCTTTTTTGTATAATTTGAGGGATTCTTTATATGAGTCCCAGTCGGTCACTTTTCTTGTGCTTTTTGCTGCGTTGAAAAGTTTTCTGCAGGTGTTTTTGAGCAGTCCTAGTGCCGATGACCACCAATGTGGCTTTTTCTTGCCTCTTGGTTGAATAAGAGGGCAGGAAGCGGCCATAGCCTTATTGAGAGTCAGAGTAAATTCCCTGACTTTCATGTCGAGCTCATTGGTGTCACGCGGGGGACTTGATAGTTTAGAGGATATCGTTTCCGACAGTATTCCTCTATATTTTGTCCAATCAGTTTTCCGGTAGTTCCGGAAAGCTGGTTGGCTGGGGGGAGCATCACTCAGACTGAATTGGATGTATCTATGGTCTGAAAAGGAGTGTTCAGACGATACCATCCAGTTTGTTAGCCTTTGGGTGATGCTGTCGGAGACAAGAGTAATATCTAATACTTCTTGTCGGTTTTTTGTTATGAAAGTGCGCTCATTGCCAATATTGCAAATTAAGAGGTTAGTACTTAAAATATAATCTAAAAGTGACTCACCTCTATCATTGATGTCGGTACTGCCCCATACCGTATGATGTGCGTTAGCATCACATCCGATTATGAGGCCAGTTTTTTGCCTTCCCGCTTCCAGTACCACCCTTTCTAGGTTATCACCAGGGAGAGGGCCCACTTGGTAGTGACCAAGGTAAGCCGATGCCAGCCAATAAGAGCCTTTGGCAGTCTCTAATCTGGCAACGGTTAGGTCGGGGTCACTGAGGTTGGGAAGTAGAAATACATTAAGGCTACGTTTCACTAATATACAAGTTCTAATCTTACCTTTGTCTCTTGTATAGAGCGGAACGTATGCGGGTGTCCTAAGTCCACGAACCACGCCTTCTGCAATCCATGGTTCCTGGATTATTATGTCTTCTGCGCTTTTGGAAAGACGCAGAATGAGTGCGGCCGAAGCCTTTTTTGAGTGGTGGAGATTAATCTGGAGAAACCGTATCATTGCTACAGTCTTCCAGAGTCGCCTCCACCACGGTGTTGTTGAGGTCCTCCGATTCTGAAGATGTGCCCAAGAGCTCATCTTCTATCTCTGATCGTGTAGAACCTCTAATTGTTTCGTCATCGGTTTCCATTTCCGACAATGTGTCAGAAGAGGAGACCGACGGCTTGGTAGTCACCTCGGACAGATTGGAGTCGTCGCTATCCAATTCTGGAAAGGATATCGACGCTCCAAGATCCAAGGTTGTGATATCGGGTGTTAAAGGAGGAGGAGGTTGCTTATCAGCATCCAGCTCATCCTTTTTGTACACCCTTAAGTGAATTGACTCGAATCCGAACCGAATCATGCCTTTCGTCTGCGCCAGAGGATTAAGGGATTCCTTATTGATCACAATTAACGCGCATCTATAAGAACCCCTTAGTTCCTCATACTCTATATAGTGTTGTGATCTCTTGTGATCACACAAGCTTGTTTTAATAGAAATAAAATAAATTATTATACGTCTGGTTGGTACAAAAGTTCAAATTAAAAAGCAAGAAGAGAGAGAATAAAGTGTGAAAATAAGCAAGAATGAAAAATAATGTAAATGTCAAAATATGAATAACGTTGGGGGAGTTAACCCTGTCTGGTGGCGGAACTATTGTACTTCACAAGGTGTTGTATCACATTCATACACATCCAACGCCATATTCCATGGTTTTTCGACTCCAGGTTTGGCGGTGATGTCTTCTCTATAACGTATTCGAAGTTGATTGGCATGTGCACGAACTAGTCTGCCACTCCGCAACAAAACATTATATATGACCTTTCCAAAACGTTCAACAATTTGTCCTGGCTACCACTGGAAGTTGTTACTATCAGTTACTATCAGTTACTATCAGTTGTTACTATATGTATATTCACATAAACTAAATCTTGACTGTTGAATGAACTCGATTTGGTACCAAATTTTCGATTAAATTGTTCGGACATGGATGTTTGATTTTGATTTGTAGTCTCAACTTGGTTTTGGCAGTTTTCATTAAACTTTGGCTTAATAAGATTCAAAGTGATGCGAATATTTCTACCAAACATGATTTCGGCTGGAGACTTTGAATTTGGTGTTGTTCCGGTTTGGTGTCGAGCGATACGATTGAAGAAACGTTTGAAGATTTTGAGTGATTGTTCCCTCTGTGTTTAACTTCAGCATCGAACATTTGAAGGTGTCCACAAATCGTTCGGATTATCCATTATACATCGGGTTGTAAAGACTGGAGCAAAGATGTTTGATACCATTCTCTGCCATGTACTGTTAAAACTGCGAGCTCTTAAACTGCATCCCGTTGTCTGAAACGATGGTTTTTGGTAGTCCAAATCGGGAGAATATATCGCTGAGAATTTCTATGGTACGCTGAGTAGTGATAGATTTTGTTGCAACTATTTCCGGCCATTTAGAAAAAGCGTCCACTAGAACCAGAAAATAATTACCCTCGACTGGTCCAGCGTAATCCACATGGAGACGTTCCCATTGTTCCGTTGGTGTGGGCCATGGCTGAAGCAATGTTTTTGTTGGCATCTTGGCTGCTGTCGCACAATTGCTGCAATTTTGGACCAGTGTTTTGATGTCGGTGTCTATGTTTGGCCAATAAACAAAACTTCTGGCTATAGATTTTGTTCTTTCGATGCCTTAATGGCCACGATGGAGTTGTTTGAGAACTCTTCTTCTATACAGTTTTGGAATGACGATTCGTTGGCCAACCATGAGACATCCGTCGATAATGCTCATATCTTCTCTGCGGTTGAAAAATGCCTTTAACTCGTTTTTTTCTTTGATTTCGCTCGGCCAGCCATTAGCCACAAAATGAAATATTCGGCGCAGTGTATTGTCCTTCGCCGATTCAACTTTAACCATTTGGTGAGTAACTGGCAGATTTCCGAGATTGTCTGAAAGAATTTGTTTAACCTCCTGTTCAATTTTGATTGATGCAATAACAAAATCCTTCGCCACTTGGATATTTTTATCAATGAGCCGTGACAGCAGATCTGCATATCCAAAGCTACTGGTTGAAATAAAGCTGATGTCAAAATCGTATGCCAATAACTTGACTGCCCAGCGTTGTAGACGGTTTGCTTGATGAACGGCTTTTCCTGTCTTTTTCCCAAAAATGGCAGGAAATGGTTTATGGTCTGTGTGGAGCAAACTCCTTTCGACCAAAAACCATTTTGTGGAATTTAGTCACTGCAAAGACAAGGGCGAGACCCTCCTTTTCAATCTGACTATATGCTTTTTCTGCTGGTGTGAGCGATCGCGATCGTAATGAGCTAGGAGCAGGTCACATGAGAGAATCTTTTTCAGGTTGAGAAAACTATTGTGGTGGTCTTCTGTCCATATTCACCGTGTATTTGCCTTTAACAACTCATCCAATGGTCCTCTGAGTTTGCGCATGTCGTTCACAAATTTGCCATAAAAGTTTATAGCACCAAGAAAAGACCTAAGTTCTGACACGTTTGTTGGCTCTGGTATGTTGTTGATGGCCAATATGCGTTCAGGATCGGGATGAAGTTCGTGTTGGTTAATGACGTACCCAAGGTATTTGACTTCGTTGACAAAAAACTTGCATTTAGCGAATTTAACCTTAAATCCATAGTCCTGGTTACGACACAGAACCTCATGCAAATTCCTATTGTGTTCCTCCAAGTCTGTCCCGGATACAAAGATGTCATTAATATATGCTGCTGCGCCTGACAGTCCAGCAAGTATTTGGTCCATGAATTATTGGAAAATTGACGGGAACCTTTTCACACCGAACACCATTTGGTTGTTTCGGAAGAGACCCATGTATGTGTTGATAGTGAGTAGATGCTTTGACTCTTCGTCCACTTCAATTTTCAAGAAAGCGTCTGATAAGTCTATATGACTAAAGAATCGAGCATCGAGCAGTCTTGCGAAAACATCCTCTGTCAAGGGAAGAGGATGCTGATGACTTTCGAGCACATTGTTGAGACCAGTGGAAAAGTCTGCACAAATGCGTATGCTTCCATTCGATTTCCTTATGACAACTATAGGGGCAGCCCACTCCGAGTAGTTAACTGGCGAAATCACATTGGTGTCTTGTAGTCACTGCAGTTCTGCTTCAACAAGATCTTTGACAGCATAAGCGACTGGTCGCTTTGGTCGGAAAACTGGTTGGATGTTTGGCTTTGCCACCAGATGTGTTTTGTTTTGCTACACAGGCCTAATGATTCATTGAATACGTCTGGAAAAGAAAGTTTTAAAAGTGAAATATTTTTTTGAATAGATTCATTAAAACTTTCCCGGTTTTCCCTTGTGACTTGATTGCAGATTGCACTTATTGACATATCTTCGAGTTTTAATGCCTTAATCCAGTCGAGCCCCATAACATTTAAATTGTTGATTGGAGTGACATAACATGTCGAATATGCCTGTCTCGTTCCGAATTTTACATTGCAATCAAATTGAGCTGACAATGGTAATTTGCCGGTTGCACTTCTGGCTGTGTGTATAACTTTGTCGACAAGTGAAACATTACAATTTTTGAAGTTTTTCTCTGATATTATTGTAATGTCAGATGCTGTGTCCAACTGCAAGTCGATATTTGTACCATTTATGTTGACGCTTATATACTTCCGCTCCGATGGATCAATTTTGTTGGTGATGAATATGCTTTTTAATTCTGGCCTGAATGTTTTGTTGTTATAATTCATCTTTGCTCTCGATCTGTTGTGTTTATGACTTTTGTTTTTCTGCTTCCTCCCCACATTGCAGTACCCTTCTTTATGGCCTATAGTGTTGCATTGCCCACATTTGTGTTTGGCATATGAGCAGTCGCGGGCGAAAGGCATGTTACCACAGAACCAGCATGGGGATTTCGGGATAGCTTTTAACTTGTTTATATTGTTGGTGGTATGTAGTCGGTTCACTAGTACATCAGCTTTGGCATTCTCGATGAGTGCTGTGTCTGTTTTCAAATTGATTAAACGTTGACACTCTCTTGATAAAACATCTAACGTAATGGTAGAGCCTTCACTGTCCAACTTGGTCAACATTTTGGTGCGAATCTCAAAGTCAGATGTTGATTTCATTCCCATTACATATATCAAGCATTTGAATTGATCTAGGGATAGATCTTTCAGCTGGAACTATTCGCAATGTTTGTTCACTACAGCTGCATATGTGATGAAATCGCAATGTAATTCTTTTGTGAGCTGTAGACAGTTATATCTTAAAATGAACTGTGATGTTTGAGAGCCGAATAGCTGATTGAGCTTTTGCACCGCTTCCTTGAACGTAAGGTCACGAGGGTGCTTTGGTAGAATGTAGTTGATGTACTTGCTGTAAACGATGGAATTGAGTTTCCTTAATAAAAGCCTGACTTTGGCTGCATCGTCCAATTTTGAAGCATCGATTTCGAAAAGACCTTCGTAACGAGCGTACCACGTGTCGAATGTGAGATTATTTGCAATTTCAAAGCAAAATTCCGTAATGTTTGAAGCGAGTGCTTCCATGATGAATTCTGGGCTTTTGTTCTCACCTTTAACGCTGCCTGTGTTGGATGTTGCCGCTGGTTGCTGTGATAGCAGCTGTGAGACCAGCGCTTGCATTGCCAGATTGTCTCTGTGTTGCTGTTCCTGCATCTTCTGGAGCAACTTCTTGAATGTTTCTTCCATGATGGGAGAATGAATTGATAGAATTGATAGTGCCTAAAATCCTCGTCGTCACTGTTGTGATCTCTTGTGATCACACAAGCTTGTTTTAATAGAAATAAAATATCAATAAATATAATCTGTTTTATTTCACGTGTTTTATTATACGTCTGGTTGGTACAAGAGTTCAAATTAAAAAGCAAGAAGAGAGAGAATAAAGTGTGAAAATAAGCAAGAATGGAAAATAATGTAAATGTCAAAATATGAATAATAATAATTATGGCGCTGCCAACATATAATATTGATTTTGCTAGTTAAAATATGGCTCATTCATGGCTGTCGGAAAAATATTTCCAATATTTTCCTTACTTATTTAGGTGGCGTTACAGTCCGAGGTGGACCAGGACCTCAACTAACAAGCCTTTCCACCTGGCGCGATCTTTCGCCAGATATTTCCAGCAGTGTACAGCACCTCCAAGTTGGTTGAGATCACATTCCACTTGTTCGAACTACCATATATTCGGCCTTACATTACTGCGTTGTCCGCGAGTCTCGGAATTGAAGATTTTCGATCTTTACGTACAAATATTTTGCGTACATTTTTAAAAACTCCCTTTTACATAACTTGAAAGAAAAAGGACCAAATAGTTACTCGTAAATATACATTTTCCGAATAAGTTCGATGTTGCTTAATGCTTGAATATTTATCAAATTTTGTAGGTACTTAATATCCTGAGCACAAAATTTGACAAAAATTAAAATCGGGAAATTGCTCTAACGCTCATGTACATATGTATGTATATCTTCAACCCCATAACATGTATTAGCCCTTAACACCTCGTGCTTCAAATATCAACCACTTTTATAGTGTGGTGCAACTTCATATCCACCCCCTCCAGCACATCCAACTTCACGGACCATCGATCTCATGATCTTCAAAATTATATTCCTACCCCCATTTAATTTATATTGCATAACAAGTTGCAGACATAATAACAAGCACACCTACATAAACCCAAGCAAACTGGTTGGGCTGGTCAACGTCAACGCATGTTTTTTCTTTATTTATTTCTTTCGTTCACGTATTGTTTTTGCATAGGAGTGTGATAGGAGATAATCGACTTTGCATGTGTGAGTGACAAGTGGCAAGAGCAAAAAGCGAAAACAAATAAAATGATTTTTCTGCTCTTTGTAAGAATTGCAGCTTTTTAAAAAGCTCTTTTCTTAGCTCGATTTCATTTTCATAGGACACAACTTCTCATAGGAATATGACATCTGTATAGATTTATTATCTGTGCTGTAAGTATAGGTAAAAACGATATGTTAGTCTAGTTCTTACTCGTAAATGGAAGTTGAGAGAAAATAAAGTTGTTTTTTTAAAGCAAATAACTGGCGTAATCGGTCCTCCGTTCAAGGAGAAATAAATGAAACTCCGATAAAGGAGAAGTAAATAAAAATAAGGTGAAAAGATCCGTTTAAGGACAAAAACGCCGCTAAAAGTGAAAAAATAAAAACAAGGTGACAAGATCCGCTTAAGGAAAAAACGCCGCTAAAAGTGAAAAAGTAAAAACAAGGTGAAAAGATCCGTTTAAAAGACAAAAACGCTGATGAGGTAGAAAATGTGAAGAATACGTGTAAAGGAAAAGAGTTTTGTTGAAGGAAAACAATATATAAAGAATAATAAAAATACAAGTAAGAAAAAAAAAGAGAGTGAATACGAATACAAAAATAAAAATAAAAAAAATAGAAAAAAGACAATAATAACAATAAACCTAAAAAGTGATAAGCCCTGGAGGAATTAAGGAAAATCAAACGACGAATCCTGCTTGAACAAAGAAGAAATTTAGAAATAGCGACACAGGAACCAGCGCCCTAACTTTAAGCATTGACCCAATTAAGTATTTAAGTAATTTACCTCCTTACGATGGTAATAGGAACAATTTTCACAGCTTCACTGACCTAGTAGATAGAATTTTTATAACTCTCAGTAAATACGATGAAACAAGTCAGCTTATTTTCTTTAACATTATAAAAAGTAAATTAGTAGGCAAAGCTAGAGAGGCAATTGAAATCAACAACAGTGTTAAGAACTGGCATGAGACAAAGAAAGTATTCTTCCAGTACTTCGGGGATAGGAAATCAGTAGCTATACGATGATTTAAGGGGGATACAATTCAAGAAAAACTGTCAGGAATTCTATAACGACATAAAAGTAGTCCTAAGACGTCTCAATAACAAAACAAAAATAGATAGAGGTGCCAATAGTTCCGAATTGGAACAAAACTGCAAGGCCGCTTTGAATATTTATATTAGTAAATTACCAGAGCCCATGAAAGGATTGCTATATTGTAGGAATCTTAGGTGATGCAAATCTTGCACGAGACAGAATATGAATATTACGGTCAAGACCATATGCAAACTAGTTATAAAAATAACAAACAGCAAAATAACAAGCGACAAACAGACAACCAAGAAGAGAGTCACCAACCTCGGGAGAATAACTCAGGAAATTTTAGGAAAAATATTTTTAGAAAAATATTTTAGGAAAAATACAAACCACAAAATAGCAATGATTTCGGTAACTATAACCAAAGGAATAGTATTAATAATAATAACGAAAGTAGGGAACAGAAAAGGCTACAGAACGAAAATAACTCTGGCATCTCCAGAAATAATATCAATAGAAATTTCAGAACAAATCAGGGTAATTCTAGGAATAACGAAGATACTGTCGAACCAACGGAAACTCTTTCAGCTATTTTCAAGAAGGCAATCTTCCCCAAAATTACCCTATATAGTTGTTAAAACTAACACCTATGATCTAAGAATACTAATTGATACCGGTTCAGAAACTAGTATTCTTAGAAAAGGGATATGCCACCCCAAATGGCAGATTAAGTTACAAAAATCAAATCCTTTGTAGTCATTACTGGATACTACAGGAAGTTCATTAAGGATTATTCAAAGGTGGCAAAACATATGACAGCTTTCCTAAAAAAAGACGCAAAACTTGATGTGAATAGTCCCGAATATATTGAGAGATTTGAAAATTTGAAAGCACTAATAACATCAGATCCCATCCTTAATTACCCAAATTATAACAAAAAATTTACACTTACAACAGACGCATCCAATCACGCTTTGGGAGCCGTCCTGACACAAGAAAACCATCGAGTATGCTACGCTAGCCGTATATTAAGTGATCATGAGACTAGGTACTCCACCATAGAAAAGGAGTTGTTGGCGATTGTGTGGGCCACAAAATATTTTAGGCCTTACCTCTATGGCAGGAAGTTTACCTTAAGAACAGACCACCGACCCTTAGTCTGGCTCAGTTCATTGAAGGAACCAAACGCTAAGCTTCAAAGGTGGAAATCAAATTAGGAGAATATAACTTCAACATAGAGTATGTAAAAGGTAAAGACAACCAAGTTGCAGACGGATTGTCAAGGATAGGAATTCATTAAAGCGAAAATGTACCGAATTCGGAAAACCTTAACGAGGTCAACAAAACCACAAGTGCAGAAAACATAAATCTCGACGACCAATCTGTCATAGCCACAATCCATAGTACTAACGAAGATAGTAGCGAGTACATCCCTATTGTAGAGACACCAGTTAATATTTACAAATCTCAAATCATTTTGAATAACTCAGACTCGATAAATACACATAAAATACATACAGAATTTTGCAAAAGAGGACTTGTTATAGAATTAAAAGAATTCAAAGAAAATTACGTTTTAGATATCTTGAAAAAATTTATTCCACCTAAAGGAATAGTAGGTATATTTTCAAATTACGACCATTTATTTGCAAAGTTTCAGGACACATACTCGTATATAAAATATTTCAGTAAAAATCGATTACTTAAAACAATAAAATGCATTAAATTTCTAGGCGACATCACTGACGCAGAAAAATTAGCAATAGTAATTATAAACACGCATAAGCTTTTGAACCACAGAGGCATTAACGAAACATATGCGGAAATCAAAGATATAAATATATTACGCTCCCAATCTCAAGGATAAAATCCAGAGATTTATAAACAATTGCGAAATATGTAATAAAGCCAAATATGAACGACTTCCAAATAAAATCCCTCTAAAATTAACTGCTACACCAGATAAACCTAACCAGATTCTACACATCGACATCTGGTATACAAATATTAATTTAATGTACGTTAGATATTTTAGATAAAGGTCACGTTATAGATGGAAAAGGTAGCAAGTTTTACAAGACGCAAATTAAACGCAAATACAAATACGAAAATTCAGATTAAAATAACAATATATTTAATATTTCAGAAAATATTTTTAATTTCCATTACAAAACATATTAACAGACAGCAATTAGAAATCAAAGGACAGTTACAAAATTTAGGAAATGCAATCAACAGAGAGTTCTCAGAAATCGCACATATGCAGCAGGTATTTCAGATAAAATATGACATACATCTCCTAAAGGAACAGATAGGAAAAGTCAAAGAGAATTTTCTGGCAAGTCAATTAGGAATTTTAGGAAGAGATCTATTACTGCCAGAAGAAATTAGGAAATTTAATATAACAATTGTGGAATTAACAAATATAAACCGTTCCGTTATAATATATGATAGTGAAATAGTATTCGTTGTAATGATACCACAATACTCAAATGTAATTTTTTACAGAATAATAATAGAACCAATACCAAACAAAAATAAACTAGAACTTATTTAGCCTTTTAACACATTTATAACAAACAATGAGAATAATTACCAAGATGTAAATGGAACAATCCACATTAGGAATTTAAAACCAATAAAAGACAATTGTATTTCAAATCTGTTCAAACAAAATGCGTCATGTAGCTTTAAGGAAAGCAAATATGTAGTAATTAAACAGTTAAGTAATAATATTATAATAATTAAAAATATTCATATACACACTTAAAACATAAATGTCATAAATTTAGCATAAGTCTCAAAGGCAATAATATAATACGATTTGAAAATTGTGAAATTGAAATAAATAGCATTAAGTATGAGAATTTTATAACATATGATAATTTTATTACACCAAATTTTAGTAATGTAACAATAGAAGAATTAAGAAACGGAAAAACAATTTATGAATATGCAAACTCTGTAACAATATTTCTGATCATATTTGCACTCGTGATCACTATTTTTAGAAGGAAAAATAATGATACACAAATGTTAAAATAAAAGTTCAGAACATTGATTCTTCGGAGCAGAATCGTATGCGGGGAGGAGTTACGTCTCAGAGACCACTACCTTTTAATTCCGTTGGTCTTCCTACTTCCTCTTGCCAATCTAACCAATGATAAAGGCATTGAATGACAGTAGATGCCACTTCCCCCTGCAAATATGCATCACTATTACCATTATTCAGGTGAATGATCACGCATACCCCATATGCACACTTTGCAGTCAATAGTGCATGATCAGTACATGCTCTTGGAATGAAGTGACAAGTCAACATCAGACAAATTCTTTTTCCACGAAAATACGATTACGTTTGCAAATGTGTAGCTATAAGTATAAGTAAAAACGATATGTTAGTCTAGTTCTTAAGTGGAAGTTGAGAGAAAATAAAGTTTTTTTTTAAGCAAACTGGCATTTGTATCCATACCTGCACCAAAAGAGCTCAAGATCAAATGACTCTGTGGTGTCAATTTGAGTGCAATATACAGTACGTACTCGATTATCGGAACTAATAGAAACCGAGGTTAGTTGCAATGACCGAGGTTGTTGCAATAGCCGAGTCAATTTTTAAAAGAATTCAATTTATTTAACACCAACATTTTTTATTATTATAATATAATTGTGTAAAAAAGAAAGGAAACAAGATAATTCATTTAGTACATAAATTTTCATATTGAGCAACTTATTGTTTTTTTTTATTTTTTAAATTGGGCAATTTCGTTTGGATTGTTGAATTTGTTGATTTTTTAGTATAACCATTTTTCGTAATTTTTGAAGATTAAAAATTTTTTCTATAGGGACTGAGTTTTGTTCAGCCCATTGAATTGCTGTGTTTATGCTTTTTATTGTAGTCTCAAGGTACGATCAGACGGTCATCTAAACTTGTCATCCGAATGACATGGTGACGTCAGAGAACTTTTGTAATTCGGTTGTCATTTGCATGTCTTCTGCGAGCGTGTCATCCGCTAGATGACACCCGATCACACAGTGTCATCCGTTCGGTCATCCGAGTGTGATTTTGTCCCAAAATAGATTACACGCTTGCTTTGTCATTCGGTTGACATGCCTGGATGACATAGCCGGATGACAAGCCATCACACGAGATGACACTAATGGCACGGATGACAGTAATGACACTGATAACAATTTGTATTTAGTTGTTTGCAAAAAATTAAAACGGCAGTCAATAAAATAAAAATAAAACAACAGAAAAAGTTTGTATGATTAAAAAGTACTGAAAAAGAAAAAAACATAATATTAAGTAAGTGTTTTAGTTTTACTGCGAAAAAATTTAACAATAAATGTCGAGGATTGTTCAAAATAAATTGGCAAGAAGCGTGGGAGAATTGGGGCGGAAGTTTTTTTATATTGTTATAGTAAAATACGAATTTATATTAAATATTAACATAATAAGTAATTACCAATGAAAAGAGAAGTGTTTATTTAATATATTTGAAAAAAAGGACAGGTCATACGATCCCTGTAATAATAGAAAAATAATCAACTACTTCAGACTGAATGAATAGAAGAAAAATAAAAACCAATAATCACCCTTATTTGGATTTCATTATGTGGTAGTGGAGGATGTAATCCCAATCGGCGGGATATTGGTCGATGGACGGCCCGCTGCTGATTCGGTGTGGAGTTTATCTGCTATGGTGAAATATAAGTAGTCGTTATGGTGTTCGCGTCGGTGACTTTTGTGCGTGAAGGCGTCGGCTGAGAGTAAATCAATTGTATGATTCTACCATCCAAATTGAAGGCGGCGTCTTCTGGAAGTCTTCGCAAATGTGATGCGACCAGTTCACCGAACACACCATGCCGATCATCTTGCCTGCGTGCTATCTTCCCCAACACTTCAGCCGCCAAATTCCGAAAGCTACCAGAATTGGAATTGGAGGACAACGATGGTGATGGCGTTGCTGTTGACGACGGCGTTCTCGTTATTTCTCTCTTTTGCTTTTTTCGGCACTGGTGTTGGTTGGACAGCTTCGAGGGACGGTTCAGTATTTGACAACTGCGTCAACTCATTTAAAATTGAGGAATCATCGTACGCATCCGCCTTAAAAAAAAAACAAACGAATATAGTAATGTGTCAATGTATACATACATGAAAGCAGATCATTTGAAGAATGAGTACCTACCAATTCAAATGTGGACGTCGATGGAAACGATGGTGTCACTTCGGAAGACTCCAAAAACATCATTTCACTCAGATGAGGTCACGATGTTTTTCCAATTTCGCCTGTCCCTTGGCCTGATTTTCTGACTCGAAATTTGCCCAAATGGGCCGTAAAATGACTGCGAAATGATTGCCATTTAAGGCACACCTCAATATCGTCAACACCCTCAATATTTAAACTGACCGCCACCTGTTTCCAGGAATCAATTTTCGAGTTCGGATTTTTATAATCCTTCCGCCCACTATCCTAAAGAACAGGATTTATTTGTACAGCTGCAATTAAAGTCTCTGTTTCACGGTCCCAGGAAAATAATATTTTTCTGCATCTTTTTTTTCCTGAAGCCGTGGGTGTTTTATTTTTAGCCACAATATCGGCTTCACAGTCGTTATTACTCATTTTTTTAACACAGAAACAAAATTAACTTAACTTTTTCAATTATTATATGCACACGTGTCATCCGATGTTAGATGACAATGAGAAAAATCAAGTAATGTCATCCATGGGACATTGTCATTCGGATGACACGCTGTCAAAGAAATTTGGTCATCCAGTCCCAATAGCGATGACAAGCGATCACACGTTCAACCAAATCAGTCACCTGGATGACATAGAAATCCTGTCATCAGGGGTGTCATCCGGTTGACACGTTCAATGACATACCGGATGACGGGCGATCACACGGGATGACCACTTTAGGACAAATTCTACGTCATAGTGACGACGTTAGCATGTCATCCGGATGACTGTCTGATCGCACCTTCAGCCTTTATTTTAGGAACAGGAATATCAACCTCGGGTTCACTTTCATCAGATCCGGCTGACTCATTTTCTTCAATTTGTTGAGTTTCCTCATTGTTGTAATTGGTTTCGCAAACCCAATCATTTATTTCATCATTCGAAATCAATTCACTGCGAGACATATCATTGAAAAAAGTTCATATGAATTTTACAACCACGTGTTCACTGATAATTTGAGCTCTGACTGCGCTTAAAGGTAACTCATCTTCATCTTCCCAATCACAATGTGAAGCCATCAACACATTCCAGCATTTTTTAATTGAACTTGCCTGCAGTTAGATGCGTTAGATAGCAGGCAAATTGCATTTCGGAGATTGAATGCTTTAATTTTTGCTTCGAGGTATGATCCCTCACAACCAATTAAAAAGGCCAATAGACTTTTTTTATAATGAAGCTTTGTTAAATTTATAACGTACTGATCCATTGGCTGAAGAAGAGCAGTACAATTTTCAGGAAAACACATGACAACAATCATGCCGTCATCACTTTTCAACTCGCCATCTTTTGGGTGACACGGAGCGTTATCCAAGAGTAGAAACGCCTTGGCTGGAAGTCCTTTTGATCTTAAAAAGACTCTTACTTCAAAAAAACAGAAAAACGTTTTAAAAAGGGCGACCTACGATCAAAAGAATTTTTCTCACCTCAGGCACAAATGTGGAGTGGAACCATTGTTCAAAAAAAGCCAAGGTCATCTAAGCATTTTTGTTTGCTTTATATACCACGGGTTTGGGGTCAACATTTTTAAAAGATCTTGGATTTATCGATTTACCGATGAGAAATAGCTTCACTTTGTGCAAACCCGAAGCATTAGTACAGGCGAGAAACGATATTCTTTCTTTACTGGTCCTTCTACCAGGAGCCGACGATTCCTTAAAGCTGACAAGTGTTTTGTTCAGCAATAGTCGGTAAAATAAAGCGGACTCATCGGCATTATAAATTTGATTTGGAGTCAAATCGAGCTGTCTTATTTTTTCCCAAATTTTTTTTAAGAAAGCTACTGTTTGTTGGAAAGTTTTTCACCACAGATTTTTAGCAGTCGAATTCCATGTCTTTTTTTAAAATTAATCAACCAACCGTTGCTCGCCCTGCTGTCTCTTTAATTTTTTCGTGCAACTGGGTCGCCTTTGATTTAAGGAGCTCGCTTCAAATTCGCACATTAAGCTTCCTATGCTTATGGAACCACTTGTACAAGGCTTTTTCCATTTTAGGCAATTCACACTTCTTTAATGTAATCCTCTTCCTCGGTCCACATTCAGCATTCGAAACAAAACTTCTTATTAAATGCTCTTTTTCTTTTAATCTGCTTATTGTAGATTTGTGAACATTATATTCACTCCATATTGATTTTATTGAAGCGCTTTTATATATTTTTTCTAAAATCTCACTTTTATTTTGAATTGATAGTTTCGCAATTTTTTTCGTTATACCCATTTTTGAGAATAAAAAACACGACCGACCACTAAACAAAACTCACGAAATAAACAACTTTCATTTAAAAGATACATTCATACAACTACCATCACAACAGCTGCACATTAATTACGTCCCCACAACGAACTTACAAATAGCGGTAGAATAACTGCCCAGATAATAAAAATACACAACAAACACAAACAAAATCATGAACCAGAGGAAGAAAAGATAGAAATAAACAAAAGTTGCACTTATCGAGTAAGATTCTTTTCAAAGTTGCGATTACTGAGTGAACAATTGTGAAAATTTACCTGTTGCGAAAATCGAGGAGTTGCGTGAATCGAGAGTTGCGTTAATCGAGTAGGTACTGTATATCAAATCTTTGATTGCCTTGATGCTTCCGCTCAGAACCCAACCGAAAATTGTTGGTATAAGGCCAGGCTGACCATGCTGACCACGAATAACAGATCCATAAAAAACGCTGAACACCTTATCAGCTCCAACGAGAACGCCGGTGTAACTTGTCACATTAAATTTAGGATCCGCTAATGTATATATATTATTATATATGACGAGAGGATTTTCTTAACCGAGGTTGAATTAAGTTTAGTTTAGTTCATATACGGGGCAAGTTTCGAGATTACATAGCACTGTATCTCAATCGGCTGTTGGCTAGAAAAGAAATTAAAGGTTACAACTCCGTTTGTGAAACCAGCTGCTGTAGATGCAGCCCGTATTTTTCGCCCGTATACATCAATTTCAATTCATGTGATTCCGCAACATGGTATGAGTTTGAATGTGCTGAATGAATAATTTTTTTTCAGCGGAGTGAACTGAACTAATTTTTCGTTCTTAGAAAATTTTAAAATTCAAACTAAACTTTGTGTTCAACAATAGAAGATACAAAATAGCAAATAAAATGATATAATAGACTTTCTTATTTATATTATTGTGTTTATTTTAACAGGCGATTTGTGTTTATTAAGATCCTTGAGTACTCTTCTTACTAAACCAGTGCGAAAGTGGATTCGTCCCATAGACAACTCGATGCGCTTAAATGTGAGAGGAGACATGACACAATCTGGAAGAGTTAATCTTGCTGGGAGGCATGAAGCAAGCAGTTGACCGTATTGAGGTCATTGCTCTTGCAATGTGCCTTCGAATCAGCTAATTACGAAGTTGTCCACTCGTATTAAGTTCGCCCTGTTGTAAAGGACCTCATTAGGATATAATTTTTTATACTCCGACTCTGGTGTTCTGTACAAGCGAAGGCAAGCGCTCTCAAACACCCGAATCTTTTCCATTAAGCTTGCTCGTACATTGAACCACACGGGACAACCAAATACCAGCATGAGCCTGATAAGGGCCATGTAGCAGATTACCTTTACCCTGACATCAAGTTGGCTGCTATAAAACAGTCTCTTTGTAAGGGCAAAAGCGCCTTTAGCTCTGGCCAAAGCAGCATCTACATTTTTGCCAAAATACAGAAACTGATCCAGCCAGATTCCAAGGTATCAGACTGCATTTCGACAGGCAACTGTCCAATGTCCAATGATCCCGTGTCCATCCCGTGTTGTCCAATGATCGAGAACTTACGCCAATTTTTTCTTTTATCCCTAGAGGCTCTAGACAACGGCGTCCTAAAGAGAATGGTTTCCGACTTCTGAAAGTTGATTTTCAACTTCCAGTCATCGCAAAATCGTCTTATCTTATCGAAGTCACGCTGCAAGAGGGTGTTAATGACCTCGATTTTTGGACCTGTTCTGTACGCTATCAAATCGTCTGCGTATGCAATAGTATGGGGAAGTGAATCTATCAAGTCGCTTGTGTAAATGTAAAATAGGATCGGCGAATTGACCGCGCCTTGCTGAAGACCATTTTTAATTTGAAATATTCCAACAGAAGTCACATCACCATTTTTCACGATGTCTGTCTCTTGGTTAGAATATTACAAAGAATGTACAAGATTGGTTTACTGATCCCCAGCCTAGTCAGCTTATAGAAAAGACCCTCTAACCATACGGTGTAGAAGGCCTTCTCCAAGTCAACAAGACAGGCACCAGTACATTGTTTTTTACCTTTATTCCATTGGATATCGGACACAAGTTTAGACTTATCATGTGAGATATCATGTCCCGCCTTAAAACCGAACTGATTATCCGGAGCTATATGTTTGTCCTCAACCCACCTAAACAGAGCTCTATTGATTACTTTTTCAAAAACCTTACTGTAATTCGGAAGGAGACTTATCGACCGGAGATTCGCCGGGTTGGATATATCCTTCCCCTTTTTGGGGATAGGTTGAACCACCGCCGTTTTCCAATGCGCTGGATAATGTGCATTATTCATTGCATTATTAAACAGGGTGGTGTAAATGTCCACCACTTCTAGAGGAAGATGTCGAAGAACGATGTTCGGAATACCATCGGTCCCCACTGATTTCTTAGTCCTGATTGTGTCGAAGATCTCATGGAGTTCTTCCTTCGAAATTAACGGGGGTGTGTCACCCTCTCTGGAAATGACATTATTTGCCATATTTCCGTCGCTGAACCGGGTAAAATCAGAGCCCTCGGATCGCCAGTTCCCTATTTCATTTCGAATGCCGAAGTCGTGCACCAAGACGCGATTGTCCAAGTCATAATTAGGGCCAATTATATCAATGGCCTTGTATACTTCCTGGAAAGTCGCTCCTATGGTCTCAACCTTCTCCCGTGGATCCTCGATCACAAAGAAGTTGTCATCATCAGCGGCCTCGTTTGTATCAATACCTGCTGTTGTCAGTAACCGTTCGTTGTCTGTTGCCCGGACTATTTTAAGATACTGAAGGTCGTTTTGATTTTTTTCTCCGAAATAGTTTATTGATTTGCGGAGACATATTCTTGTTGCTGGTGTTTACATCGCGAACATTGTTGTTCCAATATGAGCTTACAGAAACTCTGTAATTCTCTTTTATTAACTTTTGCACATTTTTAATCGACGACTTCAGTGTCCTAATCTCCGGATCTTGTCTGTCAGTTAACTGTCTGTACAAGTTTTTGAGTCTACTTTTCTGTCGGTGGATTGCGGAACAGGTCTTCGTTAGTCGTACGCCGATACCGCGGTATTGTAGAGTCCATAGTTTGTTTAATTGTCTCGTCTATTTGTTTTAGATAGTTGTCGATCTCCTCGTTTAACAAGTTCCTATGGGACGGTGGGTGGAGCGTGTTCGGGAAGAGCGCTCTGTTCAAGGCTGCGGAGAAGCGTGTCCATCGAGTCTTACTGTAGTTGTAAGAATATCTTTAGACAAACTCCTCCAATTCCGCAATTTCTTTGAGAACTGTAATTTCGGTGCTAAAAGCGCAATGGTCGCTGTCATACACGAATGTGCGCAGACAGTTTAGCGTTTGTAAATTCGTACCTGTCAGTCGTATACGTTCGTCGTACAGCAATAAATCCAAATAAGACCCGCCTCTGGGAAACGACGGGTTATCCGTCCCTTTAAGACCGAGTCTGTACATGACATCGTGCTGACCCCACCAATCGAGTAGTAGGTTCCCTCTAGTATTTGGCAAATTATTTCCCCAATCTCTGTGTCTAGCGTTGAAATCCCCGCCGATTATAAAATAATTCTCCCCCGATTCCAGCCTCAGAAGTCGAAAAAGCGTGTCGAGCTCTGTATTGAATAGGGTGGATTGTGAAACCTCAGGTGCATAAACAGAGGCCAAGTACAGCCGCTTTCCACTCCGGAGCGGAATGTAAATGACAACTGCCTCCAACACCAGGAACCTGCGCAACACTCCCTTGTACACTCTGTGAAATTTTATACCTTCTTTAATGAAGATCGCGACACCACCTCCACGTTTGGATCTGGGCCGGTTTCTTCTTCTAATAATATAATTATTGTACTCCAGTTTGTGATCATCGGTTAGCTTGGTTTCGCTAGCGAAAAGCACATCAGGAGTTTGGACTTGTAGCAATTTAAACATCGCGACTCTTCGTTCGATCCTAATCAGTGAATTAACATTCACCGCATTGACCTTCAAAGTTTGCATGTTGAGCATTGCAATCGTAAGGGAATGTGTGGGATCAGCAGATTTCAGTGTGAGAGCACAGAGTGGGTTTCAGGTAGCGGAATCCACTTTGGTAAATGATGTGCATCGGAAATATGGGAAGGTGTCATGTGCCGACGTGTGTACTGAAATGACAAGTAAAGCAGGTGGATGAAGAATGACCGGATGCTCATGGAGGTGTTGTCTTGCACAATTCTTAGGTGTTTGGGAAAATCGCCGATGGCGTGGTAACGTACACACTCAGCACATACATACCATACAAATCATGAAATTCTCTTTCACAGTCCATGCAAATGCAATACGGATCACAAAACAACAACACATCGATCCACCAACAAAACATACTAAATAAGATAAAATATGTAATATAATAATTTACTCACCTAAATTGGATTTTAATTATAAATAACACTCGAATAAATTCGCGCACTGCTCTTCATTTTCACTACACATTTAGGAACATTTTTAGACTCACTGACGCTGCAGCAGCCACAATACTTTAACGCAATGCTCGAAGAAGAACATAAACAAATTCCATAGAACAAACGGGAATTTGCGTAGCAAAACAAAGAATTCATTGATTGAAGTAATGTAACTCTTTCATTCTCTTCCTCGGCTATCGTTGTCCTGTGTACCTAGATGTTCTTTGTTTATTATATTACGCATTAATAATTTTTTTTCTTTGCATGATGGACTGATGAGCATGCGTACATACGTATGTACATATGTTTGAGGAAAGTTATCAACTACAGTGAAGCTCAGAAATATTCGACAGTTTTTCTTTGCTAAGCTTGATTGAAGCGACACGTCATCAATAGCCTTGGACGAACGATTTTTTTCATCGAGGTGGGGAGGAATTGGTGGAGACTACGAGGTCACCAGCAGAAGTTGAATGCAACCACTGTTCCCAATGAATTTCCCAAATCCACCAAAATGTCAAACCAAGGGATTTTGTTATAGACTAAATTTTTGTATTGTATAAAAGGAAAGGGCAATAAACGGATTTAACACATTTTCCTCTATAACGTTATAAGAATAAAAACTGAGTAAAAGTGAAGTTTGGCTTTCTTAACTAACCTCGAAAGATTATCAAATTCTTGTTGCATCATACTCATTGCTATTGAAAGACATTCGTGTTTTACAACAATTGCTATATCGTCCGCATATGCACAAACCGTATTTCGTTCAAAAGAGCGAAGGAGTTCATTTGTAGAGAGTATGAACAGCAAATATCCTAATTTCGAGCTTTGTGGAACTAGTATTGAGTAATTAATCCTTCACTTATTCTGTTCAATATTTTTATTTTCGCTGTTCTTCCGGACAAACAACTCTCCAACCACTTTCCAAGATGTTCTGGTTAAAGCTTCAATAAGGTTATTTGGATTAATCGTATCAAACGTACTGATTTGCTTGCACTGTCTTTTGTTTGCTTAATAGCAGAATAGCAACAGGCCTATAGTTCTCGCAATTATTTTTAATACCATTTTTAAGAATTTGGCGTATGATTGATGTTTTAAGTAACATGGGTACAAGTTCGTACTCAAGACTTCTATTAATTATCGTTTGTATGATTGGTGCTAGCAGCGTTTAGTTTCAGGTCTATGGCTCTTAGGTTATCGTCTCCTAGACTCTTGTTCGCATTTAGACTCCTAAGCATATCGAATATTTATATTTCACTGGCTTGCTCTACAAAGATTGTATGTGCAACATATCGATTTTGGTGGCTGGTTATAGTTTTATTGCAATCATGAATAATTTTAGAAGCTTGTTGGAAAACTGTTCAGTAAATTCGTCTGCAGTTTTCTTTTTTTGGCATTGCAGTTTTTCAGAAAGGTCTCTGCAACCACTTCGTCTATTGATTTCTCCCCAGTACTTCACTTATTATATTCCATGTTTTCCTATTATCCTTTTTGGCATTGTTTTGTTCTTCTTCTTAATTGCATTTGATATTAGATCGATATGCAGTCAATATTACTGATCGTGTTTATGTGAATGGCCTCATCGTTTTCAGCTTTTCGTGTTAAAATATTCCCCGATGCCTCCCACACAAATTTCCAGTTACACTACATTCTCTGGCCTTATTTTTGGCAAGCCAAAGTAAGTGTTTATTTGTTGGAGTCAGCTGTGTGTTAATGTATACAAACACATTCTTTTGATTCCACATGTTCTTGATCCCTGTTTTTATTTGTGAGTATATTTTTTTCTATTTGTGCTAAGCTCTACTTTCCGGATAGACCTCTCCGGATAGTAAATTTTGAACGTGAGAGGCAACCGCATGAATCCTGCCTTAATATATTGTTCTAATGCCACTGCCGTCTGGCAGTGCACAATGGCATCTTATGGGTGTAACTGTATATCAAAAATCGCTATTATTCAAAACAGGAATAATTGGTGCAACCACTTCAAACTATTAGTAGACAGCAGAGTGTTGCAAAACCCGGGAGAAAAAAATTAAATTTATTAAAATTGCAAGTGCCGGACTGCCGGCAAAACAACAAACTTTAAAAACGATGGAGAAGAACAAACCGCAACCACACAGGTGGTGGTTGATGAGCGAATGAAGAGGACTACACAAAAGCGAATGTGAGTCCAAAAAGGGAATTGCAACAAGCAGCTGCTGGTTAGCTGCACACACCGGCTGCTCAGCAAGGGGGGGTTCGGAAAGATCGCTCAACGCAAAAGCTGAAAACAAACACAACAGGTATGCGCCACCCAATTTTTAATGCGAAATTGGGAAAACGGATGAGAAAAAAACACACGTATTGTCTTTTCACTGATGGGGAATTTATACATATATATTTGCTTTTTTGGTTTGGGGAATCATAGGGTTGCCGAATTTTTACCAAACAAAGTTTGTAAAAAAAATTTAAATTAATTTTAATTTAATGGGTCGGCTAACGGAAGGCCCACAGTTCCGCGTTGTCGTACCGGTAAAACTAGCGGGTCGTGCAATTAACGAAATCTAAAAGTCTTACGAACGGTTTCAGCGTAAAATGGTAAGAAGGCTTACGGACACGGTCTTACTGCACAAATATGTGTAATTTGAAAAGAGGGTGTACTTAGCTGTTTTAGGGGTTTCCTGCCTATGCGGGGTCGCTCTCTAGCTGGGTCTCTACTGGTCCCCGCCATAATCACCGACTTTTGTCCGGTCGTGTCCGTTGTGTGTTGTAATTTCCATTCCTTTGTCCCTTGGTGTGTTTCTCGTCCTCGGTTGGTTAAATTTTGTTGTCCCTGTTCTTGTTCTCGTTCTCGTTATTTTTATCGTTTTCTTTTTCGCATTTTTTGTTCTCTTTGTCGTTGGTTTTTTGTCTTCGTTTTTTTTTTTTGAGGCCCTGGCCAACAAGACGATAACCTATCGTATCTAATAAACCTACTAAACTTTTGCCGTAAACACTAACACCTAAATAAGGGCGACCATCATCTTCTTTATCCTCAAGTGTGAAACCTAAATAAACTTCTTCCGTCAATCCTCCCAGCTGGTTACCAGCAGGCAACCTATTTAAGTTCCCCGGCGCACTTGCCCTGCTGGTGCAAGAGTCCGACGACCATTTCCCGAACATTGGAAACATTCCCTTCTTAGAACCCCTAGCTTACCACACGCCTAGGAGCGGAACAACGAGCAGAAATATGACCCTCCTGATTACAGTTGAAACACCTCAACCGCCTATTCGGCTGAGGTTCCCTACTCACGACTGATACTCTTGGAGCCGGCCTGCTCTCTGTCGCCCTCGGTTCCTCGACTGCCACGTATGACAAATCGGTTTCCAAGAGGTGACGTGACCGAGTAGGAGGTAGCGCAAATGTCTCCACATTCGCTCGGACCATCTCTAGTTTCCATCCCAGAGCGACCAAATCTGGGATAGACTTGGGATCTGCCAATTCGCTTTTGTGTAGTCCTTTCCACTCGCTCATCAACCGCCACCTGTGTGGTTGCGGTTTGTTCCTCTCCATCGTTTTTTTTTTAAGTTAGTTTTTTTGCCGGCAGCCCGGCATTTGTCATTTTAAATGAATTTATTTTTTTTCTCTCCGGGTTTAGAAACAAGAGTATAACCCCCTAGTACAAATTCATGTATCCAAGACGTTTTAGGTGTAGCCACGACTCTCCCAGACACGGCGGAAGTGCGTAAAATTCCAAATTTTGAATAATTAATGCAACCTCATCAATTTTTCGTGAAACATAGAATATTACAACATGAATGTCCAAAATATTGACAAAATGCCAATTTGGAATAAACGATGCAACCACATAATTTTTTTCAGAACTTAGAGCTCAACTCCCTGATTACTAATATATAACTCCAAGACATTTTTCTCGTCGGTAAGACCTTGCCAGACGCATTCAAAGGATGGAGATTAGTCCCGAAATACCCTATTTATCGACATAAAACATACAACTGGACCCGAAATAATAAAAGTAACCACACGAAATCTCTCTAGATTACAAAACGAAATATCAGGAACAGAAATACATATGAAAGTCCAAGACGTTTTACTTGTCGCCAAGTCTTTGCCAGACGCATCAAATATTTCTTACAAAATTGAAACCTTTTTTGTGAAATGTATCAAACACAATCTTTAGAAATGAATGAAGCGAGATACGAGATTAATATTAGCCTGTATCAAAACAGATTTTAAAAATATCAAAAGTAATTCATATTACTTTAAATATTATAGATACAGCATAACTAATTGGAGAACCACTAACAGAGTAGAATTTAATGCTTCTAAAACACAATGCTGCCTGCTGCCGTTAAAGCGAAATTTAAACACTCAGACATTATTCGGGAATGACACTTGCATCGACGTAAACGACAAGCTTTTCATTGTCGGTATATGTGTCAATGACTACCTAGGCTGGCTTTCTAGGTTTTCTCAAGCGCTGTAAGAAATACTTCACCCCCTCTGATCAGGCAACGATATACAAGGCATTTATCAGGCCCGACATTGGAGTACAATTCCCACATCTGGTGGGGTGCGCCTAAATCATCCCTGCACCTGCTAGGTAGGATTCAAAACCGTGTGATAAAACTCATAAGTGATACAAATATCACTCAGACAATGGACACACTTGAACGCCTTGTAATGTCTCGTGTCTAACTCTGTTTTTTCGCTATTTCCACCATCAGTGCTCCATAGAAATCGCCAGTAGCATTCCGCCCCTTCATACTTTTAACCATAACACTCGTCTCGCTAAGAATGTTCATCAGTATACCTTCAAGCCCAGTTTTGGACGTCCTCTAAAATATTGTGATTCGTTCCTAAGAACTACAACTCGCTTGTGGAATGCCCTGCCTAGCTCCTAGTCTTTATAGCTTTCAAATCTCTTTCTATCATCCCTGATTTTCTATTTACTATTTTTTCCGTCTTACAAGAATTTCGAAAACATTAAATTGTGTGCGTCATCCTCGCGCTCATGAAAATTGAAATTAAATTACAGCTGTCAGCTCTTTCAATACGGTCAACTGCTTGCTTCATGCCTCCCAGCAAGATTAACTCTTCCAGATTGTGTCATGTCTCCTCTCACATTTAAGCGCATCGAGTTGTCTATGGGACGGATCCACTTTCGCACTGGTGTAGTAAGAAGAGTACTCAAGGATCTCAATAAACACAAATCGCCTGTTAAAATAAACACAATAATATAAATAAGAAAGTCTATTATATAATTTTATTTGCTATTTTGTATCTTCTATTGTTGAACACAAAGTTTAGTTTGAATTTTAAAATTTTCTAAGAACGAAAAATTAGTTCAGTTCACTCCGCTGAAAAAAAATTATTCATTCAGCACATTCAAACTCATACCATGTTGCGGAATCACATGAAGTGAAATTGATGTATACGGGCGAAAAATACGGGCTGCATCTACAGCAGCTGGTTTCACAAACGGAGTTGTAACCTTTAATTTCTTTTCTAGCCAACAGCCGATTGAGATACAGTGCTATGTAATCTCGAAACTTGCCGCGTATATGAACTAAACTAAACTTAATTCAACCTCGGTTAAGAAAATCCTCTCGTCATATATAATAATATATATACATTAGCGGATCCTAAATTTAATGTGACAAGTTACACCGGCGTTCTCGTTGGAGCTGATAAGGTGTTCAGCGTTTTTTATGGATCTGTTATTCGTGGTCAGCATGGTCAGCCTGACCTTATACCAACAATTTTCGGTTGGGTTCTGAGCGGAAGCATCAAGGCAATCAAAGATTTGATATACAGTACGTACTCGATTAACGCAACTCTCGATTCACGCAACTCCTCGATTTTCGCAACAGGTAAATTTTCACAATTGTTCACTCAGTAATCGCAACTTTGAAAAGAATCTTACTCGATAAGTGCAACTTTTGTTTATTTCTATCTTTTCTTCCTCTGGTTCATGATTTTGTTTGTGTTTGTTGTGTATTTTTATTATCTGGGCAGTTATTCTACCGCTATTTGTAAGTTCGTTGTGGGGACGTAATTAATGTGCAGCTGTTGTGATGGTAGTTGTATGAATGTATCTTTTAAATGAAAGTTGTTTATTTCGTGAGTTTTGTTTAGTGGTCGGTCGTGTTTTTTATTCTCAAAAATGGGTATAACGAAAAAAATTGCGAAACTATCAATTCAAAATAAAAGTGAGATTTTAGAAAAAATATATAAAAGCGCTTCAATAAAATCAATATGGAGTGAATATAATGTTCACAAATCTACAATAAGCAGATTAAAAGAAAAAGAGCATTTAATAAGAAGTTTTGTTTCGAATGCTGAATGTGGACCGAGGAAGAGGATTACATTAAAGAAGTGTGAGTTGCCTAAAATGGAAAAAGCCTTGTACAAGTGGTTCCATAAGCATAGGAAGCTTAATGTGCGAATTTGAAGCGAGCTCCTTAAATCAAAGGCGACCCAGTTGCACGAAAAAATTAAAGAGACAGCAGGGCGAGCAACGGTTGGTTGATTAATTTTAAAAAAAGACATGGAATTCGACTGCTAAAAATCTGTGGTGAAAAACTTTCCAACAAACAGTAGCTTTCTTAAAAAAAATTTGGGAAAAAATAAGACAGCTCGATTTGACTCCAAATCAAATTTATAATGCCGATGAGTCCGCTTTATTTTACCGACTATTGCTGAACAAAACACTTGTCAGCTTTAAGGAATCGTCGGCTCCTGGTAGAAGGACCAGTAAAGAAAGAATATCGTTTCTCGCCTGTACTAATGCTTCGGGTTTGCACAAAGTGAAGCTATTTCTCATCGGTAAATCGATAAATCCAATATCTTTTAAAAATGTTGACCCCAAACCCGTGGTATATAAAGCAAACAAAAATGCTTAGATGACCTTGGCTTTTTTTGAACAATGGTTCCACTCCACATTTGTGCCTGAGGTGAGAAAAATTCTTTTGATCGTAGGTCGCCCTTTTTAAAACGTTTTTCTGTTTTTTTGAAGTAAGAGTCTTTTTAAGATCAAAAGGACTTCCAGCCAAGGCGTTTCTACTCTTGGATAACGCTCCGTGTCACCCAAAAGATGGCGAGTTGAAAAGTGATGACGGCATGATTGTTGTCATGTGTTTTCCTGAAAATTGTACTGCTCTTCTTCAGCCAATGGATCAGTACGTTATAAATTTAACAAAGCTTCATTATAAAAAAAGTCTATTGGCCTTTTTAATTGGTTGTGAGGGATCATACCTCGAAGCAAAAATTAAAGCATTCAATCTCCGAAATGCAATTTGCCTGCTATCTAACGCATCTAACTGCAGGCAAGTTCAATTAAAAAATGCTGGAATGTGTTGATGGCTTCACATTGTGATTGGGAAGATGAAGATGAGTTACCTTTAAGCGCAGTCAGAGCTCAAATTATCAGTGAACACGCGGTTGTAAAATTCATATGAACTTTTTTCAATGATATGTCTCGCAGTGAATTGATTTCGAATGATGAAATAAATGATTGGGTTTGCGAAACCAATTACAACAATGAGGAAACTCAACAAATTGAAGAAAATGAGTCAGCCGGATCTGATGAAAGTGAACCCGAGGTTGATATTCCTGTTCCTAAAATAAAGGCTGAAGGTGCGATCAGACGGTCATCCGGATGACATGCTAACGTCGTCACTATGACGTAGAATTTGTCCTAAAGTGGTCATCCCGTGTGATCGCCCGTCATCCGGTATGTCATTGAACGTGTCAACCGGATGACACCCCTGATGACAGGATTTCTATGTCATCCAGGTGACTGATTTGGTTGAACGTGTGATCGCTTGTCATCGCTATTGGGACTGGATGACCAAATTTCTTTGACAGCGTGTCATCCGAATGACAATGTCCCATGGATGACATTACTTGATTTTTCTCATTGTCATCTAACATCGGATGACACGTGTGCATATAATAATTGAAAAAGTTAAGTTAATTTTGTTTCTGTGTTAAAAAAATGAGTAATAACGACTGTGAAGCCGATATTGTGGCTAAAAATAAAACACCCACGGCTTCAGGAAAAAAAAGATGCAGAAAAATATTATTTTCCTGGGACCGTGAAACAGAGACTTTAATTGCAGCTGTACAAATAAATCCTGTTCTTTAGGATAGTGGGCGGAAGGATTATAAAAATCCGAACTCGAAAATTGATTCCTGGAAACAGGTGGCGGTCAGTTTAAATATTGAGGGTGTTGACGATATTGAGGTGTGCCTTAAATGGCAATCATTTCGCAGTCATTTTACGGCCAATTTGGGCAAATTTCGAGCCAGAAAATCAGGCCAAGGGACAGGCGAAATTGGAAAAACATCGTGACCTCATCTGAGTGAAATGATGTTTTTGGAGTCTTCCGAAGTGACACCATCGTTTCCATCGACGTCCACATTTGAATTGGTAGGTACTCATTCTTCAAATGATCTGCTTTCATGTATGTATACATTGACACATTACTATATTCGTTTGTTTTTTTTTTAAGGCGGATGCGTACGATGATTCCTCAATTTTAAATGAGTTGACGCAGTTGTCAAATACTGAACCGTCCCTCGAAGCTGTCCAACCAACACCAGTGCCGAAAAAAGCAAAAGAGAGAAATAACGAGAACGCCGTCGTCAACAGCAACGCCATCACCATCGTTGTCCTCCAATTCCAATTCTGGTAGCTTTCGGAATTTGGCGGCTGAAGTGTTGGGGAAGATAGCACGCAGGCAAGATGATCGGCATGGTGTGTTCGGTGAACTGGTCGCATCACATTTGCGAAGACTTCCAGAAGACGCCGCCTTCAATTTGGATGGTAGAATCATACAATTGATTTACTCTCAGCCGACGCCTTCACGCACAAAAGTCACCGACGCGAACACCATAACGACTACTTATATTTCACCATAGCAGATAAACTCCACACCGAATCAGCAGCGGGCCGTCCATCGACCAATATCCCGCCGATTGGGATTACATCCTCCACTACCACATAATGAAATCCAAATAAGGGTGATTATTGGTTTTTATTTTTCTTCTATTCATTCAGTCTGAAGTAGTTGATTATTTTTCTATTATTACAGGGATCGTATGACCTGTCCTTTTTTTCAAATATATTAAATAAACACTTCTCTTTTCATTGGTAATTACTTATTATGTTAATATTTAATATAAATTCGTATTTTACTATAACAATATAAAAAAACTTCCGCCCCAATTCTCCCACGCTTCTTGCCAATTTATTTTGAACAATCCTCGACATTTATTGTTAAATTTTTTCGCAGTAAAACTAAAACACTTACTTAATATTATGTTTTTTTCTTTTTCAGTACTTTTTAATCATACAAACTTTTTCTGTTGTTTTATTTTTATTTTATTGACTGCCGTTTTAATTTTTTGCAAACAACTAAATACAAATTGTTATCAGTGTCATTACTGTCATCCGTGCCATTAGTGTCATCTCGTGTGATGGCTTGTCATCCGGCTATGTCATCCAGGCATGTCAACCGAATGACAAAGCAAGCGTGTAATCTATTTTGGGACAAAATCACACTCGGATGACCGAACGGATGACACTGTGTGATCGGGTGTCATCTAGCGGATGACACGCTCGCAGAAGACATGCAAATGACAACCGAATTACAAAAGTTCTCTGACGTCACCATGTCATTCGGATGACAAGTTTAGATGACCGTCTGATCGTACCTTGAGACTACAATAAAAAGCATAAACACAGCAATTCAATGGGCTGAACAAAACTCAGTCCCTATAGAAAAAATTTTTAATCTTCAAAAATTACGAAAAATGGTTATACTAAAAAATCAACAAATTCAACAATCCAAACGAAATTGCCCAATTAAAAAAAAAAAAAAAAACAATAAGTTGCTCAATATGAAAATTTATGTACTAAATGAATTATCTTGTTTCCTTTCTTTTTTACACAAATATTATAATAATAAAAAATGTTGGTGCTAAATAAATTGAATTCTTTTAAAAATTGACTCGGCTATTGCAACAACCTCGGTCATTGCAACTAACCTCGGTTTCTATTAGTTCCGATAATCGAGTACGTACTGTATATTGCACTCAAATTGACACCACAGAGTCATTTGATCTTGAGCTCTTTTGGTGCAGGTATGGATACAAATGCCAGTTTGCTTAAAAAAAAACTTTATTTTCTCTCAACTTCCACTTAAGAACTAGACTAACATATCGTTTTTACTTATACTTATAGCTACACATTTGCAAACGTAATCGTATTTTCGTGGAAAAAGAATTTGTCTGATGTTAGCTTGTCACTTCATTCCAAGAGCATGTACTGATCATGCACTATTGACTGCAAAGTGTGCATATGGGGTATGCGTGATCATTCACCTGAGTAATGGTAATAGTGATGCATATTTGCATGGTAGGATTGGGAAGATGGCGAAGTAACGGGAAAAGGGGGAAGTGGCATCTACTGTCATTCAATGCCTTTATCATTGGTTAGATTGGCAAGAGGAAGTAGGAAGACCAACGGAATTAAAAGGTAGCGGTCTCTGAGACGTAACTCCTCCCCGCATACGATTCTGCTCCGAAGAATCAATGTTCTGAACTTTTATTTTAACATTTGTGTATCATAATTTTTCCTTCTAAAAATAGTGATCACGAGTGCAAATATGATCAGAAATATTGTTACAGAGTTTGCATATTCATAAATTGTTTTTCTGTTTCTTAATTCTTCTATTGTTACATTACTAAAATTTGGTGTAATAAAATTATCATATGTTATAAAATTCTCATACTTAATGCTATTTATTTCAATTTCACAATTTTCAAATCGTATTATATTATTGCCTTTGAGACTTATGCTAAATTTATGACATTTATGTTTTAAGTGTGTATATGAATATTTTTAATTATTATAATATTATTACTTAACTGTTTAATTACTACATATTTGCTTTCCTTAAAGCTACATGACGCATTTTGTTTGAACAGATTTGAAATACAATTGTCTTTTATTGGTTTTAAATTCTTAATGTGGATTGTTCCATTTACATCTTGGTAATTATTCTCATTGTTTGTTATAAATGTGTTAAAAGGCTAAATAAGTTCTAGTTTATTTTTGTTTGGTATTGGTTCTATTATTATTCTGTAAAAAATTACATTTGAGTATTGTGGTATCATTACAACGAATACTATTTCACTATCATATATTATAACGGAACGGTTTATATTTGTTAATTCCACAATTGTTATATTAAATTTCCTAATTTCTTCTGGCAGTAATAGATCTCTTCCTAAAATTCCTAATTGACTTGCCAGAAAATTCTCTTTGACTTTTCCTATCTGTTCCTTTAGGAGATGTATGTCATATTTTATCTGAAATATGATTTGATATGAATTTGATTTCTAATTGCTGTCTGTTAATATATTTTGTAATGGAAATTAAAAATATTTTCTGAAATATTAAATATATTGTTATTTTAATCTGAATTTTCGTATTTGTATTTGTGTTTAATTTGCGTCTTGTAAAACTTGCTACCTTTTTCATCTATAACGTGATCTTTATCTAAAATATCTAACGTACATTAAATTAATATTTGTATACCAGATGTCGATGTGTAGAATCTGGTTAGGTTTATCTGGTGTAGCAGTTAATTTTAGAGGGATTTTATTTGGATGTCGTTCATATTTGGCTTTATTACATATTTCGCAATTGTTTATAAATCTCTGGATTTTATCCTTGAGATTGGGAGCGTAATATATTTATATCTTTGATTTCCGCATATGTTTCGTTAATGCCTCTGTGGTTCAAAAGCTTATGCGTGTTTATAATTACTATTGCTAATTTTTCTGCGTCAGTGATGTCGCCTAGAAATTTAATGCATTTTATTGTTTTAAGTAATCGATTTTTACTGAAATATTTTATATACGAGTATGTGTCCTGAAACTTTGCAAATAAATGGTCGTAATTTGAAAATATACCTACTATTCCTTTAGGTGGAATAAATTTTTTCAAGATATCTAAAACGTAATTTTCTTTGAATTCTTTTAATTCTATAACAAGTCCTCTTTTGCAAAATTCTGTATGTATTTTATGTGTATTTATCGAGTCTGAGTTATTCAAAATGATTTGAGATTTGTAAATATTAACTGGTGTCTCTACAATAGGGATGTACTCGCTACTATCTTCGTTAGTACTATGGATTGTGGCTATGACAGATTGGTCGTCGAGATTTATGTTTTCTGCACTTGTGGTTTTGTTGACCTCGTTAAGGTTTTCCGAATTCGGTACATTTTCGCTTTAATGAATTCCTATCCTTGACAATCCGTCTGCAACTTGGTTGTCTTTACCTTTTACATACTCTATGTTGAAGTTATATTCTCCTAATTTGATTTCCACCTTTGAAGCTTAGCGTTTGGTTCCTTCAATGAACTGAGCCAGACTAAGGGTCGGTGGTCTGTTCTTAAGGTAAACTTCCTGCCATAGAGGTAAGGCCTAAAATATTTTGTGGCCCACACAATCGCCAACAACTCCTTTTCTATGGTGGAGTACCTAGTCTCATGATCACTTAATATACGGCTAGCGTAGCTTACTCGATGGTTTTCTTGTGTCAGGACGGCTCCCAAAGCGTGATTGGATGCGTCTGTTGTAAGTGTAAATTTTTTGCTATAATTTGGGTAATTAAGGATGGGATCTGATGTTATTAGTGCTTTCAAATTTTCAAAGCTCTCAATATATTCGGGACTATTCACATCAAGTTTTGCGTCTTTTTTTAGGAAAGCTGTCATATGTTTTGCCACCTTTGAATAATCCTTAATGAACTTCCTGTAGTATCCAGTAATGACTACAAACGATTTGATTTTTGTAACTTAATCTGCCATTTGGGGTGGCATATCCCTTTTCTAAGAATACTAGTTTCTGAACCGGTATCAATTAGTATTCTTAGATCATAGGTGTTAGTTTTAACAACTATATAGGGTAATTTTGGGGAAGATTGCCTTCTTGAAAATAGCTGAAAGAGTGTCCGTTGGTTCGACAGTATCTTCGTTATTCCTAGAATTACCCTGATTTGTTCTGAAATTTATATTGATATTATTTCTGGAGATGCCAGAGTTATTTTCGTTCTGTCGCCTTTTCTGTTCCCTACTTTCGTTATTATTATTAATACTATTCCTTTGGTTATAGTTACCGAAATCATTGCTATTTTGTGGTTTGTATTTTTCCTAAAATATTTTTCTAAAAATATTTTTCCTAAAATTTCCTGAGTTATTCTCCCGAGGTTGGTGACTCTCTTCTTGGTTGTCTGTTTGTCGCTTGTTATTTTGCTGTTTGTTATTTTTATAACTAGTTTGCATATGGTCTTGACCGTAATATGCATATTCTGTCTCGTGCAAGATTTGCATCACCTAAGATTCCTACAATATAGCAATCCTTTCATGGGCTCTGGTAATTTACTAATATAAATATTCAAAGCGGCCTTGCAGTTTTGTTCCAATTCGGAACTATTGGCACCTCTATCTATTTTTGTTTTGTTATTGAGACGTCTTAGGACTACTTTTATGTCGTTATAGAATTCCTGACAGTTTTTCTTGAATTGTATCCCCCTTAAATCATCGTATAGCTACTGATTTCCTATCCCCGAAGTACTGGAAGAATACTTTCTTTGTCTCATGCCAGTTCTTAACACTGTTGTTGATTTCAATTGCCTCTCTAGCTTTGCCTACTAATTTACTTTTTATAATGTTAAAGAAAATAAGCTGACTTGTTTCATCGTATTTACTGAGAGTTGGAAAAATTCTATCTACTAGGTCAGTGAAGCTGTGAAAATTGTTCCTATTACCATCGTAAGGAGGTAAATTACTTAAATACTTAATTGGGTCAATGCTTAAAATTAGGGCGCTGGTTCCTGTGTCGCTATTTCTAAATTTCTTCTTTGTTCTAGCAGGATTCGTCGTTTGATTTTCCTTAATTCCTCCAGGGCTTATCACTTTTTAGGTTTATTGTTATTATTGTCTTTTTTCTATTTTTTTTATTTTTATTTTTGTATTCGTATTCACTCTCTTTTTTTTTCTTACTTGTATTTTTATTATTCTTTATATATTGTTTCCTTCAACAAAACTCTTTTCCTTTACACGTATTCTTCACATTTTCTACCTCATCAGCGTTTTTGTCTTTTAAACGGATCTTTTCACCTTGTTTTTACTTTTTCACTTTTTGCGGCGTTTTTGTCCTTAAACGGATCTTTTCACCTTATTTTTATTTACTTCTCCTTTATCGGAGTTTCATTTATTTCTCCTTGAACGGAGGACCGATTGCGCCAGTTATTTGCTTTAAAAAAACAACTTTATTTTCTCTCAACTTCCATTTACGAGTAAGAACTAGACTAACATATCGTTTTTATCTATACTTACAGCACAGATAATAAATCTATACAGATGTCATATTCCTATGAGAAGTTGTGTCCTATGAAAATGAAATCGAGCTAAGAAAAGAGCTTTTTAAAAAGCTGCAAATTCTTACAAAGAGCAGAAAAATCATTTTATTTGTTTTCGCTTTTTGCTCTTGCCACTTGTCACTCACACATGCAAAGTCGATTATCTCCTATCACACTCCTATGCAAAAACAATACGTGAACGAAAGAAATAAATAAAGAAAAAACATGTGTTGACGTTGACCAGCCCAACCGGTTTGCTTGGGTTTATGTAGGTGTGCTTGTTATTATGTCTGTAACTTGTTATGCAATATAAATTAAATGGGGGTAGGAATATAATTTTGAAAATCATGAGATCGATGGTCCGTGAAGTTGGATGTGCTGGAGGGGGTGGATATGAAGTTGCACCACACTATAAAAGTGGTTGATATTTGAAGCACGAGGTGTTAAGGGCTAATACATGTTATGGGGTTGAAGATATACATACATATGTACATGAGCGTTAGAGCAATTTCCCGATTTTAATTTTTGTCAAATTTTGTGCTCAGGATATTAAGTACCTACAAAATTTGATAAATATTCAAGCATTAAGCAACATCGAACTTATTCGGAAAATGTATATTTAAGAGTAACTATTTGGTCCTTTTTCTTTCAAGTTATGTAAAAGGGAGTTTTTAAAACTGTACGCAAAATATTTGTACGTAAAGATCAAAAATCTTCAATTCCGAGACTCGCGGACAACGCAATAATGTAAGGCCGAATATATGGTAGTTCGAACAAGTGGTATGGGATCTCAACCAACTTGGAGGTGCTGTACACTGCTGGAAATATCTGGCGAAAGATCGCGCCAGGTGGAAAGGCTTGTTAGTTGAGGTCCTGGTCCACCTCGGACTGTAACGCCACCTAAATAAGTAAGGAAAATATTGGAAATATTTTTCCGACAGCCATGAATGAGCCATATTTGAACTAGCAAAATCAATACTATATGTTGGCAGCGCCATAATTATTATTATTCATATTTTGACATTTACATTATTTTCCATTCTTGCTTATTTTCACACTTTATTCTCTCTCTTCTTGCTTTTTAATTTGAACTCTTGTGCCAACCAGACGTATAATAAAACACGTGAAATAAAACAGATTATATTTATTGATATTTTATTTCTATTAAAACAAGCTTGTGTGATCACAAGAGATCACAACAGTGACGACGAGGATTTTAGGCACTATCAATTTTATCAATTCATTCTCCCATCATGGAAGAAACATTCAAGAAGTTGCTCCAGAAGATGCAGGAACAGCAACACAGAGACAATCTGGCAATGCAAGCGCTGGTCTCACAGCTGCTATCACAGCAACCAGCGGCAACATCCAACACAGGCAGCGTTAAAGGTGAGAACAAAAGCCCAGAATTCATCATGGAAGCACTCGCTTCAAACATTACGGAATTTTGCTTTGAGATTGCAAATCATCTCACATTCGACACGTGGTATGCTCGTTACGAAGGTCTTTTCGAAATCGATGCTTCAAAATTGGACGATGCAGCCAAAGTCAGGCTTTTATTAAGGAAACTCAATTCCATCGTTTACAGCAAGTACATCAACTACATTCTACCAAAGCACCCTCGTGACCTTACGTTCAAGGAAGCGGTGCAAAAGCTCAATCAGCTATTCGGCTCTCAAACATCACAGTTCATTTTAAGATATAACTGTCTACAGCTCACAAAAGAATTACATTGCGATTTCATCACATATGCAGCTGTAGTGAACAAACATTGCGAATAGTTCCAGCTGAAAGATCTATCCCTAGATCAATTCAAATGCTTGATATATGTAATGGGAATGAAATCAACATCTGACTTTGAGATTCGCACCAAAATGTTGACCAAGTTGGACAGTGAAGGCTCTACCATTACGTTAGATGTTTTATCAAGTGAGTGTCAACGTTTAATCAATTTGAAAACAGACACAGCACTCATCGAGAATGTCAAAGCTGATGTACTAGTGAACCGACTACATACCACCAACAATATAAGCAAGTTAAAAACTATCCCGAAATCCCCATGCTGGTTCTGTGGTAACATGCATTTCGCCCGCGACTGCTCATATGCCAAACACAAATGTGGGCAATGCAACACTATAGGCCATAAAGAAGGGTACTGCAATGTGGGGAGGAAGCAGAAAAACAAAAGTCATAAACACAACAGATCGAGAGCAAAGATGAATTATAACAACAAAACATTCAGGCCAGAATTAAAAAGCATATTCATCACCAACAAAATTGATCCATCGGAGCGGAAGTATATAAGCGTCAACATAAATGGTACAAATATCGACTTGCAGTTGGACACAGCATCTGACATTACAATAATATCAGAGAAAAACTTCAAAAATTGTAATGTTTCACTTGTCGACAAAGTTATACACACAGCCAGAAGTGCAACCGGCAAATTACCATTGTCAGCTCAATTTGATTGCAATGTAAAATTCGGAACGAGACAGGCATATTCGACATGTTATGTCACTCCAATCAACAATTTAAATGTTATGGGGCTCGACTGGATTAAGGCATTAAAACTCGAAGATATGTCAATAAGTGCAATCTGCAATCAAGTCACAAGGGAAAACCGGGAAAGTTTTAATGAATCTATTCAAAAAAATATTTCACTTTTAAAACTTTCTTTTCCAGACGTATTCAATGAATCATTAGGCCTGTGTAGCAAAACAAAACACATCTGGTGGCAAAGCCAAACATCCAACCAGTTTTCTGACCAAAGCGACCAGTCGCTTATGCTGTCAAAGATCTTGTTGAAGCAGAACTGCAGTGACTACAAGACACCAATGTGATTTGGCCAGTTAACTACTCGGAGTGGGCTACCCCTATAGTTGTCATAAGGAAATCGAATGGAAGCATACGCATTTGTGCAGACTTTTCCACTGGTCTCAACAATGTGCTCGAAAGTGATCAGCATCCTCTTCCCTTGACAGAGGATGTTTTCGCAAGACTGCTCGATGCTCGATTCTTTAGTCATATAGACTTATCAGACGCTTTCTTGCAAATTGAAGTGGACGAAGAGTCAAAGCATCTACTCACTATCAACACACACATGGGTCTCTTTCGATACAACCAAATGGTGTGAAAACGTTCCCGTCAATTTTCCAACAATTCATGGACCAAATACTTGCTGGACTGTCAGGCGCAGCAGCATATATTAATGACATCTTTGTATCCGGGACAGACTTGGAGGAACACAATAGGAATTTGCATGAGGTTCTGTGTCGTAACCAGGACTATGGATTTAAGGTTAAATTCGCTAAATGCAAGTTTTTTGTCAACGAAGTCAAATACCTTGGGTACGTCATTAACCAACACGAACTTCATCCCGATCCTGAACGCATATTGGCCATCAACAACATGCCAGAGCCAACAAACGTGTCAGAACTTAGGTCTTTTCTTGGTGCTATAAACTTTTATGGCAAATTTGTGAACGACATGCGCAAACACAGAGGACCATTGGATGAGTTGTTAAAGGCAAATACACGGTGAATATGGACAGAAGACCACCACAATAGTGTCGTTCGCAGATCTCCGAGGAGAATAGATGTGTCTCGGCGTTTCTTAAAGTGAAAGACTGAAAAAGGTTTTCTTCATAAAAATAATTGGTCGCAATTTTCTCAGTTGACTCGGTAGCCATACGGTTAGCGGCGTCGGTTAACAAATCGTGGGATACCGGTTCGAATCCCGGTTGAGACTTATAAAGTTAATTTTTTTTTTTTGTTGTTTTGTTTTTTTTTCCCCTCAAATTGTGTACAAAAAAAAAATAAAACAAAACCAAGTGATGGATGGTGGAGAGCGCCCGCCAGCAAAAGGATGAAGAGGTTGAATACCCCTCCTAATCTTTCAAAAAAAAAAAAGTGCTGTTTCCACAGCTGAAGACGATAAAGAGGAGGGGGGCTCCAACAGCTTCGCCTCTCTGGCGGATCTGGATGACGAAATTAACAAGATAAAAAGCAGCATACAAAAGCTGGAGCAAGACATGCTTGCTACTAAACAGAGGCAAATTGCACGAAGGCAGAGGGAGCAATCAGAAGTAGAGAGCTCCCTAAAACAACAACAACAAGAGCAGAAACAGCAACTGCAGCAACAACAAAACCATCAGCAGCCGAAGAAACAACTGCAGCAAAAGCAACAGCGGCAAGAACACCAACAACAACAAAAACAACAACAGCAGCAGCAGCAACAACAACAACAGCAGCAGAAGAAGAAGAAAGAGAAGGTGCCTCCGATCAACACTTACAAAATGGAGGTAAATGCAACCAAGGACCTGTGTAAGTTGGTCATTGGTAATAATTTTAATATAAAGAGATTGGGGAACGATCGCCATGCCATCCACTGTAATACAGTGGAGGGCTACGCGAAAGTGAAAGAGCTCCTAAAGGAAACGACAACGGAGCACTACTCATACACACCGAAGTGTGAAAAGCGGCAATCGATGCTACTGAAGGGGTTGGAACCGTCTTCTGATCCTGAGGAGATCCTGGCACTGCTCAAAGAGAAGGAGTGCGAAGGACTCAAGTTTGTGGGGGTAAAGCCATTTACCACAGCTAGAGCCAGGCAGGAGAAACGGAGTCTGCCGTTCTTCCTGGTGCAGCTCAGTCCCGAAAGCCGTCTGGATAGTCTAAGGAGTATCAATGTCCTAGACTACCAGGTGGTTCACTGGGAAAAACTAAAAAGGAGCGAAGGCGTTATACAATGCGTTCGCTGCCAGAGGTTCGGGCACGCCGCGTCGAACTGCCAAATGCAGCCTCGATGCGTGAAGTGCGCTAAGAACCACAGTTCCGAGGAGTGTGCTCTGGGTGTTGACGGAGCATCCGATAGATCGAAGCTCTCGTGCGTGTTATGTGGAAACGTGGGACACACCGCAAACTATCGGGGTTGTCCTAAGTTCGCTGACATTAAGAAAGCAAAACTGGCTCGGCAGCAGAAGGTGGAGGTCAAACGTTCACCTCTTATATTTCAAACACCAGCCGTCACGTCCCAAATTTCCTACGCCCAAATGGCGTCAGGTAGGGGGGCTACGGTACAGCAAGCGACTGTTGCTTCTCCGGCGCCAATGCCGAGAACAACGGAAGCTGCACCTAACATGCTAGCCATCTTGCTCGCAATCCAAGGGCAGATGGCTCAGCTGCAAAAGCAGGTGCAAGAACAGGCCAAGCGGGTGGACCAGATTTACGCGCTGCTGCCGGGCTTAACGCAACACATGTCGTAATGGGTACGCACATGGTGGAGCAAACTTTGAAGGTCCTTGCGGTGAATGTTAATTCACTGATTAGGATCGAACGAAGAGCCGCGATGTTTAAATTGCTACAAGACCAAACTCCTGATGTGCTTTTCGCTAGCGAAACCAAACTAACCGATAATCACAAACTGGAGTACAATAATTATATTGTTAGAAGAAGAAACCGGCCCAGATCCAAACGTGGAGGTGGTGTCGCGATCTTCATTAAAGAAGGTATACAATTTCACAGAGTGTACAAGGGAGTGTTGCGCAGGTTCCGGGTTTTGGAGGCAGTTACCATTTACATTCCGCTTCGCAGTGGAAAGCGGCTGTACTTGGCCTCTGTTTATGCACCTGAGGCTTCACAATCCACCCTATTTATTACAGAGCTCGACACGCTTTTTCGACTTCTGAGGCTGGAATCGGGGGAGAATTATTTTATAATCGGCGGGGATTTCAACGCTAGACACAGAGATTGGGGAAATAATTTGCCAAATACTAGAGGGAACCTACTACTCGATTGGTGGGGTCAGCACGATGTCATGTACAGACTCGGTCTTAAAGCGACGGATAACCCGTCGTTTCCCAGAGGCGGGTCTTATTTGGATCTACTGCTGTACGGCGAACGTATACGACTGACAGGTACGAATTTACAAACGCTAAACTGTCTGCGCACATTCGTGTATGACAGCGACCATTGCGGTTTTAGCACCGAAATGACAGTTCCCAACGAAATTGCGGAATTGGAGGAGTTTGTCCAAAGATATTCTTACAACTACAGTAAGACTCGATGGACGCGCTTCTCCGCAACCTTGAACAGAGCGCTCTCCTCGAACACGCGCCACCCACCGTCCAATAGGAATTTGTCAAACGAGGAGATCGACAATTACCTAAAACAGATGGACGAGACAATTAAACAAACTATGGACACTACAATACCGCGGTATCGACGTACAACTAACGAAGACCTGTTCCGCAATCCTACTATTGACGCACTGCACCGACAGAAAAGTAGACTTCTGTCAAGACTCAAAAACTTGTACAGACAGTTAACTGACAGACAAGATCCGGAGATTAGGACGCTGAAGTCGTCGATTAAAAATGTGCAAAAGTTAATAAAAGAAAATTACAGAATTGCTGTAAGCTCATATTGGAACAACAAGGTTCGGGCTGTAAACACCAGCAACTCGAACATGTTTCCGCAAATCAATAAACTATTTCGGAGAAAAAAACAAAACGACCTTCAGTGTCTTAAAATAGCCCGGACAACAGAAAACGAACGGTTACTGACAATAGCAGGTATTGATCCAAATGAAGCCGCTGACGATGACGACTTCTTTGTGATCAAGGATCCGCAGGAGAAGGTTGAGACCATAGGGGCGACTTTCCAGGAAGTATACAAGGCCACTGATACCATTGGCCCTAATTGCGTCCTGGACAGTCGCGTCTTGGTACACGACTTCTGCATTCGAAATGAAATAGGGAACTGGCGATCCGAGGGCTCTGGTTTCACCCGGTTTAGCGACGAAAATATGGCAAATAACGTCATTGCCAGAGAAGGTGACCTACCCCCGTTCATTTCGAAGCAAAAACTCCGTGAGATCTTCGACACAATCAGGGCTAAGAAGTCAGTGGGGACCGATGGTATTCCAAACATCGTGCTCCGACATCTTCCTCTAGAAGCAGTGGACATTTACACCACCCTGTTTAATAATGCAATGAATAATGCACATTATCCAGCGCATTGGAAAACGGCGGTGGTTCAACCTATCCCCAAAAAGGGAAAGGATATATCCAATCCGGCGAATCTCCGGTCGATAAGTCTCCTTCCGAATATCAGTAAGGTTTTTGAAAAAGTAATCAATAGAGCTCTGTCTAGGTGGGTTGAGGACAAACATATAGTTCCGGATAATCAATTCGGTTTTAAGGCGGGACATGATATCTCACATGCCGCGTCTAAACTGGTGTCCGATATCCAATGGAATAAAGGCAAAAAACAATGCACTGGTGCCTGCTTTGTTGACTTGGAGAAGGCCTTCGACACCCTATGGTTAGAGGGTCTTTTCTATAAGCTGACTGGGCTAGGGATCAGTAAACCACTCTTGTACATTCTTTATAATATGCTAACCAACAGACAGTTCATCGTGAAAAATGGTGATGTGACTTCTGTTGGAATATTTCAAATTAAAAATGGTCTTCAGCAAGGCGCGGTCAATTCGCCGATCCTATTCAATATTTGTACAAGCGACTTGATAGGTTCACTTCCCCATACTATTGCGTACGCAGACGATTTGGTAGCGTACAGAACAGGTCCAAAAATCGAGGTCATTAATACTCTCTTGCAGCGTGACTTCGATAAGATAAGACGATTTTGCGATGACTGGAAGTTGAAAATCAACTTTCAGAAGTCGGAAACCATTCTCTTTAGGACGCCGTTGTCTGGAGCCTCTAGGGATACCAGAAAAATTGGCGAAAGTTCTCAATCATTGGACAGTACGGACAGCCTCTTGCCTGTCGAAATGTAGTCAGATACCTTGGGATCTGGCTAGATCAGTTTCTGTATTTTGGCAAAAATGTAGATGCTGCTCTGGCCAGAGCTAAAGGTGCTTTTGCCCTTACAAAGAGACTGTTTTATAGCAGCCAACTCGACGTGAGGGAAAAAGTTAATCTGCTACATGGCCCTTATTAGGCCCATGCTGGTATTTGGTTGTCCCGTGTGGTTCAATGTACGAGCAAGCTTAATGGAAAAGATTCAGGTGTTTGAGAGGGCTTGCCTTAGAGTCGGAGTACAAGAAATTTTATCCTAATGAGGTCCTTTACAATAGGGCGAACCTAATACGAGTGGACAACTTCGTAATTAAGCTGACTCGAAGGCACATTGCAAGAGCAATGACATCGATGAATAACCTGATATCTGGGGCTTACTACCCCAATTACCTTTACCACGAGAGTGTGCGATCTGACGGCTTCGTTCCACCGGAAGCATTCCTCTACCTAGATCAGAAAGGGTTGATTCAGGATATATCAGCGGTCCCGTTAATCTTCCATGTCGCTCGGACAGCTGGGGACAGGCGACTCAACTACAACAGAGACGTCGCACATGGCAGTGTGGATCGACTCAGGTTCAGTAGGGCGGTGGGGAATCGCGATAAGAGGGATGTCGTTCGGCAGCACCAGCATTTCTGGTGGTTGAATGATGGAGAATTACGGACCAGCCTGACTAATGAGGCAGAGCTGACCAATCTATTTGCTCAGTAAATAGCGATGGCCAACTTACATAGGTTTAGGTTAGCATTTAAGTAATATATGCATGTGTTAGTGTATATAAAGGTATACACTAACATATGTATATTATTCTGTATAATGTCTAAGTGTGTTTGGGTATGTAGGTTAAGTAGACTAAGGTTGATTTTAAGTTAGATATTAAGTTTTTATAAAAAATAAAAAATTGTCCTTATGCTAAGTTTTTGTAATCAATTTTTTTTTCTTAGCCCTAAATATATAAAATAAATATTTCCAAATAAAATGTAAATGAAGTCGAAAGACATAGATATAAGAATTTAGAGTAGCTTAGAGTGCCTGTGTGGGGCAAGTAAGTTAGTATAAGGTTGTTAAGTAATTTTAAGCTAGCATTTAAGCATTTTTTGTTAGTATGTAAGAGTTATTGATTAGAAAATAAAATGCGTTTAAAACTAAAAACTAAAACTAACCACCACAATAGTTTTCTCAACCTGAAAAAGATTCTCTCATCTGACCTGCTCCTAGCTCATTACGATCGCGATCGCTCACACCAGCAGAAAAAGCATATAGTCAGATTGAAAAGGAGGGTCTCGCCCTTGTCTTTGCAGTGACTAAATTCCACAAAATGGTTTTTGGTCGAAAGTTCAAACTCCACACAGACCATAAACCACTTTTTGCCATTTTTGGGAAAAAGACAGGAAAAGCCGTTCATCAAGCAAACCGTCTACAACGCTGGGCAGTCAAGTTATTGGCATACGATTTTGACATCAGCTTTATTTCAACCAGTAGCTTTGGATATGCAGATCTGCTGTCACGGCTCATTGATAAAAATATCCAAGTGGCGAAGGATTTTGTTATTGCATCAATCAAAATTGAACAGGAGGTTAAACAAATTCTTTCAGACAATCTCGGAAATCTGCCAGTTACTCAGCAAATGGTTAAAGTTGAATCGGCGAAGGACAATACACTGCGCCGAATATTTCATTTTGTGGCTAATGGCTGGCCGAGCGAAATCAAAGAAAAAAATGAGTTAAAGGCATTTTTCAACCGCAGAGAAGATATGAGCATTATCGACGGATGTCTCATGGTTGGCCAACGAATCGTCATTCCAAAACTGTATAGAAGAAGAGTTCTCAAACAACTCCATCGTGGCCATTAAGGCATCGAAAGAACAAAATCTATAGCCAGAAGTTTTGTTTATTGGCCAAACATAGACACCGACATCAAAACACTGGTCCAAAATTGCAGCAATTGTGCGACAGCAGCCAAGATGCCAACAAAAACATTGCTTCAGCCATGGCCCACACCAACGGAACAATGGGAACGTCTCCATGTGGATTACGCTGGACCAGTCGAGGGTAATTATTTTCTGGTTCTAGTGGACGCTTTTTCTAAATGGCCGGAAATAGTTGCAACAAAATCTATCACTACTCAGCGTACCATAGAAATTCTCAGCGATATATTCTCTCGATTTGGACTACCAAAAACGATCGTTTCAGACAACGGGATGCAGTTTAAGAGCTCGCAGTTTTAACAGTACATGGCAGAGAATGGTATCAAACATCTTTGCTCCAGGCTTTACAACCCGATGTATAATGGATAATCCGAACGATTTGTGGACACCTTCAAACGTTCGATGCTGAAGTTAAAAACTCAAAATCTTCAAACGTTTCTTCAATCGTATCGCTCGACACCAAACCGGAACAACACCAAATTCAAAGTCTCCAGCCGAAATCATGTTTGGTAGAAATATTCGCATCATTTTGAATCTTATTAAGCCAAAGTTTAATGAAAACTGCCAAAAACAAGTTGAGACTACAAATCAAAATCAAACATCCATGTCCGAACAATTTAATCGAAAATTTGGTACCAAATCGAGTTCATTCAACAGTCAAGATTTAGTTTATGTGAATATACATACTGATAGTAACAACTTCCAGTGGTAGCCAGGACAAATTGTTGATCGTTTTGGAAAGGTCATATATAATGTTTTGTTGCGGAGTGGCAGACTAGTTCGTGCACATGCCAATCAACTTCGAATACGTTATAGAGAAGACATCACCGCCAAACCTGAAGTCGAAAAACCATGGAATATGGCGTTGGATGTGTATGAATGTGATACAACACCTTGTGAAGTAGTTCCGCCACCAGACAGGGTTAACTCCCCCAACGTTATTCATATTTTGACATTTACATTATTTTTCATTCTTGCTTATTTTCACACTTTATTCTCTCTCTTCTTGCTTTTTAATTTGAACTTTTGTACCAACCAGACGTATAGTAATTTATTTTATTTCTATTAAAACAAGCTTGTGTGATCACAAGAGATCACAACACTATATAGAGTATGATTTTGTTCCTTGGAGTAGAAACTTTAGACCCAATTTGTTAAAAGCACCGGTTGCCTAGGCTTATTCTGGTGGTAACCTTCGACAAGGTGTCATTTGTTCAGTTTGCATTAACCCAGAGGAAGTGGAACTCCTCTAAAGTAATGAGTGTTTACAGTGACAAATTGTACGATTTGGTAGACGACGGGGTTATCTTTGCTCGACAAAATGTACTTTACAATGGTGGCAGATTTTGGCCATCCTGAAGTGTCTATATCAATGCGTACTATATCAAAACGTACCTTAAGAGTAAGGTAGACAATGTAAAAAAAGCTACGACCAAGGCTTTGAAGAAATTTAATCGAGATAACTTTGGCTATCAATGAGCTAAATTCAGCAACACTGGGGTTACTTTTATTTATGTTCCGCGCTCTTATTTTCCCAAATAAGTTTTCTAATGGATGTTGATTAAATTTATTTACATAAACGTAATATAAATCAACATGATTCATGAATAATGTTTCCCTTATTCTTAAAACGCTCTATATAGTTAGAGCCGAACCTTTGAAACAGAATGATCTATTTGTCGCGTTAATGGGTTTAATATTTATTATATAATCCTTCATTTATATTATACTAAATGGATATTTTTATCATTCCGTACAAGAGCTGGTTTTCCATTTAAAAGATCGAAAAGGCGATCTATTTTCTTAATAAATTCAGCTGTCGGTTTCGCAAATTGTGCTATATGGCCTGTAAATTGGTTCAGTTTTATTAAAGCTTCAATTCCACAGGATACACATCTGCTTAGAACCTGTGCAGCCAGCTTCACGTTCATCTTTTGAAATTCAGCAGGGTCAATACGTGCTGCTGTCAGTCTTGGGCATATTTTGGTAGTACAGTGAAAACTCTCTTGGGCGGACAGCGACCGTCGGGCATTTTTTGTCCGCTCAAGAGGAGTGTCCGCCTAATGGAGGGGTCCCCTCCATTATGATTAAAGTTTTTTTTTTAAATTAATTTATTAATTCAAGAGATCAAATTTCTTAGTAAATAGTATGATTTTATATTTGATTAAAGTTTTTAAATGTGTTTCACTAACGAATTTTTTTTTCATAATTGGTACATAAATATAGTGAAAACTCCCCTAAGGCGGGCACACCTCTTAGACGATATTTTCTCGTTAACCGTTATGTACACGCTAATTTTACATAGGATATTAAAATAACGCAAAATAAAATGACAACATTACTTAGCCTCTTGTCAACACATTTCAAAACCGCAAATATATCATTCGGGGAAATGCCCAATTTAATTTGTTTTGTTTCTACGTACATACGAGTATATGCATTTTATAATGTATTTTAGTGCTTCACGTTAGTTGCTGAGGGGTCCGCGTCCGGATAAGAGAGGTACCTTTTCACAATTTTTAAAAATATGTTGTCCGCGTCCGGTTAAATGAGGGTCTGTTTAAGAGAGGTAAAAATGTTCGAAAAAGAATTGAAAAACAATGGTTAACGAGAAAATGTCCGTCTAAGAGGAGTGTCCGCCTATTAGAGGTGTCTGTTAGTAGATTTTTCACTGTATTATTTTTTTCTGTATTATAAAGGTATTCAATTACCTTCGAACTAACAATTCCATCAAAAGTGGTCAAATTGTATTTTATTAAGTTGTTTCAAATACTTTTCTAAAGATGAATGATATTATACATTCCATATATGGATTTGTTTTTGTAAATAAAGCTTAAGGTTTTTTTCATTTATACTAAGCTTACTATATAAACTACGATTTGTGGGTCCTTGGTCACAGCAAATAGCTCTTACATTTAATTTCAGCTCTGCGCATATATCAAGGCAGTTATATACCTCAACGTCAAGTTCTTTGGTGGGTATATTGCTCGGACAGACGACGTGATATAAGACTTGCTTAAAATTTCCTTATATGCTCCGAATCATAAAGACGCATGCAGACTTAGCGTATCAATTATATCTTTAATTTGTTCCGTAATCAACAAAACCTTCAATTTCATCTTTAAATTTATTGTAGGTTAGATCCGTCTGAAGGCTCATCTCCTCAAATATTTGACATATTTTTTTAAAAAATCATCTCATTACTTTTGAGTCATACCACGTATATATTCCAATATATGTACTTAGTATTAGCTACATATATACCTGTATAGTAATTGTTCACTGCATTTTGATGAATACCAAGCAATGAATCGATTTTCTCTTGAATGTTTTGCTTTTTACGTGCTTGTAGTCTTTTCTTGTACTCTTGTTTTTGTGATCGGTAAGTGTGGGTTGTGGTAATCCAAAATTAAAAATTTTCCTAGAACCATTGTTCAAAATGGGTAGACGCAAACATTGCATCCAAGAAGAAAGGAACCGCATTTTTTTTTTTTATAATGAGCGCGCGCTCAAGGGGATTGAGTACCCTTAAGGTGATTGTACACAGCGCGGGCAAAGGAAATTTAGGGAGGAAGAAAAGAGATGTACCGATGTACATTGTTTTTAAATGTTTGAAAGTTATAACGACCAGGAAATACAGAGATCGGCAGGGCATTCCATAAGCGAGTTGTACGGCTTAGGAACGAATCACGATATTTTAGAGTACGTCCGAAAATGGGCTTGAGGGTATACTGATGAGCATTCATAGCGAGACGGGTGTTACAGTTGAAAGTTTGAATGGGCGGAATGCTACTGGCGATTTCAGTGGAGCACTGGTGGTGGAAATGGCGATAAAACAAAGTGAGACACGAGACATTTCGTCGGTGTTCGAGTGTGTCCATTGATTGACTGATATCGTCAATAAGTTTTATCGCACGGTTTTGAATACTATCAAGCAGGTGCAGAGATGTTTTAGGAGCACCTGACCAGATGTGGGAGTTGTACTCCAATTTTGGGCGGATTAATGCCTTCTATATTGAGGCCAGATCAGAGGGGGTAAAATATTTCTTACATCGCTTGAGGAGATATAGACATTTCGCAGCATATTTGGCGACATCAAATATTTGGTCATTCCAACGTAAGTTGTCATTGACACACATACCGAGAATGGAAAGTTTTTCGGTTTCGACGATGCAAGTGCCATTCATAGATAATGGCTGGGTGTTTAAATTTCGCTTTAAAGACAGCAGACAGCATTGTGTTTTGGAAGCATTAAATTCCACTCTGTTGATAGTTCCCCAATTGGTTATGCTGTTGATATCGGAATTTAATGAGATTAGCCGAAGAGCAGGGCCGTGAGTCCAGGAACGAATATGAAAAGCAGAGAGTACTGTCATCAGCAAAGGAATATATTGGATTAGAAGTAGCAGACAAGAGATCATTAATGAAAATGAAAAAGAGTGTCGGAGATAGCGCCCTGGGGCACACCAGCATTTATTTTGTGAATATCAGACTTGAAACCGTCCAAGACAACTTGAATTGAACGTTCCGAAAGGTAATTTTTAATCCATTGAAGAAGAGAGTCGCCGATCCCAAATGCACGCATTTTCGACAAAAAAGCCTGATGCCAAACTCTGTCAAATGCCTTAGAAATATCAAGTGCAACTATCTTGCTTTCACCAGATTGATGTACGCTTTGGTTCCACTTTTCGGTGAGACATGCCATCAAATCACCAGTGGACCTGTTGCTATGAAAACCGTACTGCCGGTCATTGAGAAGTTTTCGTGTTTCGAGATATTTCATGAGCTGACGATTTATCAGTGTTTCCATGACCTTGGAAGGAAGGGACGTAAGTGCAATAGGTCTGTAGTAGGAGAGAGAAGATGATTCGCCTTTTTTAGGGACGGGCTGGACAAAGAGAAAAACTTCAAAAATTGTAATGTTTCACTTGTCGACAAAGTTATACACACAGCCAGAAGTGCAACCGGCAAATTACCGTTGTCAGCTCAATTTGATTGCAATGTAAAATTCGGAACGAGACAGGCATATTCGACATGTTATGTCACTCCAATCAACAATTTAAATGTTATGGGGCTCGACTGGATTAAGGTATTAAAACTCGAAGATATGTCAATAAGTGCAATCTGCAATCAAGTCACAAGGGAAAACCGGGAAAGTTTTAATGAATCTATTCAAAAAAATATTTCACTTTTAAAACTTTCTTTTCCAGCCGTATTCAATGAATCATTAGGCCTGTGTAGCAAAACAAAACACATCTGGTGGCAAAGCCAAACATCCAACCAGTTTTCCGACCAAAGCGACCAGTCGCTTATGCTGTCAAAGATCTTGTTGAAGCAGAACTGCAGTGACTACAAGACACCAATGTGATTTCGCCAGTTAACTACTCGGAGTGGGCTGCCCCTATAGTTGTCATAAGGAAATCGAATGGAAGCATACGCATTTGTGCAGACTTTTCCACTGGTCTCAACAATGTGCTCGAAAGTCATCAGCATCCTCTTCCCTTGACAGAGGATGTTTTCGCAAGACTGCTCGATGCTCGATTCTTTAGTCATATAGACTTATCAGACGCTTTCTTGAAAATTGAAGTGGACGAAGAGTCAAAGCATCTACTCACTATCAACACATACATGGGTCTCTTCCGATACAACCAAATGGTGTTCGGTGTGAAAAGGTTCCCGTCAATTTTCCAATAATTCATGGACCAAATACTTGCTGGACTGTCAGGCGCAGCAGCATATATTAATGACATCTTTGTATCCGGGACAGACTTGGAGGAACACAATAGGAATTTGCATGAGGTTCTGTGTCGTAACCAGGACTATGGATTTAAGGTTAAATTCGCTAAATGCAAGTTTTTTGTCAACGAAGTCAAATACCTTGGGTACGTCATTAACCAACACGAACTTCATCCCGATCCTGAACGCATATTGGCCATCAACAACATGCCAGAGCCAACAAACGTGTCAGAACTTAGGTCTTTTCTTGGTGCTATAAACTTTTATGGCAAATTTGTGAACGACATGCGCAAACACAGAGGACCATTGGATGAGTTGTTAAAGGCAAATACACGGTGAATATGGACGGAAGACCACCACAATAGTGTCGTTCGCAGATCTCCGAGGAGAATAGATGTGTCTCGGCGTTTCTTAAAGTGAAAGAGTGAAAAAGGTTTTCTTCATAAACATAATTGGTCGCAATTTTCTCAGTTGACTCGGTAGCCATACGGTTAGCGGCGTCGGTTAACAAATCGTGGGATACCGGTTCGAATCCCGGTTGAGACTTATAAAAAAAAAAAACCAAAACCAAGTGATGGATGGTGGAGAGCGCCCCGCTCTTCCCATAACCGTGGCGAAAGCCAGCAAAAGGATGAAGAGGTTGAAATACCCCTCCTAATCTTTCAAAACAAAAAAAAAAGTGCTGTTTCCACAGCTGAAGACGATAAAGAGGAGGGGGGCTCCAACAGCTTCGCCTCTCTGGCGTCATCTGAGTCGGAAGACGAAGATGACGAAATTAACAAGATAAAAAGCAGCATACAAAAACTGGAGCAAGACGTGCTTGCTATTAAACAGAGGCAAACTGCACGAAGGCAGAGGGAGCAATCAGAAGTAGAGAGCTCCCTAAAACAACAACAACAAAAGCAGAAACAGCAACTGCAGCAACAACAAAACCATCAGCAGCCGAAGCAACAACTGCAGCAAAAGCAACAGCGGCAAGAACACCAACAACAACAAAAACAACAACAGCAGCAGTAGCAACAACAACAACAACAGCAGCAGCAGCAGAAGAAGAAGAAAGAGAAGGTGCCTGTTCGTGAATAAAATGTATAACTAATTTACATATATTTTTGTTAAAATAATTATTAAAATTGTAATTTATGTTAACACTGAGCTAAATTGAACTCTTATTTTATTAATAATGTAACCTATGAAACGTAACGTAGGATTACGTATTGTTATTTAGTACATTTATATTTTGTATGACATTTTGTAAGTCGAATATGGAAGTAATTTCCGGAAAAGAATAAAAGGGGCTCTCTTTGCTGTAACGCTAAAATCGAAAAGACGTGTTTTATTCAAAAACCGCATTTTTTAACCCATTACCCCACACAGTAACCCAAAAAACACTACACACCCCAACATTTGGTCCTTTTCGTGCCGGATAAAGACTCCCCAGTAAATTAAACATTAAAACATTTAAAAAAGAAAAAATTTATAAAGAAGAAAAAAGTGCAAAAGTGCAAGAACAAAAAGAACAAAGTGCAAGTGGAAGTACATGAACAAAAGTGCAAGTGCAAGTGTGCAATATATATATAGATATATATAAAACAATAAAAGTACATACACAGATTCCCTCGCGGTCGGTGTCTTGCCCCTTGTCTTTTTTCTTTTAAGACTTACAGACTCTCTCGGTGGTTGTGCAGAAATCGCATTTCCCGCGCCGTGTAAAAAATTTATTTCATCTTTAACCTCAACTGTCACCAGCTGGGCAAAGCTGACCAAAGGTCGTAAGTTGCTGAAATAAAATATTTAATTAAATATCATTTAATAAACTGTATCTAATAAAATTAAATTAATAAATACTTGATACACATACATTGGTTTATAATTAATTAATTTACAAAAAAATAAAAACCATTTAAAAATGTCGAAATTGTCCACGGGTGCAGACCAAAAAGGTGTTCTGGAGCAGATTCTTCGTGACCACTCCAACTTCAAAAAGACTGGAGCATCACGTCGTACAGCCAGCTATCTGTCAGGTCGTCTTCTTATTCTAGAAGGGAACATCAAGAATGCGCTTGGTCTTCAAGCGAAGATTCGACGAGGAGAAATTGAAGAAGGGCTGGAAGAAGAAAATTTTGATGAAATTTTTGATCTGCTTCAAGAAACATATTTCACTTACCGAGGTGAATTGGTCGATGCTATCGACAATTCCAAGTCAGCATCAAAGGAGAAGAATGTGGAAGGTGAATCCACAGGTGGTTCGTGTAATGAGCTTTCATTACCCCAAATTCAAATACCACATTTTGAGGGCTCGTACACGAAGTGGCGGGCTTTCCACGATGTCTTTTTGTCGTTAGTCCACACAAATAAAAAGCTGGGTGAAATCCAAAAGCTTCACTATTTGAAGTCGTCTCTTACAGGTGAAGCTGCTCGTTTATTGCAGCATTTAGGTTTGTATTCTGGCAATTATGACAAAGCATGGGAACTGCTTGTCGCCAGATACGACCACAAGCGAGTGTTGGTAAACGCTCATTTCCAACTTTTTTTTGAGCAGCAGCAGTTGACGAAGGAGACGGCAAGCAACATCAAATCTCTACTGGACACATCCTAGGAATGTTTCCACGCTCTGGGAAACTTGGAATTGCCGGTTGGTTCTTGGGAAGATATTTTAATTTATATTCTGGTGCAAAAATTACCTGCTTTTACTCAGCGTTTGTGGGAGGAGAAGTTGGGTAGTTCGAAGGATTTGCCAACACTGAGACAATTTACAGAGTTCCTGGAGACACGTTTTCGAATCTTGGAAGCAGTAGCTGGAACGAGTGGCATCAAGGTCAGCGGTTCTTCTGTACACAAAGGCTGTTGCGGTCGAGAAGAAAACGGTGTTGCACGTCGGGAAGAAGCAGTTTGCATGCCAAGTATGTGGTAGAGGTCAGCACTCCCTTCGAACTTGTCAGGAGTTCATTGCCATGGAGATCTGTGAACGATCTAAGGCTGTGGACAAAATCGGGGTTTGTCGGAACTGTTTGGCGTACAGTCACAAGACGAACCATTGTCAAAGCAGTGTGCGCTGCTATTACTGCCAGCAGGCACACCATTCTCTGCTGCATGTTAATAATATCAGCTCCAAACCTACAAGAGATTATAAAAATACAACAACAGGTACACAAACATTTCATATAAGGTCAATATTTTACCCACCTAAAGTAACCTCTTCTGAAGTACATAAGCCAAGTGTTCTTTTATTATTTTAATCTGAGGGCGTTAGTTGATCCTGGATCGGAAGCAACGTTCATTACTGAATCCGCTGTCCAGTTATTAGGGCTTCATCAGCGACGAACTATCATTCAGGTATCTGGATTGGGAAAGGTTAGCAGTGGTTCATGTCAACGGTATGTAAGTCTTACCTTTGGGTCTCTGGTAACACCTTTCGAGACAAATACCCCAGCCTATGTATTCAAGTCCCTGACTGGTCTTTTGCCGTCCAAGCCTCTAGTTCTGCAAAACTGGGAACATATTCAAGGTTTGAAGTTAGCTGATCCACAATTCGACAAGCCTGCGACTGTTGATATTCTCCTGGGAGCTGACGTTTTCTCTGAGTTTATTCTAGGATCCATTATACGGGGTGATGATGAAAGATCGCCAATCGCACAGGAATCAGAGTTAGGTTGGCTTATCCTTGGGAAGGTTATTTCACAAAATAAAAAACCTGTCCATAGCTTCTTACAGGTTCTCGATAACGACACTCAGCTGCGAAGGTCCTGGGAACTGGAGGAGTTCAACACTACGAAAACTGCGGAAGAGAAAACTTCTGAAAAGAATAACAACACAATAACAAGATCGCCTGATGGTTGATATGAGGTATCGCAGCCATTTACAGACGGATGTAAGCCTGGGTTTGGTGCCTCGAAGTTAGGTGCCTTACGTAGGTTTCATCAACTGGAAGGAAGATTCCAGGAAAACCCTACACTACACAAGGAGTACTCTAAGTGCTGGAACGAAAAAAAGGAGCTTCAACAGATGACAGAGGTTGACGAAACGAATACCATACTGGATACACCACACCACTTCTTTACTCCTCACCATGTTGTATTCAATAAACCGGAATGTAAGCCTGGGTTTGGTGCCTCGAAGTTAGGTGCCTTACGTAGGTTTCATCAACTGGAAGGCATATTCCAGAAAAACCCCACACAGCACAAGGAGCTTTCCAAGTGTTTAAAGGAATGCAAGAAGCTTCCTCAGATGACAGAGGTCCACAAAAAGAATACCTTACTGGATACACCACACCATTTACTTACTCCTCACCATGTGGTATTCAATAGACCGGAGTGTAAACCTGGGTTTGGTGCCTCGAAGTTAGGTGCCTTACGTAGGTTTCATCAACTGGAAGGAAGGTTCCAGAAAAACCCCACACCGCACAAGGAGCTTTCCAATTGTTTACAGGATGCAAAGATCTTCGTCAGATGCCAGAGGTTGACAAAAAGAATACCTTACTGGATACACCACACCACTTTTTCATTCATCAGCATGCGGTACTCAATGCGTCAAGTACAACTACTAAGCTTCGCCGCAGTCCTGCGTACTTCAAACGATTTATACGAAACTGCCGGGCACAAGCTGGAAAGAGATACAGAGGTCCGCTAAAGGTAGACGCAATCGGCATAAGACTGTTCGAAATTCCTCAAGGAGACACTGCCGTGGAGAAGTGGAGCGAAAATTATCTGTCCAGGATGAGACAGCGCCCGAAGTGGACAAGACGGAAGCCGAGACCAATAAGCGAAGACTCAGTCATCTTCAAGGACGAAAAAACTACCGCCGTTGCAGTTGAGATTCCGACGAATTATTGGCGCACATCCCGGAAAAGACGGACTTGCTTTATTGCTTTGAAAATTTTGCTACTTGCAATCAAATATTGCAAGCGAAAAGCTAGAAAATTTAAACAACACAACACAACATTTAAACGACACAACACAACATTTTAAACGACACAACACAACGTATATAAAACAAACACTTTAAATAAACTCAAATGAAAAATCAACGACATTTCTTCTTTCTTAAAAAACAATTTATTAAATTAATAAAACATAATAATACAAACTTATTCTATCCTAGAATCCCTACACTACACATCACACATACAGTCCACTCTAAACTACACAAAATCATTCATACCAGACAACGTTGCAGAGTTCCAACATTTTCAAAATGCCGACGGGAATTGTAGAATCAAAACCCCGACTGCCCTTGAAGTTTTTCAATGAACACTCAACGTTGTCCACTCAACACAACACAACACTTTAACATTTATCCCTTTTTTTAAAAACACATTTCAACATAAACACTCAATAATAATATCTACCTTAAACTAATCTTAACATAAATTACATAAATAAACAAAATAAATAATAATAATAAATATGTAAATAATAAAAAAAAAAAATGAATATGTCAAAAAAAAAACTTACTGAAGATGAATTGCAACAACAATTCTATACGAAAGCGGATTCATGGCTTTACACAAAAATGTAAATACCACACACACACCACACACACTAAGAAGGCTAATTCGGCCATCATCAAAACACTATCCGATCGCGAAAATTTCGTCGCACAGCATCGCGCTGCACAACCAAAGATTGCGTACGCGGAAAACAGTTATCGTACAAAATAACACCACAAATTGTATCGAATTTGTTGGGAAAATATTTTTTAATGAACTATTTAATTTTTTTTTTATTTTCCCAATTCTTTTTTTTTCTGTTATTTTGTTTGCACTGCACTCGAATATCACTTTCGCGAAACCAAAACCAATCGATGTACAACAATATGTACACACTCACGGACATATATACGATTGTGTACTCGAGCCGATGTACACAATTTAAAACGAAATCGAACTGCGCGAAGGAAGGGGAGCAGACAAGTAATATAAATAAAGACACTTACCTTTTTAACAAACAAAAAACTAAAAAAAGTGGGAAAAACCAACGAAAATAAACTAAAAAAAGAAAAAAAAACCGAACAACACACGCGATAGGAAATTGACCCAGTTTTGGTCAACGATCAAAACAAACTGTTGCACTATTGCAATTTGTCAATGACACATATTTTATCTCCCTTTGTTGCTCGTTTGTTATATCGTCGTCCTTGTCACCTACATGTAATGTTTCAAATTAATAATTACACGATTTTGTCTCATTTTACATGTCTAGTCAACACACTCACACAACACACAACTTTTATGTCAGAAGAGGTACAGTACGGTACAAGAGCGAGGACATTTGCGGACGAAATTCGTCCACCGGGCGGGAGAATGTTCGTGAATAAAATGTATACATATATTTTTGTTAAAATAATTATTAAAATTGTAATTTATGTTAACACTGAGCTAAATTGAACTCTTATTTTATTAATAATGTAACCTATGAAACGTAACGTAGGATTACGTATTGTTATTTAGTACATTTATATTTTGTATGCCAGTTTGTAAGTCGAATATGGAAGTAATTTCCGGAAAAGAATAAAAGGGGCTCTCTTTGCTGTAACGCTAAAATCGAAAAGACGTGTTTTATTCAAAAACCGCATTTTTTAACCCATTACCCCACACAGTAACCCAAAGAACACTACACACCCCAACAGTGCCTCCGATCAACACCTACAAACTGGAGGTAAATGCAACCAAGGACCTGTGTAAGTTGGTCATTGGTAATAATTTTAATATAAAGAGATTGGGGAACGATCGCCATGCCATCCACTGTAATACAGTGGAGGGCTACGCGAAAGTGAAAGAGCTCCTAAAGGAAACGACAACGGAGCACTACTCATACACACCGAAGTGTGAAAAGCGGCAATCGATGCTGCTGAAGGGGTTGGAACCGTCTTCTGATCCTGAGGAGATCCTGGCACTGCTCAAAGAGAAGGAGTGCGAAGGACTCAAGTTTGTGGGGGTAAAGCCATTTACCACAGCTAGAGCCAGGCGGGAGAAACGGAGTCTGCCATTCTTCCTGGTGCAGCTCAGTCCCGAAAGCCGTCTGGATAGTCTAAGGAGTATCAATGTCCTAGACTACCAGGTGGTTCACTGGGAAAAACTAAAAAGGAGCGAAGGCGTTATACAATGCGTTCGCTGCCAGAGGTTCGGGCACGCCGCGTCGAACTGCCAAATGCAGCCTCGATGCGTGAAGTGCGCTAAGAACCACAGTTCCGAGGAGTGTGCTCTGGGTGTTGACGGAGCATCCGATAGATCGAAGCTCTCGTGCGTGTTATGTGGAAACGTGGGACACACCGCAAACTATCGGGGTTGTCCTAAGTTCGCTGACATTAAGAAAGCAAAACTGGCTCGGCAGCAGAAGGTGGAGGTCAAACGTTCACCTCTTATATTTCAAACACCAGCCGTCACGTCCCAAATTTCCTACGCCCAAATGGCGTCAGGTAGGGGGGCTACGGTACAGCAAGCGACTGTTGCTTCTCCGGCGCCAATGCCGAGAACAACGGAAGCGGCACCTAACATGCTAGCCATCTTGCTCGCAATCCAAGGGCAGATGGCTCAGCTGCAAAAGCAGGTGCAAGAACAGGCCAAGCGGGTGGACCAGATTTACGCGCTGCTGCCGGGCTTAACGCAACACATGTCGTAATGGGTACGCACATGGTGGAGCAAACTTTAAAGGTCCTTGCGGTGAATGTTAATTCACTGATTAGGATCGAACGAAGAGCCGCGATGTTTAAATTGCTACAAGACCAAACTCCTGATGTGCTTTTCGCTAGCGAAACCAAGCTAACCGATAATCACAAACTGGAGTACAATAATTATATTGTTAGAAGAAGAAACCGGCCCAGATCCAAACGTGGAGGTGGTGTCGCGATCTTCATTAAAGAAGGTATACAATTTCACAGAGTGTACAAGGGAGTGTTGCGCAGGTTCCGGGTGTTGGAGGCAGTTGCCATTTACATTCTGCTTCGCAGTGGAAAGCGGCTGTACTTGGCCTCTGTTTATGCACCTGAGGCTTCACAATCCACCCTATTTATTACAGAGCTCGACACGCTTTTTCGACTTCTGAGGCTGGAATCGGGGGAGAATTATTTTATAATCGGCGGGGATTTCAACGCTAGACACAGAGATTGGGGAAATAATTTGCCAAATACTAGAGGGAACCTACTACTCGATTGGTGGGGTCAGCACGATGTCATGTACAGACTCGGTCTTAAAGCGACGGATAACCCGTCGTTTCCCAGAGGCGGGTCTTATTTGGATCTACTGCTGTACGGCGAACGTATACGACTGACAGGTACGAATTTACAAACGCTAAACTGTCTGCGCACATTCGTGTATGACAGCGACCATTGCGGTTTTAGCACCGAAATGACAGTTCCCAACGAAATTGCGGAATTGGAGGAGTTTGTCCAAAGATATTCTTACAACTACAGTAAGACTCGATGGACGCGCTTCTCCGCAACCTTGAACAGAGCGCTCTCCTCGAACACGCGCCACCCACCGTCCAATAGGAATTTGTCAAACGAGGAGATCGACAATTACCTAAAACAGATGGACGAGACAATTAAACAAACTATGGACACTACAATACCGCGGTATCGACGTACAACTAACGAAGACCTGTTCCGCAATCCTACTATTGACGCACTGCACCGACAGAAAAGTAGACTTCTGTCAAGACTCAAAAACTTGTACAGACAGTTAACTGACAGACAAGATCCGGAGATTAGGACGCTGAAGTCGTCGATTAAAAATGTGCAAAAGTTAATAAAAGAAAATTACAGAATTGCTGTAAGCTCATATTGGAACAACAAGGTTCGGGCTGTAAACACCAGCAACCCGAACATGTTTCCGCAAATCAATAAACTATTTCGGAGAAAAAATCAAAACGACCTTCAGTATCTTAAAATAGCCCGGGCAACAGACAACGAACGGTTACTGACAACAGCAGGTATTGATCCAAACGAGGCCGCTGATGATGACAACTTCTTTGTGATCGAGGATCCACAGGAGAAGGTTGAGACCATAGGAGCGACTTTCCAGGAAGTATACAAGGCCATTGATATAATTGGCCCTAATTATGACCTGGACAATCGCGTGCACGACTTCGGCATTCGAAATGAAATAGGGAACTGGCGATCCGAGGGCTCTGATTTTACCCGGTTCAGCGACGGAAATATGGCAAATAATGTCATTTCCAGAGAGGGTGACACACCCCCGTTAATTTCGAAGGAAGAACTCCATGAGATCTTCGACACAATCAGGACTAAGAAATCAGTGGGGACCGATGGTATTCCGAACATCGTGCTTCGACATCTTCCTCTAGAAGTGGTGGACATTTACACCACCCTGTTTAATAATGCAATGAATAATGCACATTATCCAGCGCATTGGAAAACAGTGGTGGTTCAACCTATCCCCAAAAAGGGGAAGGATATATCCAACCCGGCGAATCTCCGGTCGATAAGTCTCCTTCCGAATTACAGTAAGGTTTTTGAAAAAGTAATCAATAGAGCTCTGTTTAGGTGGGTTGAGGACAAACATATAGTTCCGGATAATCAGTTCAGTTTTAAGGCGGGACATGATATCTCACATGATAAGTCTAAACTTGTGTCCGATATCCAATGGAATAAAGGCAAAAAACAATGTACTGGTGCCTGTCTTGTTGACTTGGAGAAGGCCTTCGACATCGTATGGTTAGAGGGTCTTTTCTATAAGCTGACTAGGCTAGGGATCAGTAAACCACTCTTGTACATTCTTTGTAATATTCTAACCAAGAGACAGACATCGTGAAAAATGGTGATGTGACTTCTGTTGGAATATTTCAAATTAAAAATGGTCTTCAGCAAAGCGTGGTCAATTCGCCGATCCTATTTTACATTACACAAGCGACTTGATAGGTTCACTTCCCCATACTATTGCATACGCAGACGATTTGATAGCGTACAGAACAGGTCCAAAAATCGAGGTCATTAACACCCTCTTGCAGCGTGACTTCGATAAGATAAGACGATTTTGCGATGACTGGAAGTTGAAAATCAACTTTTAGAAGTCGGAAACCATTCTCTTTAGGACGCCGTTGTCTAGAGCCTCTAGGGATACTAGAAAAAATTGGCGTAAGTTCTCGATCATTGGACAACACGGGCGGCCCCTTGCCTGTCGAAATGTAGTCTGATACCTTGGAATATGGCTAGATCAGTTTCTGTATTTTGGCAAAAATGTAGATGCTGCTTTGGCCAGAGCTAAAGGCGCTTTTGCCCTTACAAAGAGACTGTTTTATAGCAGCCAACTTGATATCAGGGTAAAGGTAATCTGCTACATGGCCCTTATCAGGCTCTTGCTGGTATTTGGTTGTCCCGTGTGGTTCAATGTACGAGCAAGCTTAATGGAAAAGATTCGGGTGTTTGGGAGCGCTTGCCTTCGCTTGTACAGAACACCAGAGTCGGAGTATAAAAAATTATATCCTAATGAGGTTCTTTACAACAGGGCGAACTTAATACGAGTGGACAACTTCGTAATTAGCTGATTCGAAGGCACATTGCAAGAGCAATGACCTCAATACGGTCAACTGCTTGCTTCATGCCTCCTAGCAAGATTAACTCTTCCAGATTGTGTCATGTCTCCTCTCACATTTAAGCGCATCGAGTTGTCTATGGGACGAATCCACTTTCGCACTGGTTTAGTAAGAAGAGTACTCAAGGATCTCAATAAACACAAATCGCCTGTTAAAATAAACACAATAATATAAATAAGAAAGTCTATTATATCATTTTATTTGCTATTTTGTATCTTCTATTGTTGAACACAAAGTTTAGTTTGAATTTTAAAATTTTCTAAGAACGAAAAATTAGTTCAGTTCACTCCGCTGAAAAAAAATTATTCATTCAGCACATTCAAACTCATACCATGTTGCGGAATCACATGAATTGAAATTGATGTATACGGGCGAAAAATACGGGCTGCATCTACAGCAGCTGGTTTCACAAACGGAGTTGTAACCTTTAATTTCTTTTCTAGCCAACAGCCGATTGAGATACAGTGCTATGTAATCTCGAAACTTGCCCCGTATATGAACTAAACTAAACTTAATTCAACCTCGGTTAAGAAAATCCTCTCGTCATATATAATAATATATATACATTAGCGGATCCTAAATTTAATGTGACAAGTTACACCGGCGTTCTCGTTGGAGCTGATAAGGTGTTCAGCGTTTTTTATGGATCTGTTATTCGTGGTCAGCATGGTCAGCCTGACCTTATACCAACAATTTTCGGTTGGGTTCTGAGCGGAAGCATCAAGGCAATCAAAGATTTGATATACAGTACGTACTCGATTAACGCAACTCTCGATTCACGCAACTCCTCGATTTTCGCAACAGGTAAATTTTCACAATTGTTCACTCAGTAATCGCAACTTTGAAAAGAATCTTACTCGATAAGTGCAACTTTTGTTTATTTCTATCTTTTCTTCCTCTGGTTCATGATTTTGTTTGTGTTTGTTGTGTATTTTTATTATCTGGGCAGTTATTCTACCGCTATTTGTAAGTTCGTTGTGGGGACGTAATTAATGTGCAGCTGTTGTGATGGTAGTTGTATGAATGTATCTTTTGAATGAAAGTTGTTTATTTCGTGAGTTTTGTCGGTCGTGTTTTTTATTCTCAAAAATGGGTATAACGAAAAAAATTGCGAAACTATCAATTCAAAATAAAAGTGAGATTTTAGAAAAAATATATAAAAGCGCTTCAATAAAATCAATATGGAGTGAATATAATGTTCACAAATCTACAATAAGCAGATTAAAAGAAAAAGAGGATTTAATAAGAAGTTTTGTTTCGAATGCTGAATGTGGACCGAGGAAGAGGATTACATTAAAGAAGTGTGAATTGCCTAAAATGGAAAAAGCCTTGTACAAGTGGTTCCATAAGCATAGGAAGCTTAATGTGCGAATTTGAAGCGAGCTCCTTAAATCAAAGGCGACCCAGTTGCACGAAAAAATTAAAGAGACAGCAGGGCGAGCAACGGTTGGTTGATTAATTTTAAAAAAAGACATGGAATTCGACTGCTAAAAATCTGTGGTGAAAAACTTTCCAACAAACAGTAGCTTTCTTAAAAAAAATTTGGGAAAAAATAAGACAGCTCGATTTGACTCCAAATCAAATTTATAATGCCGATGAGTCCGCTTTATTTTACCGACTATTGCTGAACAAAACACTTGTCAGCTTTAAGGAATCGTCGGCTCCTGGTAGAAGGACCAGTAAAGAAAGAATAACGTTTCTCGCCTGTACTAATGCTTCGGGTTTGCACAAAGTGAAGCTATTTCTCATCGGTAAATCGATAAATCCAAGATCTTTTAAAAATGTTGACCCCAAACCCGTGGTATATAAAGCAAACAAAAATGCTTAGATGACCTTGGCTTTTTTTGAACAATGGTTCCACTCCACATTTGTGCCTGAGGTGAGAAAAATTCTTTTGATCGTAGGTCGCCCTTTTTAAAACGTTTTTCTGTTTTTTTGAAGTAAGAGTCTTTTTAAGATCAAAAGGACTTCCAGCCAAGGCGTTTCTACTCTTGGATAACGCTCCGTGTCACCCAAAAGATGGCGAGTTGAAAAGTGATGACGGCATGATTGTTGTCATGTGTTTTCCTGAAAATTGTACTGCTCTTCTTCAGCCAATGGATCAGAACGTTATAAATTTAACAAAGCTTCATTATAAAAAAAGTCTATTGGCCTTTTTAATTGGTTGTGAGGGATCATACCTCGAAGCAAAAATTAAAGCATTCAATCTCCGAAATGCAATTTGCCTGCTATCTAACGCATCTAACTGCAGGCAAGTTCAATTAAAAAATGCTGGAATGTGTTGATGGCTTCACATTGTGATTGGGAAGATGAAGATGAGTTACCTTTAAGCGCAGTCAGAGCTCAAATTATCAGTGAACACGCGGTTGTAAAATTCATATGAACTTTTTTCAATGATATGTCTCGCAGTGAATTGATTTCGAATGATGAAATAAATGATTGGGTTTGCGAAACCAATTACAACAATGAGGAAACTCAACAAATTGAAGAAAATGAGTCAGCCGGATCTGATGAAAGTGAACCCGAGGTTGATATTCCTGTTCCTAAAATAAAGGCTGAAGGTGCGATCAGACGGTCATCCGGATGACATGTTAACGTCGTCACTATGACGTAGAATTTGTCCTAAAGTGTTCATCCCGTGTGATCGCCCGTCATCCGGTATGTCATTGAACGTGTCAACCGGATGACACCCCTGATGACAGGATTTCTATGTCATCCAGATGACTGATTTGGTTGAACGTGTGATCGCTTGTCATCGCTATTGGGACTGGATGACCAAATTTCTTTGACAGCGTGTCATCCGAATGACAATGTCCCATGGATGACATTACTTGATTTTTCTCATTGTCATCTAACATCGGATGACACGTGTGCATATAATAATTGAAAAAGTTAAGTTAATTTTGTTTCTGTGTTAAAAAAATGAGTAATAACGACTGTGAAGCCGATATTGTGGCTAAAAATAAAACACCCACGGCTTCAGGAAAAAAAAGATGCAGAAAAATATTATTTTCCTGGGACCGTGAAACAGAGACTTTAATTGCAGCTGTACAAATAAATCCTGTTCTTTAGGATAGTGGGCGGAAGGATTATAAAAATCCGAACTCGAAAATTGATTCCTGGAAACAGGTGGCGGTCAGTTTAAATATTGAGGGTGTTGACGATATTGAGGTGTGCCTTAAATGGCAATCATTTCGCAGTCATTTTACGGCCCATTTGGGCAATTTCGAGCCAGAAAATCAGGCCAAGGGACAGGCGAAATTGGAAAAACATCGTGACCTCATCTGAGTGAAATGATGTTTTTGGAGTCTTCCGAAGTGACACCATCGTTTCCATCGACGTCCACATTTGAATTGGTAGGTACTCATTCTTCAAATGATCTGCTTTCATGTATGTATACATTGACACATTACTATATTCGTTTGTTTTTTTTTTAAGGCGGATGCGTACGATGATTCCTCAATTTTAAATGAGTTGACGCAGTTGTCAAATACTGAACCGTCCCTCGAAGCTGTCCAACCAACACCAGTGCCGAAAAAAGCAAAAGAGAGAAATAACGAGAACGCCGTCGTCAACAGCAACGCCATCACCATCGTTGTCCTCCAATTCCAATTCTGGTAGCTTTCGGAATTTGGCGGCTGAAGTGTTGGGGAAGATAGCACGCAGGCAAGATGATCGGCATGGTGTGTTCGGTGAACTGGTCGCATCACATTTGCGAAGACTTCCAGAAGACGCCGCCTTCAATTTGGAGGGTAGAATCATACAATTGATTTACTCTCAGCCGACGCCTTCACGCACAAAAGTCACCGACGCGAACACCATAACGACTACTTATATTTCACCATAGCAGATAAACTCCACACCGAATCAGCAGCGGGCCGTCCATCGACCAATATCCCGCCGATTGGGATTACATCCTCCACTACCACATAATGAAATCCAAATAAGGGTGATTATTGGTTTTTATTTTTCTTCTATTCATTCAGTCTGAAGTAGTTGATTATTTTTCTATTATTACAGGGATCGTATGACCTTTCCTTTTTTTCAAATATATTAAATAAACACTTCTCTTTTCATTGGTAATTACTTATTATGTTAATATTTAATATAAATTCGTATTTTACTATAACAATATAAAAAAACTTCCGCCCCAATTCTCCCACGCTTCTTGCCAATTTATTTTGAACAATCCTCGACATTTATTGTTAAATTTTTTCGCAGTAAAACTAAAACACTTACTTAATATTATGTTTTTTTCTTTTTCAGTACTTTTTAATCATACAAACTTTTTCTGTTGTTTTATTTTCATTTTATTGACTGCCGTTTTCATTTTTTGCAAACAACTAAATACAAATTGTCATCAGTGTCATTACTGTCATCCGTGCAATTAGTGTCATCTCGTGTGATGGCTTGTCATCCGGCTATGTCATCCAGGCATGTCAACCGAATGACAAAGCAAGCGTGTCATCTATTTTGGGACAAAATCACACTCGGATGACCGAACGGATGACACTGTGTGATCGGGTGTCATCTAGCGGATGACACGCTCGCAGAAGACATGCAAATGACAACCGAATTACAAAAGTTCTCTGACGTCACCATGTCATTCGGATGACAAGTTTAGATGACCGTCTGATCGTACCTTGAGACTACAATAAAAAGCATAAACACAGCAATTCAATGGGCTGAACAAAACTCAGTCCCTATAGAAAAAATTTTTAATCTTCAAAAATTACGAAAAATGGTTATACTAAAAAATCAACAAATTCAACAATCCAAACGAAATTGCCCAATTAAAAAAAAAAAAAACAATAAGTTGCTCAATATGAAAATTTATGTACTAAATGAATTATCTTGTTTCCTTTCTTTTTTACACAATTATATTATAATAATAAAAAATGTTGGTGCTAAATAAATTGAACTCTTTTAAAAATTGACTCGGCTATTGCAACAACCTCGGTCATTGCAACTAACCTCGGTTTCTATTAGTTCCGATAATCGAGTACGTACTTGTATATTGCACTCAAATTGACACCACAGAGTCATTTGATCTTGAGCTCTTTTGGTGCAGGTATGGATACAAATGCCAGTTTGCTTAAAAAAAAACTTTATTTTCTCTCAACTTCCGCTTAAGAACTAGACTAACATATCGTTTTTACTTATACTTATAGCTACACATTTGCAAACGTAATCGTATTTTCGTGGAAAAAGAATTTGTCTGATGTTAGCTTGTCACTTCATTCCAAGAGCATGTACTGATCATGCACTATTGACTTGACTGCAAAGTGTGCATATGGGGTATGCGTGATCATTCACCTGAGTAATGGGAATAGTGATGCATATTTGCATGGTAGGATTGGGAAGATGGCGAAGTAACGGGAAAAGGGGGAAGTGGCATCTACTGTCATTCAATGCCTTTATCATTGGTTAGATTGGCAAGAGGAAGTAGGAAGACCAACGGAATTAAAAGGTAGCGGTCTCTGAGACGTAACTCCTCCCCGCATACGATTCTGCTCCGAAGAATCAATGTTCTGAACTTTTATTTTAACATTTGTGTATCATAATTTTTCCTTCTAAAAATAGTGATCACGAGTGCAAATATGATCAGAAATATTGTTACAGAGTTTGCATATTCATAAATTGTTTTTCCGTTTCTTAATTCTTCTATTGTTACATTACTAAAATTTGGTGTAATAAAATTATCATATGTTATAAAATTCTCATACTTAATGCTATTTATTTCAATTTCACAATTTTCAAATCGTATTATATTATTGCCTTTGAGACTTATGCTAAATTTATGACATTTATGTTTTAAGTGTGTATATGAATATTTTTAATTATTATAATATTATTACTTAACTGTTTAATTACTACATATTTGCTTTCCTTAAAGCTACATGACGCATTTTGTTTGAACAGATTTGAAATACAATTGTCTTTTATTGGTTTTAAATTCTTAATGTGGATTGTTCCATTTACATCTTGGTAATTATTCTCATTGTTTGTTATAAATGTGTTAAAAGGCTAAATAAGTTCTAGTTTATTTTTGTTTGGTATTGGTTCTATTATTATTCTGTAAAAAATTACATTTGAGTATTGTGATATCATTACAACGAATACTATTTCACTATCATATATTATAACGGAACGGTTTATATTTGTTAATTCCACAATTGTTATAATAAATTTCCTAATTTCTTCTGGCAGTAATAGATCTCTTCCTAAAATTCCTAATTGACTTGCCAGAAAATTCTCTTTGACTTTTCCTATCTGTTCCTTTAGGAGCTGTATGTCATATTTTATCTGAAATACCTGCTGCATATGTGCGATTTCTGAGAACTCTCTGTTGATTGCATTTCCTAAATTTTGTAACTGTCCTTTGATTTCTAATTGCTGTCTGTTAATATGTTTTGTAATGGAAATTAAAAATATTTTCTGAAATATTAAATATATTGTTATTTTAATCTGAATTTTCGTATTTGTATTTGTGTTTAATTTGCGTCTTGTAAAACTTGCTACCTTTTTCATCTATAACGTGATCTTTATCTAAAATATCTAACGTACATTAAATTAATATTTGTATACCAGATGTCGATGTGTAGAATCTGGTTAGGTTTATCTGGTGTAGCAGTTAATTTTAGAGGGATTTTATTTGGAAGTCGTTCATATTTGGCTTTATTACATATTTCGCAATTGTTTATAAATCTCTGGATTTTATCCTTGAGATTGGGAGCGTAATATATTTATATCTTTGATTTCCGCATATGTTTCGTTAATGCCTCTGTGGTTCAAAAGCTTATGCGTGTTTATAATTACTATTGCTAATTTTTCTGCGTCAGTGATGTCGCCTAGAAATTTAATGCATTTTATTGTTTTAAGTAATCGATTTTTACTGAAATATTTTATATACGAGTATGTGTCCTGAAACTTTGCAAATAAATGGTCGTAATTTGAAAATATACCTACTATTCCTTTAGGTGGAATAAATTTTTTCAAGATATCTAAAACGTAATTTTCTTTGGATTCTTTTAATTCTATAACAAGTCCTCTTTTGCAAAATTCTGTATGTACTTTATGTGTATTTATCGAGTCTGAGTTATTCAAAATGATTTGAGATTTGTAAATATTAACTGGTGTCTCTACAATAGGGATGTACTCGCTACTATCTTCGTTAGTACTATGGATTGTGGCTATGACAGATTGGTCGTCGAGATTTATGTTTTCTGCACTTGTGGTTTTGTTGACCTCGTTAAGGTTTTCCGAATTCGGTACATTTTCGCTTTAATGAATTCCTATCCTTGACAATCCGTCTGCAACTTGGTTGCCTTTACCTTTTACATACTCTATGTTGAAGTTATATTCTCCTAATTTGATTTCCACCTTTGAAGCTTAGCGTTTGGTTCCTTCAATGAACTGAGCCAGACTAAGGGTCGGTGGTCTGTTCTTAAGGTAAACTTCCTGCCATAGAGGTAAGGCCTAAAATATTTTGTGGCCCACACAATCGCCAACAACTCCTTTTCTATGGTGGAGTACCTAGTCTCATGATCACTTAATATACGGCTAGCGTAGCTTACTCGATGGTTTTCTTGTGTCAGGACGGCTCCCAAAGCGTGATTGGATGCGTCTGTTGTAAGTGTAAATTTTTTGTTATAATTTGGGTAATTAAGGATGGGATCTGATGTTATTAGTGCTTTCAAATTTTCAAAGCTCTCAATATATTCGGGACTATTCACATCATGTTTTGCGTCTTTTTTTAGGAAAGCTGTCATATGTTTTGCCACCTTTGAATAATCCTTAATGAACTTCCTGTAGTATCCAGTAATGACTACAAAGGATTTGATTTTTGTAACTTAATCTGCCATTTGGGGTGGCATATCCCTTTTCTAAGAATACTAGTTTCTGAACCGGTATCAATTAGTATTCTTAGATCATAGGTGTTAGTTTTAACAACTATATAGGGTAATTTTGGGGAGGATTGCTTTCTTGAAAATAGCTGAAAGAGTTTCCGTTGGTTCGACAGTATCTTCGTTATTCCTAGAATTACCCTGATTTGTTCTGAAATTTCTATTGATATTATTTCTGGAGATGCCAGAGTTATTTTCGTTCTGTCGCCTTTTCTGTTCCCTACTTTCGTTATTATTATTAATACTATTCCTTTGGTTATAGTTACCGAAATCATTGCTATTTTGTGGTTTGTATTTTTCCAAAAATATTTTTCCTAAAATTTCCTGAGTTATTCTACCGAGGTTGGTGACTCTCTTCTTGGTTGTCTGTTTGTCGCTTGTTATTTTGCTGTTTGTTATTTTTATAACTAGTTTGCATATGGTCTTGACCGTAATATGCATATTCTGTCTCGTGCAAGATTTGCATCACCTAAGATTCCTACAATATAGCAATCCTTTCATGGGCTCTGGTAATTTACTAATATAAATATTCAAAGCGGCCTTGCAGTTTTGTTCCAATTCGGAACTATTGGCACCTCTATCTATTTTTGTTTTGTTATTGAGACGTCTTAGGACTACTTTTATGTCGTTATAGAATTCCTGACAGTTTTTCTTGAATTGTATCCCCCTTAAATCATCGTATAGCTACTGATTTCCTATCCCCGAAGTACTGGAAGAATACTTTCTTTGTCTCATGCCAGTTCTTAACACTGTTGTTGATTTCAATTGCCTCTCTAGCTTTGCCTACTAATTTACTTTTTATAATGTTAAAGAAAATAAGCTGACTTGTTTCATCGTATTTACTGAGAGTTGGAAAAATTCTATCTACTAGGTCAGTGAAGCTGTGAAAATTGTTCCTATTACCATCGTAAGGAGGTAAATTACTTAAATACTTAATTGGGTCAATGCTTAAAATTAGGGCGCTGGTTCCTGTGTCGCTATTTCTAAATTTCTTCTTTGTTCTAGCAGGATTCGTCGTTTGATTTTCCTTAATTCCTCCAGGGCTTATCACTTTTTAGGTTTATTGTTATTATTGTCTTTTTTCTATTTTTTTTATTTTTATTTTTGTATTCGTATTCACTCTCTTTTTTTTTTCTTACTTGTATTTTTATTATTCTTTATATATTGTTTTCCTTCAACAAAACTCTTTTCCTTTACACGTATTCTTCACATTTTCTACCTCATCAGCGTTTTTGTCTTTTAAACGGATCTTTTCACCTTGTTTTTACTTTTTCACTTTTAGCGGCGTTTTTTCCTTAAGCGGATCTTGTCACCTTGTTTTTATTTTTTCACTTTTAGCGGCGTTTTTGTCCTTAAACGGATCTTTTCACCTTATTTTTAATTACTTCTCCTTTATCGGAGTTTCATTTATTTCTCCTTGAACGGAGGACCGATTGCGCCAGTTATTTGCTTTAAAAAAACAACTTTATTTTCTCTCAACTTCCATTTACGAGTAAGAACTAGACTAACATATCGTTTTTACCTATACTTACAGCACAGATAATAAATCTATACAGATGTCATATTCCTATGAGAAGTTGTGTCCTATGAAAATGAAATCGAGCTAAGAAAAGAGCTTTTTAAAAAGCTGCAAATTCGTCCTTTTTCTTTCAAGTTATGTAAAAGGGAGTTTTTAAAACTGTACGCAAAATATTTGTACGTAAAGATCGAAAATCTTCAATTCCGAGACTCGCGGACAACGCAGTAATGTAAGGCCGAATATATGGTAGTTCGAACAAGTGGAATGTGATCTCAACCAACTTGGAGGTGCTGTACACTGCTGGAAATATCTGGCGAAAGATCGCGCCAGGTGGAAAGGCTTGTTAGTTGAGGTCCTGGTCCACCTCGGACTGTAACGCCACCTAAATAAGTAAGGAAAATATTGGAAATATTTTTCCGACAGCCATGAATGAGCCATATTTTAACTAGCAAAATCAATATTATATGTTGGCAGCGCCATAATTATTATTATTCATATTTTGACATTTACATTATTTTCCATTCTTGCTTATTTTCACACTTTATTCTCTCTCTTCTTGCTTTTTAATTTGAACTCTTGTACCAACCAGACGTATAATAAAACACGTGAAATAAAACAGATTATATTTATTGATATTTTATTTCTATTAAAACAAGCTTGTGTGATCACAAGAGATCACAACAGTGACGACGAGGATTTTAGGCACTATCAATTCTATCAATTCATTCTCCCATCATGGAAGAAACATTCAAGAAGTTGCTCCAGAAGATGCAGGAACAGCAACACAGAGACAATCTGGCAATGCAAGCGCTGGTCTCACAGCTGCTATCACAGCAACCAGCGGCAACATCCAACACAGGCAGCGTTAAAGGTGAGAACAAAAGCCCAGAATTCATCATGGAAGCACTCGCTTCAAACATTACGGAATTTTGCTTTGAAATTGCAAATAATCTCACATTCGACACGTGGTATGCTCGTTACGAAGGTCTTTTCGAAATCGATGCTTCAAAATTGGACGATGCAGCCAAAGTCAGGCTTTTATTAAGGAAACTCAATTCCATCGTTTACAGCAAGTACATCAACTACATTCTACCAAAGCACCCTCGTGACCTTACGTTCAAGGAAGCGGTGCAAAAGCTCAATCAGCTATTCGGCTCTCAAACATCACAGTTCATTTTAAGATATAACTGTCTACAGCTCACAAAAGAATTACATTGCGATTTCATCACATATGCAGCTGTAGTGAACAAACATTGCGAATAGTTCCAGCTGAAAGATCTATCCCTAGATCAATTCAAATGCTTGATATATGTAATGGGAATGAAATCAACATCTGACTTTGAGATTCGCACCAAAATGTTGACCAAGTTGGACAGTGAAGGCTCTACCATTACGTTAGATGTTTTATCAAGAGAGTGTCAACGTTTAATCAATTTGAAAACAGACACAGCACTCATCGAGAATGCCAAAGCTGATGTACTAGTGAACCGACTACATACCACCAACAATATAAACAAGTTAAAAGCTATCCCGAAATCCCCATGCTGGTTCTGTGGTAACATGCATTTCGCCCGCGACTGCTCATATGCCAAACACAAATGTGGGCAATGCAACACTATAGGCCATAAAGAAGGGTACTGCAATGTGGGGAGGAAGCAGAAAAACAAAAGTCATAAACACAACAGATCGAGAGCAAAGATGAATTATAACAACAAAACATTCAGGCCAGAATTAAAAAGCATATTCATCACCAACAAAATTGATCCATCGGAGCGGAAGTATATAAGCGTCAACATAAATGGTACAAATATCGACTTGCAGTTGGACACAGCATCTGACATTACAATAATATCAGAGAAAAACTTCAAAAATTGTAATGTTTCACTTGTCGACAAAGTTATACACACAGCCAGAAGTGCAAGTGCAATCTGTGAAGTGCAATCTGCAATCAAGTCACAAGGGAAAACCGGGAAAGTTTTAATGAATCTAAAAATTCAAAAAAATATTTCACTTTTAAAACTTTCTTTTCCAGACGTATTCAATGAATCATTAGGCCTGTGTAGCAAAACAAAACACATCTGGTGGCAAAGCCAAACATCCAACCAGTTTTCCGACCAAAGCGACCAGTCGCTTATGCTGTCAAAGATCTTGTTGAAGCAGAACTGCAGTGACTACAAGACACCAATGTGATTTCGCCAGTTAACTACTCGGAGTGGGCTGCCCCTATAGTTGTCATAAGGAAATCGAATGGAAGCATACGCATTTGTGCAGACTTTTCCACTGGTCTCAACAATGTGCTCGAAAGTCATCAGCATCCTCTTCCCTTGACAGAGGATGTTTTCGCAAGACTTCTCGATGCTCGATTCTTTAGGCATATAGACTTATCAGACGCTTTCTTGCAAATTGAAGTGGACGAAGAGTCAAAGCACCTACTCACTATCAACACACACATGGGTCTCTTCCGAAACAACCAAATGGTGTTCGGTGTGAAAACGTTCCCGTCAATTTTCCAACAATTCATGGACCAAATATTTGCTGGACTGTCAGGCGCAGCAGCATATATTAATGACATCTTTGTATCCGGGACAGACTTGGAGGAACACAATAGGAATTTGCATGAGGTTCTGTGTCGTAACCAGGACTATGGATTTAAGGTTAAATTCGCTAAATGCAAGTTTTTTGTCAACGAAGTCAAATACCTTGGGTACGTCATTAACCAACACGAACTTCATCCCGATCCTGAACGCATATTGGCCATCAACAACATGCCAGAGCCAACAAACGTGTCAGAACTTAGGTCTTTTCTTGGTGCTATAAACTTTTATGGCAAATTTGTGAACGACATGCGCAAACACAGAGGACCATTGGATGAGTTGTTAAAGGCAAATACACGGTGAATATGGACGGAAGACCACCACAATAGTGTCGTTCGCAGATCTCCGAGGAGAATAGATGTGTCTCGGCGTTTCTTAAAGTGAAAGAGTGAAAAAGGTTTTCTTCATAAACATAATTGGTCGCAATTTTCTCAGTTGACTCGGTAGCCATACGGTTAGCGGCGTCGGTTAACAAATCGTGGGATACCGGTTCGAATCCCGGTTGAGACTTATAAAAAAAAAAAACCAAAACCAAGTGATGGATGGTGGAGAGCGCCCCGCTCTTCCCATAACCGTGGCGAAAGCCAGCAAAAGGATGAAGAGGTTGAAATACCCCTCCTAATCTTTCAAAAAAAAAAAAAAAGTGCTGTTTCCACAGCTGAAGACGATAAAGAGGAGGGGGGCTCCAACAGCTTCGCCTCTCTGGCGTCATCTGAGTCGGAAGACGAAGATGACGAAATTAACAAGATAAAAAGCAGCATACAAAAACTGGAGCAAGACGTGCTTGCTATTAAACAGAGGCAAACTGCACGAAGGCAGAGGGAGCAATCAGAAGTAGAGAGCTCCCTAAAACAACAACAACAAAAGCAGAAACAGCAACTGCAGCAACAACAAAACCATCAGCAGCCGAAGCAACAACTGCAGCAAAAGCAACAGCGGCAAGAACACCAACAACAACAAAAACAACAACAGCAGCAGTAGCAACAACAACAACAACAGCAGCAGCAGAAGAAGAAGAAAGAGAAGGTGCCTGTTCGTGAATAAAATGTATAACTAATTTACATATATTTTTGTTAAAATAATTATTAAAATTGTAATTTATGTTAACACTGAGCTAAATTGAACTCTTATTTTATTAATAATGTAACCTATGAAACGTAACGTAGGATTACGTATTGTTATTTAGTACATTTATATTTTGTATGACAGTTTGTAAGTCGAATATGGAAGTAATTTCCGGAAAAGAATAAAAGGGGCTCTCTTTGCTGTAACGCTAAAATCGAAAAGACGTGTTTTATTCAAAAACCGCATTTTTTAACCCATTACCCCACACAGTAACCCAAAAAACACTACACACCCCAACATTTGGTCCTTTTCGTGCCGGATAAAGACTCCCCAGTAAATTAAACATTAAAACATTTAAAAAAGAAAAAATTTATAAAGAAGAAAAAAGTGCAAAAGTGCAAGAACAAAAAGAACAAAGTGCAAGGGGAAGTACATGAACAAAAGTGCAAGTGCAAGTGTGCAATATATATATAGATATATATAAAACAATAAAAGTACATACACAGATTCCCTCGCGGTCGGTGTCTTGCCCCTTGTCTTTTTTCTTTTAAGACTTACAGACTCTCTCGGTGGTTGTACAGAAATCGCATTTCCCGCGCCGTGTAAAAAATTTATTTCATCTTTAACCTCAACTGTCACCAGCTGGGCAAAGCTGACCAAAGGTCGTAAGTTGCTGAAATAAAATATTTAATTAAATATCATTTAATAAACTAAAACTTAATTAATTTACAAAAAAATAAAAACCATTTAAAAATGTCGAAATTGTCCACGGGTGCAGACCAAAAAGGTGTTCTGGAGCAGATTCTTCGTGACCACTCCAACTTCAAAAAGACTGGAGCATCACGTCGTACAGCCAGCTATCTGTCAGGTCGTCTTCTTATTCTAGAAGGGAACATCAAGAATGCGCTTGGTCTTCAAGCGAAGATTCGACGAGGAGAAATTGAAGAAGGGCTGGAAGAAGAAAATTTTGATGAAATTTTTGATCTGCTTCAAGAAACATATTTCACTTACCGAGGTGAATTGGTCGATGCTATCGACAATTCCAAGTCAGCATCAAAGGAGAAGAATGTGGAAGGTGAATCCACAGGTGGTTCGTGTAATGAGCTTTCATTACCCCAAATTCAAATACCACATTTTGAGGGCTCGTACACGAAGTGGCGGGCTTTCCACGATGTCTTTTTGTCGTTAGTCCACACAAATAAAAAGCTGGGTGAAATCCAAAAGCTTCACTATTTGAAGTCGTCTCTTACAGGTGAAGCTGCTCGTTTATTGCAGCATTTAGGTTTGTATTCTGGCAATTATGACAAAGCATGGGAACTGCTTGTCGCCAGATACGACCACAAGCGAGTGTTGGTAAACGCTCATTTCCAACTTTTTTTTGAGCAGCAGCAGTTGACGAAGGAGACGGCAAGCAACATCAAATCTCTACTGGACACATCCTAGGAATGTTTCCACGCTCTGGGAAACTTGGAATTGCCGGTTGGTTCTTGGGAAGATATTTTAATTTATATTCTGGTGCAAAAATTACCTGCTTTTACTCAGCGTTTGTGGGAGGAGAAGTTGGGTAGTTCGAAGGATTTGCCAACACTGAGACAATTTACAGAGTTCCTGGAGACACGTTTTCGAATCTTGGAAGCAGTAGCTGGAACGAGTGGCATCAAGGTCAGCGGTTCTTCTGTACACAAGGGCTGTTGCGGTCGAGAAGAAAACGGTGTTGCACGTCGGGAAGAAGCAGTTTGCATGCCAAGTATGTGGTAGAGGTCAGCACTCCCTTCGAACTTGTCAGGAGTTCATTGCCATGGAGATCTGTGAACGATCTAAGGCTGTGGACAAAATCGGGGTTTGTCGGAACTGTTTGGCGTACAGTCACAAGACGAACCATTGTCAAAGCAGTGTGCGCTGCTATTACTGCCAGCAGGCACACCATTCTCTGCTGCATGTTAATAATATCAGCTCCAAACCTACAAGAGATTATAAAAATACAACAACAGGTACACAAACATTTCATATAAGGTCAACATTTAACCCACCTAAAGTAACCTCTTCTGAAGTACATCAGCCAAGTGTTCTTTTATTATTTTAATCTGAGGGCGTTAGTTGATCCTGGATCGGAAGCAACGTTCATTACTGAATCCGCTGTCCAGTTATTAGGGCTTCATCAGCGACGAACTATCATTCAGGTATCTGGATTGGGAAAGGTTAGCAGTGGTTCATGTCAACGGTATGTAAGTCTTACCTTTGGGTCTCTGGTAACACCTTTCGAGACAAATACCCCAGCCTATGTATTCAAGTCCCTGACTGGCCTTTTGCCGTCCAAGCCTCTAGTTCTGCAAAACTGGGAACATATTCAAGGTTTGAAGTTAGCTGATCCACAATTCGACAAGCCTGCGACTGTTGATATTCTCCTGGGAGCTGACGTTTTCTCTGAGTTTATTCTAGGATCCATTATACGGGGTGATGATGAAAGATCGCCAATCGCACAGGAATCAGAGTTAGGTTGGCTTATCCTTGGGAAGGTTATTTCACAAAATAAAAAACCTGTCCATAGCTTCTTACAGGTTCTCGATAACGACACTCAGCTGCGAAGGTCCTGGGAACTGGAGAAGTTCAACACTAAGAAAACTGCGGAAGAGAAAACTTCTGAAAAGAATAACAACACAATAACAAGATCGCCTGATGGTCGATATGAGGTATCGCAGCCATTTACAGACGGATGTAAGCCTGGGTTTGGTGCCTCGAAGTTAGGTGCCTTACGTAGGTTTCATCAACTGGAAGGAAGATTCCAGGAAAACCCTACACTACACAAGGAGTACTCTAAGTGCTGGAACGAAAAAAAGGAGCTTCAACAGATGACAGAGGTTGACGAAACGAATACCATACTGGATACACCACACCACTTCTTTACTCCTCACCATGTTGTATTCAATAAACCGGAATGTAAGCCTGGGTTTGGTGCCTCGAAGTTAGGTGCCTTACGTAGGTTTCATCAACTGGAAGGCATATTCCAGAAAAACCCCACACAGCACAAGGAGCTTTCCAAGTGTTTAAAGGAATGCAAGAAGCTTCCTCAGATGACAGAGGTCCACAAAAAGAATACCTTACTGGATACACCACACCATTTACTTACTCCTCACCATGTGGTATTCAATAGACCGGAATGTAAACCTGGGTTTGGTGCCTCGAAGTTAGGTGCCTTACGTAGGTTTCATCAACTGGAAGGAAGGTTCCAGAAAAACCCCACACCGCACAAGGAGCTTTCCAATTGTTTACAGGATGCAAAGATCTTCGTCAGATGCCAGAGGTTGACAAAAAGAATACCTTACTGGATACACCACACCACTTTTTCATTCATCAGCATGCGGTACTCAATGCGTCAAGTACAACTACTAAGCTTCGCCGCAGTCCTGCGTACTTCAAACGATTTATACGAAACTGCCGGGCACAAGCTGGAAAGAGATACAGAGGTCCGCTAAAGGTAGACGCAATCGGCATAAGACTGTTCGGAATTCCTCAAGGAGACACTGCCGTGGAGAAGTGGAGCGAAAATTATCTGTCCAGGATGAGACAGCGCCCGAAGTGGACAAGACGGAAGCCGAGACCAATAAGCGAAGACTCAGTCATCTTCAAGGACGAAAAAACTACCGCCGTTGCAGTTGAGATTCCGACGAATTATTGGCGCACATCCCGGAAAAGACGGACTTGCTTTATTGCTTTGAAAATTTTGCTACTTGCAATCAAATATTGCAAGCGAAAAGCTAGAAAATTTAAACAACACAACACAACATTTAAACGACACAACACAACATTTTAAACGACACAACACAACGTATATAAAACAAACACTTTAAATAAACTCAAATGAAAAATCAACGACATTTCTTCTTTCTTAAAAAACAATTTATTAAATTAATAAAACATAATAATACAAACTTATTCTATCCTAGAATCCCTACACTACACATCACACATACAGTCTACTCTAAACTACACAAAATCATTCATACCAGACAACGTTGCAGAGTTCCAACATTTTCAAAATGCCGACGGGAATTGTAGAATCAAAACCCCGACTGCACTTGAAGTTTTTCAATGAACACTCAACGTTGTCCACTCAACACAACACAACACTTTAACATTTATCCCTTTTTTTAAAAACACATTTCAACATAAACACTCAATAATAATATCTACCTTAAACTATTCTTAACATAAATTACATAAATAAACAAAATAAATAATAATAATACGAGGGGCGTTCAATATATTCTCGGTATCGATATGAAGGAAAATGCGAATTCAATTTACATTGTTTTTATTTTTCAATATAATCTCCCCTAACATCAATGCATTTGTTATATCTTGAGATAAGCTTTTTTAAACCCTCAAAAAAATAAATTTCCTCTTTCTCTGCAAAATACCCATTTATTGCCGACTTGAGTTCTTCATCATCCGTAAATCTTTTTCCACGAAGACATTTTTTCAAATCCGGAAACAGGAAATAATCACTAGGGGCAAGATCTGGACTATAGGGTGGGTGTTGGATTTCTTCGAAACCACAATCTCCCGCAGCAGCCTTGGAAACTCGCGCCGTGTGAACAGGAGCGTTGTCATGAAGAAGCAACACACCCGCTGCGAGTTTACGCCGTCTTTTCTTTTTAATTTCCTCCCGCAAATTATGCAAAGTGGAAGCGTAGGATGTGGCGTTGATGGTTTCACCTTTCTTTTTGTACTCAATGAGCAAGATTCCCTTTGAGTCCCAAAAAACTGTGGCCATGAGCTTCCCGGCAGACGGAGTGACTTTGAACTTCTTCGGGGGGTCTGTTCCTTTTTTATGCCACTGCATGGACTCTTGTTTGCTTTCAGGGTCATAGTGGTGGACCCATGTTTCGTCCCCAGTAACAATTCGATCCATAACACCGTCCGCATTCTCACTACACATCTCCAAAAGCTCTCTACAGCATGCGATTCTCACTTTTTTCTGAGGCGCTGTGAGCATTCGTGGCACCCACCTTGCACTGACCTTTGAAAGGTTAAGATGGTCATGAAGAATGGTGTGAATGGTACCAATTGAAAGCTTGGTGATCTCTGCCATCATTTTCACCTTTATTCGGGCATCCTCAAGAACAAGTTTTTCGACTTCTTTGATGATTTCTCCCGTACAAGCAGTAGCCGGGGCGCCGGAGCGGGGGTCGTCTTCAATGCTCTCTCTGCCTCTCTTGAACTCACTTGACCACTTTTGCACAGTTGATAATGAAGGTGCGGAACCCTGGTAAACAGCCACCATCTCTTCATGAATAGTTTTTTTGACTTTTTCCTTGCTTAGTGAGAAATTTAATTACAGCGTGATGCTCAATTTTCACCATCATCGTCTCAGTTGCCATTATGATTCTGTTTAACTAGAGATAAAACGCGAATTAATAATCACATTTATATGAAATTTTACATGAATGCACTAAAATAATAGTATTACTTGATAAATAAGTCAATTTAAATATACAACCACAGCTTCACCCCGATACCGAGAATATGTTGAACGCCCCTCGTAAATATGTAAATAATAAAAAAAAAAAATGAATATGTCAAAAAAAAAAACTTACTGAAGATGAATTGCAACAACAATTCTATACGAAAGCGGATTCATGGCTTTACACAAAAATGTAAATACCACACACACACCACACACACTAAGAAGGCTAATTCGGCCATCATCAAAACACTATCCGATCGCGAAAATTTCGTCGCACAGCATCGCGCTGCACAACCAAAGATTGCGTACGCGGAAAACAGTTATCGTACAAAATAACACCACAAATTGTATCGAATTTGTTGGGAAAATATTTTTTAATGAACTATTTAATTTTTTTTTTATTTTCCCAATTCTTTTTTTTTCTGTTATTTTGTTTGCACTGCACTCGAATATCACTTTCGCGAAACCAAAACCAATCGATGTACAACAATATGTACACACTCACGGACATATATACGATTGTGTACTCGAGCCGATGTACACAATTTAAAACGAAATCGAACTGCGCGAAGGAAGGGGAGCAGACAAGTAATATAAATAAAGACACTTACCTTTTTAACAAACAAAAAACTAAAAAAAGTGGGAAAAACCAACGAAAATAAACTAAAAAAAGAAAAAAAAACCGAACAACACACGCGATAGGAAATTGACCCAGTTTTGGTCAACGATCAAAACAAACTGTTGCACTATTGCAATTTGTCAATGACACATATTTTATCTCCCTTTGTTGCTCGTTTGTTATATCGTCGTCCTTGTCACCTACATGTAATGTTTCAAATTAATAATTACACGATTTTGTCTCATTTTACATGTCTAGTCAACACACTCACACAACACACAACTTTTATGTCAGAAGAGGTACAGTACGGTACAAGAGCGAGGACACTTGCGGACGAAATTCGTCCACCGGGCGGGAGAATGTTCGTGAATAAAATGTATACATATATTTTTGTTACAATAATTATTAAAATTGTAATTTATGTTAACACTGAGCTAAATTGAACTCTTATTTTATTAATAATGTAACCTATGAAACGTAACGTAGGATTACGTATTGTTATTTAGTACATTTATATTTTGTATGACAGTTTGTAAGTCGAATATGGAAGTAATTTCCGGAAAAGAATAAAAGGGGCTCTCTTTGCTGTAACGCTAAAATCGAAAAGACGTGTTTTATTCAAAAACCGCATTTTTTAACCCATTACCCCACACAGTAACCCAAAGAACACTACACACCCCAACAGTGCCTCCGATCAACACCTACAAACTGGAGGTAAATGCAACCAAGGACCTGTGTAAGTTGGTCATTGGTAATAATTTTAATATAAAGAGATTGGGGAACGATCGCCATGCCATCCACTGTAATACAGTGGAGGGCTACGCGAAAGTGAAAGAGCTCCTAAAGGAAACGACAACGGAGCACTACTCATACACACCGAAGTGTGAAAAGCGGCAATCGATGCTGCTGAAGGGGTTGGAACCGTCTTCTGATCCTGAGGAGATCCTGGCACTGCTCAAAGAGAAGGAGTGCGAAGGACTCAAGTTTGTGGGGGTAAAGCCATTTACCACAGCTAGAGCCAGGCGGGAGAAACGGAGTCTGCCATTCTTCCTGGTGCAGCTCAGTCCCGAAAGCCGTCTGGATAGTCTAAGGAGTATCAATGTCCTAGACTACCAGGTGGTTCACTGGGAAAAACTAAAAAGGAGCGAAGGCGTTATACAATGCGTTCGCTGCCAGAGGTTCGGGCACGCCGCATCGAACTGCCAAATGCAGCCTCGATGCGTGAAGTGCGCTAAGAACCACAGTTCCGAGGAGTGTGCTCTGGGTGTTGACGGAGCATCCGATAGATCGAAGCTCTCGTGCGTGTTATGTGGAAACGTGGGACACACCGCAAACTATCGGGGTTGTCCTAAGTTCGCTGACATTAAGAAAGCAAAACTGGCTCGGCAGCAGAAGGTGGAGGTCAAACGTTCACCTCTTATATTTCAAACACCAGCCGTCACGTCCCAAATTTCCTACGCCCAAATGGCGTCAGGTAGGGGGGCTACGGTACAGCAAGCGACTGTTGCTTCTCCGGCGCCAATGCCGAGAACAACGGAAGCTGCACCTAACATGCTAGCCATCTTGCTCGCAATCCAAGGGCAGATGGCTCAGCTGCAAAAGCAGGTGCAAGAACAGGCCAAGCGGGTGGACCAGATTTACGCGCTGCTGCCGGGCCTAACGCAACACATGTCGTAATGGGTACGCACATGGTGGAGCAAACTTTGAAGGTCCTTGCGGTGAATGTTAATTCACTGATTAGGATCGAACGAAGAGCCGCGATGTTTAAATTGCTACAAGACCAAACTCCTGATGTGCTTTTCGCTAGCGAAACCAAGCTAACCGATAATCACAAACTGGAGTACAATAATTATATTGTTAGAAGAAGAAACCGGCCCAGATCCAAACGTGGAGGTGGTGTCGCGATCTTCATTAAAGAAGGTATAAAATTTCACAGAGTGTACAAGGGAGTGTTGATCAGGTTCCGGGTGTTGGAGGCAGTTGCCATTTACATTCCGCTTCGCAGTGGAAAGCGGCTGTACTTGGCCTCTGTTTATGCACCTGAGGCTTCGCAATCCACCCTATTTATTACAGAGCTCGACACGCTTTTTCGACTTCTGAGGCTGGAATCGGGGGAGAATTATTTTATAATCGGCGGGGATTTCAACGCTAGACACAGAGATTGGGGAAATAATTTGCCAAATACTAGAGGGAACCTACTACTCGATTGGTGGGGTCAGCACGATGTCATGTACAGACTCGGTCCTAAAGCGACGGATAACCCGTCGTTTCCTAGAGGCGGGTCTTATTTGGATCTACTGCTGTACGACGAACGTATACGACTGACAGGTACGAATTTACAAACGCTAAACTGTCTGCGCACATTCGTGTATGACAGCGACCATTGCGGTTTTAGCACCGAAATTACAGTTCCCAACGAAATTGCGGAATTGGAGGAGTTTGTCCAAAGATATTCTTACAACTACAGTAAGACTCGATGGACGCGCTTCTCCGCAACCTTGAACAGAGCGCTCTCCTCGAACACGCGCCACCCACCGTCCAATAGGAATTTGTCAAACGAGGAGATCGACAATTACCTAAAACAGATAGACGAGACAATTAAACAAACTACGGACACTACAATACCGCGGTATCGACGTACAACTAACGAAGACCTGTTCCGCAATGCTACTATTGACGCACTGCACCGACAGAAAAGTAGACTTCTGTCAAGACTCAAAAACTTGTACAGACAGTTAACTGACAGACAAGATCCGGAGATTAGGACGCTGAAGTCGTCGATTAAAAATGTGCAAAAGTTAATAAAAGAAAATTACAGAATTGCTGTAAGCTCATATTGGAACAACAAGGTTCGGGCTGTAAACACCAGCAACCCGAACATGTTTCCGCAAATCAATAAACTATTTCGGAGAAAAAATCAAAACGACCTTCAGTATCTTAAAATAGCCCGGGCAACAGACAACGAACGGTTACTGACAACAGCAGGTATTGATCCAAACGAGGCCGCTGATGATGACAACTTCTTTGTGATCGAGGATCCACAGGAGAAGGTTGAGACCATAGGAGCGACTTTCCAGGAAGTATACAAGGCCATTGATATAATTGGCCCTAATTATGACCTGGACAATCGCGTCTTGGTGCACGACTTCGGCATTCGAAATGAAATAGGGAACTGGCGATCCGAGGGCTCTGATTTTACCCGGTTCAGCGACGGAAATATGGCAAATAATGTCATTTCCAGAGAGGGTGACACACCCCCGTTAATTTCGAAGGAAGAACTCCATGAGATCTTCGACACAATCAGGACTAAGAAATCAGTGGGGACCGATGGTATTCCGAACATCGTGCTTCGACATCTTCCTCTAGAAGTGGTGGACATTTACACCACCCTGTTTAATAATGCAATGAATAATGCACATTATCCAGCGCATTGGAAAACAGTGGTGGTTCAACCTATCCCCAAAAAGGGGAAGGATATATCCAACCCGGCGAATCTCCGGTCGATAAGTCTCCTTCCGAATTACAGTAAGGTTTTTGAAAAAGTAATCAATAGAGCTCTGTTTAGGTGGGTTGAGGACAAACATATAGTTCCGGATAATCAGCTTGGTTTTAAGGCGGGACATGATATCTCACATGATAAGTCTAAACTTGTGTCCGATATCCAATGGAATAAAGGCAAAAAACAATGTACTGGTGCCTGTCTTGTTGACTTGGAGAAGGCCTTCGACACCGTATGGTTAGAGGGTCTTTTCTATAAGCTGACTAGGCTAGGGATCAGTAAACCACTCTTGTACATTCTTTGTAATATTCTAACCAAGAGACAGACATCGTGAAAAATGGTGATGTGACTTCTGTTGGAATATTTCAAATTAAAAATGGTCTTCAGCAAAGCGTGGTCAATTCGCCGATCCTATTTTACATTTACACAAGCGACTTGATAGGTTCACTTCCCCATACTATTGCATACGCAGACGATTTGATAGCGTACAGAACAGGTCCAAAAATCGAGGTCATTAGCACCCTCTTGCAGCGTGACTTCGATAAGATAAGACGATTTTGCGATGACTGGAAGTTGAAAATCAACTTTTAGAAGTCGGAAACCATTCTCTTTAGGACGCCGTTGTCTAGAGCCTCTAGGGATACTAGAAAAAATTGGCGTAAGTTCTCGATCATTGGACAACACGGGCGGCCCCTTGCCTGTCGAAATGCAGTCAGATACCTTGGAATCTGGCTAGATCAGTTTCTGTATTTTGGCAAAAATGTAGATGCTGCTTTGGCCAGAGCTAAAGGGGCTTTTGCCCTTACAAAGAGACTGTTTTATAGCAGCCAACTTGATATCAGGGTAAAGGTAATCTGCTACATGGCCCTTATCAGGCTCATGCTGGTATTTGGTTGTCCCGTGTGGTTCAATGTACGAGCAAGCTTAATGGAAAAGATTCGGGAGTTTGAGAGCGCTTGCCTTCGCTTGTACAAAACACCAGAGTCGGAGTATAAAAAATTATATCCTAATGAGGTCCTTTACAACAGGGCGAACTTAATACGAGTGGACAAATTCGTAATTAGCTGATTCGAAGGCACATTGCAAAAGCAATGACCTCGACGAATAACCTGATATCTGGGGCTTACTACCCCAATTCCCTTTACGACGAGAGTGTGCGATCTGACGTCTTCGTTGCACCGGAAGCATTCCTCTATCTAGATCAGAAAGTGTTGATCCAGGATATATCAGCTGTCCCGTTAATCTTCCATGTCGCTCGGACTGCTGGGGACAGGCGACTCAACTACAACAGAGACGTCGCACATGGCAGTGTGGATCGACTCAGGTTCAGTAGGGCGGTGGAGAATCGCGATAAGAGTGATGTCGTTCGGCAGCACCAGCATTTCTGGTGGTTGAATGATGGAGAAGATGCTTCGTCGTCGTTTCCGTCAATTACGGACCAGCCTTACTAATGAGGCAGAGCTGACCAATCTGTTTTCTCTTGTAAATAGCGATGGCCATCTTACGTAGGTTTAGGTTAGCATCTAAGAAATATATACATATATTAGTATATACAAAGGTGCATACTAATATATGTATATAATTGTGTATAATGTCTATGCGTGTGTATGTGTTTATTGTGTATGTAGGTTAGGTAGACTAAGGCTTATTTTAAGTTAGATATTAAGTTTTTATAAAAAATAAAAAATTATGTCCATACGCTAAGTTTTTGTTAACAATATTTTTTCTCAGCTTTAAGTATAGTAAATAAATACCCATAAAGAAAATGTTAATAAAGTCGAAAGACATAGTATAAGAATTTAGAGTAGCTTAGAGTGCCTGTGTGGGGCCAGTAAGTTAGTATAAGGTTGTTAAGTAATTTTAAGCTAGCATTTAAGCATTTTTTGTTAGTATGTAAGAGTTATTGATTAGAAAATAAAATACGTTTAAAACTAAAAAAAATTAAGTTTTTATAAAAAAATAAAAAAAAGTCCATATGCTAAGTTTTTTCTTAACGAATATTTTTTCTTAGCTTCAAGTATACAATATAAATAATTCTAAATAAAATGTATGTAAAGTCGAAAGAGACAGATATAAGTATTTGGAGTAGCGTGTGTGGGGCCAGTAAGTTAGTATAAGATTGTGAGTAATTTTAAGCTAGCATTTAAGCATTTTTTGTTAGTATGTAAGAGTTAGTGATTAAGAAAATAAAATGCAATTAAAACTGAAACTGTGATGCTCCACATTAGAATAAGTTAGGTTATAAGTCAAATTGTTAGTTTCTAAGTAGTCAGTTGTTAAGTTACATCTGAATAAAGACGGTAATCCTCAGAAAAAAAATATTTTTTTAAAAACCTTTTTATAAAATGAATTAACTCGCGCCCGAGCAGGGACCCAGGAGTACAAATCGCTAAAGTGAACGACTTTATTTTCGTTTGGCGTACTTGAATCGCGAGCCGTTAAAGTCCTTAAGTAGCATAGACGCGTTCAGTGAAAAGATTCGAATAAAATCACGAACCGTCAAAAGTCCTCAAGTATCTCAGACGTGTTTCGCTAAAAAAAAACTCTCTGTGGTCCCCCCCAAAAACCCTTATGTCTGGTGAAAGTGTAGTGGAAAAAGAAACAACACAAAGGCCACCCAGTAGCCGTAAGCAGATAATCCCTCGCCCTACGGAAGAAAAGGAGACGAAGTAATCGTCAGCCGCACCACCATTAAAAGTGAGAAACCAATGAATCTCTTCTAGTGGATAGCTATGTAGGTTAGTTTTAAGCTTTAAAAGAAAAAGAATATACTAAAGTGCAAAAGAATTTTACGATATTAAATTGAAGAATAACTTCCAAATAAGAAAATCATATTTAAACTTATTCTATATAAAAAAAATAATTATTATTTTCAAAAAAGTGAAAAGATACTTACGAGTAAATTTTAATTTTTAAGTGCCCAAAAATTAGATTTAGGATTACGTAACTACATTAAACAAAAAAATATCCATAACAATTTTTTCTTTATCAAACAATTGTTTAATAGTGAGTTAACTGGTCTTCAATTTTAACATTTCAAAATTTTGCTTTTCTTTGACTTGCTTTGATAATTCGATAAAATTAAATTAAATTAACATGCCTATAACAAGGTCAGTAACTACCAATAAAAATGATCCTACCACCCAAGGTTCACAAGCTGGAACTGTTCAAATCGCGTGAGTCGAACAATGAGCCAAGCCACAATAGCTCCTTTCAATCTACTTCTTCCATCTTGGAAAAACAAATACACAATATAATTCAAAGAACTTTAGACCCGAATGCAGATGAGTTCGCTGGCGAAGACCAGACCATCCATCAGGAACACAGAGAAAACCTATCCGATTTCGACAAGATACCGGAAGTAGTCAGGTGCCTGAGAGAATTCTCTGGCAATCGCAGTGAATTCATTTCATTGAAACGAAGCGTGGATAGAATTTTCGCAATTTACGACCCCATTCGTGTTACACCAAAATACTTCGGCATCCTCAGCGCCGTACGCAACAAAATTGTTGGCGAAACTGATGTAGCCTTAGACTCATACAACACTCTATTGAATTGGGGTTGTATCTGTAGATGCATTGTCATGCATTATGCTGAGAAACTTTACTACCCTCGAGTACCAACTTATGTCCTTCGTTCAAGGTAATAACTCAATAGAGGCGTTTTATCAAACCGTATATGGCCACTTGTTACTTATCCTTAATAAGATTGGTCGTCTTGACATTGGCAACGAGGCCATGGGACTCCTCAAGCAAACATATCGAGACAAAGCCCTCGATACATTAATTAGAGGCTTGAGGGGCGACCTTCCCAGGCTTCTCGCTATACGCGAGCCCTCAGACCTACCTCAAGCCTTACATTTATGTCTCAAACTTGAGAACCAGAGTTTCAGAACTCCCCACGTCAACCAAAATCCGAACAAAAAATCCTTTAATCCCAACCACTCCTCGCCTAGACCTCATGCAATTAACTTCCCATCACATCAAACCCCTAGCCCGCAGGGACGATACCACGCGCTCAAAACCAATAGTATACCCCCCCAAGTGAAAACTCAATATCAAAATAATAATCAACAAACTTTCAGGCCACAACACAATCCTCGAGCTACTAATCCTTCTGCGACTCCAATGCAACCCAAGCTAGAGCCAGAGAGGTGTAAATCAGTTCAAGCAATCACAACAGTCACATAGACCAGTCCCTCACTACAATATAGAATCCGCACTCTTACAATACAATGAGGCATTCGAGTCAGAATATAACAATTGCGAGGAAACCCTTGACAATTACGAACAGAACCCCGAGCTCCCCAACGTCAACGAAACACTTGATTTTACTGACGTCAAATTTTTAGACTAAATAATTCTTCGTTGCCTTATTTTATAAGTAGAACGAAGAATGGAAATTTTATTTAGATTCTTATAGATATAGGTTCCATGAAAATCTACATCCAACCTTCCCTTATAAGTAACCCATCTCCGAATAAAGAACGTTTTTACGCTAACTCCATCGGAGGCAGTGTTAAGATAACTCATTATGTGGAAACCAACCTGTTTGGAATAAAAGATCCCAAAATTAAGTTTGTTCTTCTACCAACACTTAAGTCTTTCCATGCTATATTGGGCAACGATAGCCTTAAGGAGCTATATGCAATAATCCACACGGAGTACGATTACAAGGAACTTAAGAATGGCCTTAAAATAAAAATCGGACAACAACCTTTACAATCTGTAAATAATCTAAATTTGCGCACTGATCATATGACACCTGATCAAAAATCCGCCTTAAATGAATTCATAAGCAACGTACCGAATCTTTTCTCAGAAACCAACGGAAAGCTTACCTACATGACTAACGTTAAGGGAGAAGAACATCCTACGAAACTCATGTCTTCTCTAGAAATTACCCATATCTTATGTCCTTGAAAGATGAAGTTGAGAGACAAATCAATCAACTTTTGGATGACGGTATTATAAGAAAATCAAAGTCCCCTTATAATGCACCTGTATGGATCGTGTCAAAAAAACCCGACGCATCCAGAGTAAAAAAATTACAGGTTAGTTATAGATTACAGAAAGCTGAACGCCGTAAATATAGCAGATCGTTATCCGATTCCGGAAATTGAGTTCTTTCTCATCTCGGTCAGAACAAGTGGTTTACTGTCCTCGACCTTAAGAGTGGTTTTCATCAGATTTCACTTAAAGAATCTGATATCGAGTAAATTGCATTTTTCATAAACTATGGAAAATACTAATTTACCCGTCTCCCCTTCGGACTTAAGAACGAACCTTCCATATTCCAGCACGCAATGGATGACATCCAACAAAACCTGTTTTATTTACATCGAAGACATTGTTATATTCGGTAAAGACGAGCAAGCACATTTTGAGAACATCAAACAAATTTTCCAAACATTAGAGAAAACTAATGTTAAAATCCAACTCGATAAGTGCGAGTTTTTTAAGAACGAAGTCGAAATCCTTGGCTTCATAATATCAGAAAATAATTTCAGCCTACTTCCCGATTGGCGCTGTCCTTGAACAGGACTAAAAATCAATCACGTTTATTTCTAGAACCCTCAGCAAGACTGAGGAAATCTATGCGACCAACGAAAAGGAGATGTTGGCCATATTCTGGGCCCTAGGGTCCCTGAGGAATTACCTATATGATTCATCTAAGGTGAAAATAATAACATATCACCAACCTTTGACATTTGTGCTAAGTAACAAGAATAACAACAGCAAAATGAAGCGCTGGAAAGCCTTCCTTGAAGAGTATAATTACGAATTATTATAAAAACCCGGAAAAACAAATGTCGTTGCAGATGCCCTTTTCCCTACTCCAAATTCACCCGAAGTCAACGCACTAACATCTACACAGCATAGTGCAGAAATTTCCCCACAAGAACTCATTCCTTGCGTAGAAGCCCCAATAAATGCTTTCAAGACTCAAATGATTCTTTCCATAGGTCTAGAAAATAACTATCAATTGGAAAACCCCTTCTTTTACCTAAGGCATACATTTATTCAACCGACATATACCAAAGAAAATATTATATCCATATTCAGAAGATATCTAAATCCATTCGTTATAAACGGCTTAATGACCACCGAACAGATCATGGGGCAGATTCACGAAATATACAATTTATACTTTAAAAAATATAAAATAAAATTTACACAAACCAAGGTTGAAGATCTTAAAAAGGGGGAAGACCAGGAGGACCAAATATTAAAAACACACAACCGAAATAATGCGCTGTCTAAAAACAGACCGCATTGACAAAAACTTCCAAGAACTGCTAGAGCGAGGTATTTGCGAGTACAATTTCTCCATTCACTCCTCTATGGAAAAAAAAACAATAGAACTATTTTTCGGAAGATATTTAAGTACTGACCCGACTCAATTCGAAAAACTTAGGAAAGAAAACATTGAGAAACTTAGGAAAAAGCAAGAAGCTGATCTAAAAAACCACAATAAAAAACGACAACCAATTAGAACCTATTCTCCTGGTGAAGAAATATACATACGAGTATGTTAAAATCAATAAACGACTTGGCTCAAAACTTACTCCCAAATACAGAAAGGAAATAGTGAAAGAAGATAGGAACACCCAAATACTAACCCAATCAAACAAAATAGCAATATTAAAAATCATAATCTTTCCCAATAAACTAACTACCGCCATGGTTACATCCGGCGAAGCGCAAATCCTGGACTATAGTAAATCACAAGTAATAGCAGTAAAGACAGGAACCGCAAGGCTTGAGAACGGCTCATTCAAATTAATTAAGACCTAGGTATTTACGAAAAGTTAATTGATGAAATATCAACATGCATTGGCACTAAGATCAATAAAAGTTACCCGACCTATCATTTCCTCTCCCAAGAAATGTACCAAATCCAAAACCTTTTACATATATAGAATTAAACCTACTTGAGTAAAACGTTCACTGAATTTTATAGGGAGCGCATGGAAATGGATATCAGGAAATCCTGACAATGACCACTTCCACATTCTAAAGAAAAAAAATGAATAATATAGTCGAAAATAACAACAGGCAAACAATAATAAACAAAGTTTCAATTGAAAGAATAAATAAATTAAACAATATTACTAATGAAATCCTGAACAAACTAAAAGCCAATAGAATATTTAAAACAGACCTTGTTAATATTATTCAATACAAAATTAAATTACTAGAAGAAGAACTATTAAACTTAGAGTATGCCACACATTGGGCAAAAAACAAGATAATAAACTCATTTTTACTTTCTAAAACAGAATTAAATATACAAAAAACAATTAAATCAAGCAATGTGGACGTGGTAAGTATCCAGATGGGGGACTCTAGGTACACCGCGTGCTGTTGAAGAACGCCACATGGGCATAGTACCCCGGCGTAAAATCCCGAACTTTACAAATTCATTTGTATCGATCTCTTGTAAATAAAATAAAAATATAATAAAAAATATTTCAGACAATGAGAAATTCCCAAATGAATCAATTAATGAAATCATAGGGTTTGCAGACACAAAAATCGCTACAAACAATACTGCTATTATTTACATTGTTAGTTTACCTACTAATAGCCTAGAAATATGTGAAACTATTCTTATAAAACCTATTAAAACGAAAACTTATGTCAATAAAATTAATTATGAAAATATTTTGAAATGGCAACTAAAATTTATGGGATTAAGCCAACCTGCAAAAGTTTTAATGGTTTATCCATATTTAATAGCAATAATATAATAAATATAAGTGGAACATCGTGCATACCCAATCTCCTTAAAAGCATTCCTTCAAATTGCCCTAAAATCAACAATCAACACATACCCACTATTGAAGAAATACTCTCCGGAATCATCCTCTTGAACAACTTCAGTGGAACAATTTTCGCCAACAATGATCTTCTCAATCTCGCCGGTACGTTTTTGATAAAAATACAAAGTTCCTCAGTCATTATTGGAAACACAATATATCTGTCAAGTTTCGAAGGCCGATATAAACAACAGCTCTCATACAGCCCCAATTTAATACAGACTCTTTCGAAGAAATTCTGACACTCGAAATGCCTACACAATACAGAAGTCATCAACGTCGTTGAAGCAAAAACAAAAATAAACTCGATCACTAATTTTGGACTGGTAACAGCAATATCAATATTTATCCTGTTTATCCTAGTAAAAACCACTTGTGCCAAGAAAATGCTACAAGTTAGAACTACCAACGAATTTCCGGAAATCCCAGTAACGCCGAATTCAAGATTGCGAAATACAAGAAGAAGACAATAGTAAAAACCAAGAAGACTTACATCAAAAACAACCTGCTAAGCCATCCAGAATAAGCCAAATTCCATTGTTTTAAATTTGGGTCAAACGAGGACGTTTGATGTTAAAAAGGGGGCAGTTAACACGACATCGGTGATTTTCCCAAACACCTAAGAAATGTGCAAGTCATTCTTCATCCACATGATTTACTTGTTATTTCAGCACACAAGTCTGCACATGACACCTTCCCATATCTCCCATATACATCATTTACCACAGTGAATTCCGCCGCCTGAAACTCACAGAGTAAGTAATCAGTTGTTAAGTTACATCTGAATAAAGAGGGTAATCCTCAGAAAATAATAATTTTTTAAAACCCTTTTAATTAAATGTTTTAACTTATATTTGGATGGTTCGTGTTGTCTTGTTTATTGAGTGGAGTGTGTATGTGATATATGTACGGAGTGCGTGTAATGGAAAGTTCGTGTTATGTTGTGGAAGGAAGGAAGTGTGTACATCGAAGTTCGTGTTGTGTTGTTTGAATGGAGTATATATGCAATGTACGAGTATGTAGGAGTGTGTAATGTGTGGTTATTTTGAGGATCGTCATTCAACGGATTGCAATTGAGTGAAACGTGTATGTATTTCCATGTGTAGGATTTGAAGATATTTTTTTTCGTTGGGAGTGATAATTGGCAGTAATTGGTGCAAGGGAAATCGGATTTGAGTGTTGCCGATGTATGTTTAGGATAGGAGTGGATTATTTTCTATGGAATTTATAGTGGACTGTATTTAAGTACTATGTAGTAGGAGTGCGTAAAGTATGGATGTTTAAATTTAATTATTTTGATATGAATTGATTATGGTGTGTAACTGGTTTGTGTAAATTGAAGACTGTGAAGATGTGTTATGTGTGTGTTCTTTATGTCGTTTTGTGTCTAGTGATATAGTCGATTTTGGGTTCCGTGAACCTTGATGCTAGAGTTGTGATAGATGGTTCTGGTTCGTTTATGGGTAGTGGACATAGCTTTTGTAGAAGCGGGAGTCGCTTCCCATAACCCTCCGAATTAAGGGGAAGTTGGAGGAATAAAATTCCACTTCGTTCCTTCGTTTACTAACACAGTGGCTATTTCTTTCCAATCATGTGAAGCTGCTTTAAGAAGGCGATTGAGTTCTGCTTCTGCTCTCACAAAATTTATACTGCAATCGCTATCAATCTGGCCACAAATTCCCCTGCGTGCCACGAATCGTCGAAATGCGGCCAAAAACGTGTGCGTCGTTAAATCGCTAACCAAGTGGACCGCCTTAGTTGCCAGACAGACAAATATTGCTAAGTACCCCTTGAGGCACTTCGCTGCATGACCTTTTCATGTTCGCAGGCTGATGGTTCCTGCATAATCAACTCCTGTGTGTGAGAAAAGCCTTGATATTTTGACTCTCGGTTCAGGAAGTTCTTCCATCTTGCTGTGCTGTTTTACTTCTGTGCCTGTAACATGTTATACAGTTTTGCATGTGCTTCTTGATGGCCCGTTTGATTTGAAGGATCCAGTATTTTCTCCGAAGAAATCAGGTCATTAGCTGTGTGCCACCGTGAAGAGTCTTATCGTGTGCTTCCTTGATAATTAGCCTTGTTAAATGGTGTCTTGGTTCCAAAATCGTAGGGTGCTGCTGCTCAAATGACAGGTTGGCATTTGCAAGTCTTCCGCCTACCCTAAGAATGCCTTCAGCATCCACAAAAGGGTTCAGTGTACCCATCCCTCTACTTTGCTTGATATCCTTGGGAAACATTTCCTGTTGAGCATAACGAATGATGATTTGGTTGGCTTCCTTAAGTTCTTCGGGGCAAAGATATCCAAAGTGACGCTGATTTCGATCTTTACGACAATTTTCTATGAAACGTTTTACGTGGGCTAAAATTCTTATGAGACCGCTCAATTTTGAGGTACGTTCTATAAGCTGACCGATGATGTTGTCTTGGGTTTCAATGTGATGTGCCTTTGTTACCTTTTGTACATCTTCAGTGCTGAGATTTGCTGGCTGATTTGAAATCTTTAATTCCCAGGTTGATTGTAAGAAAGGAGGAAATGAGAGCCGATGGCAACATGCCACGAGATACTTATGCTCACTTCTGTAAGCCGCTGAATTTCGCCAACTCGACCCCTGGCGGCCACTGAATCCCTAAGGTTGAAAACGATACCCCACGCTCAAGAAAAGAAACGCTCTCAAGCAATTCATCACAGTTCGAAGTCCATTTCCGTAAGTGAAACCCAGCTGTATTCATAACATATTTGACTTCATGAAGTTTTCTTTTTGCTTCTAGGATGGTGTTTGCTCCAGATATCAAGTCGTCTACGTACATGATGGCCAGATAGCGATTTGTAAATAAAGGCATGTGTTGTAGACGTAAACGAAGAGTGATGGGAGCCGAACCCAAGCTCTACAACTCGTTGACATGTGCCACTGTTGACCAAACCCAACCCGCTGACTTCAATGTAAGTTAATTTTGATTCCAACCGTAACATCTGTACCGCTGAATCTGTAATAAAAGAAGCCTCGGAACCTGAATCTTGAAACCAGTACTGCAAGAAGACCCTCCTTGAGGTGGTTGGAAGTAAGGAGCATTAGCATTCATTGTGGAAGTGAGAAGGTTGTGTGTTCCTGATGGATTTGGAACCCGACTGTGTTGACCAGGTTATGCACCTGCGGCTAACTGAGTTGAGTGCAGCAATGAGTGATAAGGCTGTTGACAATAAAAACATCTGCGATTGCTCGGACACTGTTCAGAACTATGGCTATACGCTAGACGGTTTTGACATAAACTCAACTTTCTAACCTGCTGACTACGATCTGCTATACTTGTTTTTTTTTTTTTTTTTTTTTTTCTTCTTTATTTTATAACAAAACTTATACTAAATTGCAGTGTATATTATAATGAAATACATTCTGCATGAAATAGTTAGGTACAATTGAACAACAGATTGTTGTATAGTTAGGTACAATCTGTTGTTCAAGAACAAGAGGTGAATGTACCTGTCATTTCGAAATAAATTATTTTAAAAATTTATCGATGGGGAAATACAATAAAATAAACTCATTAAAAGAAAACAAAGAAAGCTGTAAAAAGAAAGAAAGAAAGAAAGAAAGAAAAGATAGTAATAGTAACAAAAGTGATGTACATGAGCAAATATCAGCAATAGAGCAAAATTGTATTTATTATACATTAATTTATATTAAATTATTTATAGTAGAATGGTCAAAAGAGAATAACCACTTCTTTGTATTTTTAAGAAAAACTGCTTTCACTCTCTCACATCTAAGGTTTGCCGGTAATGCATTAAAAAGACGGGGTGCAGTTACGGAATAAAAACGCTTATAATGTGTTTTATGGATTGTCGGAATTATTGCAAAATGTATGGTATTGACTCGTAAATTATAATTTTCATCGAGTCGAACAGCATAAAACCCGGACTTTAAAAAAATATTCTCAAAACTTTGTAGCAGTAAAGATGCCTTATTGGAAGGATTTCGAGACCTTTGAATAAATCTAAGCTAGGAGTTCTACGATTCACTTTACACATTATTCTGATTGCATGTTTTTGCTTTAAGAGTAAAGGTTGTATTTTATTGAGATATGTACCACCCCAACATGATACACCGTACTGCAGCTTAGACTTTAAAAGACCATTATATACCAACTTTTAAGTAGGCAGCCGACAATAAAGACTAAGGTGATAAAGTTGTCTTACAACGCAATTAAGGTACTTTTTAAGGTACAGAGTATGGTCTAAATACTTAAAGTTGTCAACACATTCTATTTTAAAACATGTAATACTGCAATTTAAACTATTGTTAAATGGAAAAGAATTGCGACCATAGTCTAAGCTAAAGCGCCTATAACTGGGTACATGGTAGTGTAAAGGAAATCCTCGCAGGTGACACTCAGAATATTAAAAGTCATAAATTTCGTTTTTTTGCTTATGACCAATTTGTGGTATGTAAACCATCTCCGTAATAAATCCAAATCATGAATGACGTCGAATAAAAGATCGAGATAATTATTATTGGAATACGAAAGCGCTGTATCATCAGCAAATGCTGTGATTTTGCCTTTAAAAGGTTGAATAAAAAGGGAATTAACATATATCAAAAATAAAATGGGGCCCAAAACAAAACCTTGTGGCACACCAGTATTGATTACTTTCGGAGAACTAAGCTGATTTTGGATCTTTACCATTTGTTTACGATTTGTAAGATATGATGAGAACCAAGAATAAATAAAACCTCTAAAACCCGCTTTGTATAATTTGTCTAATAATATTGTGTGATCCACCATATCAAACGCCTTCGTAATATCTATAAACAGGGCGGCTGGTATTTCTGATATGTGTAAACTGTTATATAATTGAGCAGTAAGTTTCAATAAAGCATCTTCTGTAGATTTCCCACTTCTGAAGCCGGACTGTGAAATGCTAAAAAAATGAATCTTATCTAAGAAAGAGACAATCCTAGATTTAATACCTTTTTCAAGATTTTTGAAAAAACTGATAGTAGTGAAGTAGGGCGGTAGTTATCAAGCTCAAGAGTATTAGCCTTTTTGTGAAGGGGTATTACTATCGCTTTCTTCAGTGAATCTGGGAAGATGCCCTTTTGAACACTGAGGTTGAAAATAAAACTCAGAACGTCAGATATTTGAAATGAAATGTTTTTTAAAACAGAACAAGAAATCTGATCAAACCCATGCGAATTCTTTGTTTTAAGTGGCATTATGATTTTGTGAATTTCAAACGCAGTAAATTCATTGAAAGCAAAAGTATATTATGATCCAGTTGTATACTAGTTAAACTGTGATCCGTAATATTTAGATCATAAACCATTGTTTTATATTTAACACAATGGTTAAATATAAATAAGCAGGACCTATAACGTGTAGGTTATGCCAAAGCAGAATCCATCGCGAAAGATGATAAAATTGTCAAGTAATGATCAGTATCAACCGTTTCAGACAGGATGTTAATATTCAAATCACCAATGAGTATTAAATTTTTACTAGTTTGAGATACCAAAAATACCGACAATTCTTCCAAAAAAGTTCTTATTGTACATTTGCGTAATCTATATACACATATAAAGCAATAGTGTAAGCCAGCGATTTTGCAAGAAACACTTATTATGTCTGCACTATCCAAATTCCATTTTTTAATTTCGCAATCTAGTAGATCATTTCTATAAAATACTGCAACATCTCCAGCTGAATAGGAATTATTGCAATTCGGTTCAAGTATGTAATTAGGTATTTTATATTCAGAAAATTCTTCATCGAAAATCCAAATTTCGGAAAGGAAAATAATATCAGGCAAATGACTCAGAGATGAGAGATGTGTGAAAAAACTGTCGAAATTACTTCTCATGCTACGTATATTTTGATTAACTAGAGGGAAACCAGAATACTGACTAACATTTGAATGTTCTACACAAAAACATTGTAAATTATTAAGACTTAAAGCGGAAAAACTATTATTAATACATAATATATCTTGAGGATTAAGAATTAAATTATTGCTTATATTTACATTAGCCATGGATTAAGACAAAAAATTAATCGCAAAGTTTGGTAAAATCCTCAAAATTATTAATTTTAATGACCTTATCACCTTCGCTTTTCCTTATTAAAATTGCAGAATCCCTCACCCAAACGAACTTGCATTTATTGGTTTTCTTGAGATCGTTAACCTTTTTTAATAATGCTCGTGTGTAGCTAGTCAGACTATCGTTTATATAGATTATTCTGCTGTTGTTGCTATTGTTGTTATTGCATGCAGTACTATACATTTTAATCGTAATATTGTTCCTTTTCTCTCGCATTTTGTTCATCACGGTTTTTTTATGTATTATAGGAGAAAATTTAACACATACAATACTAGAATTTGCATGTAGTCTGCCCTTTTGCTTTAATTCAATGTTCTTTATGTATTCAATTACAGAATCATTAGCAACGTGTCCATTCAGTGCATTTAAGAGCGTACACAATTTCTCTTTGACGTTGGCCTTGTTGACGTCTGGAATACCGACAATATCGAGCGCACACTGTTTCTCTCTTTGCTCTAATATGTTCACCTTCATTTCAAGTATATTGATCTTTTTATTAAGAGCGGCATTGTTGTCTTCAAGAGACCTCAGCTGCTTGAGCGCATCTGTATTATCTTGCCTGAGATGAACAATTTCGGTGTACAGCAATTGTAACGTAATAGTTTGTTGACCCGTATTGTTGTCGTCATGGGATGCTGTTGTTAAAGCTGCTGGAACAAGAGTTGGTGCAGACGTACTTGCAGTGTTATAGTTCGTATAGGTATTGGCAGTAGTAGAAGAAGTGGATCTCTTAAATGAATTGGTGTTAGGCTATAGAGATATGGGAGAATCTACTAATATAGATTTTCTACGCTGAATCGTACACATGTCACATTTATAGCCTTGACTACTCTTTTCTAAATAGTCAACTTCTCTTTTTTCTAGTTTCGCACACTTAGCATGAAGAAATTCTTTGCAATTAACACACTGGATTTTCAGTTCATGTCTATCGACCTTTTGATAACATACGAGTATATGTAGGAAATATTATTTTATTAACAAAGTGAAAAAATGTTGTTTTACAAAATAAAGGCTGACAAAAAAAATTTAACAAAATTAAACTGAAGACAAAATTAATTCAAGGCAAAATTTAACAAAATTAACTGAAGACAAAATTAACTTAAGGCAAAATTTAACAAAATTAACTGAAAACAAAATTAAACTGGACCGCCGATGCCGCCGAACTGCACTGCTGACAAAAGAAGACTCTCTTTCGCATTCATCATTCGCTCGCTCGTCGACTCTCCTCCTCAGTCCAGCAAATTCCAAAGTCCCGTCGACCTCAATAGTTGGTACCACGTCCACAACTTGATCGCCGCAGTCAATATCAACCATCCGCCGCCTACCCGAACAACGATTAATGTCGCCCTCAGTAGAGTCAATGTGTCCTAAAACAACACTGAACAAATCGCATCGGGTTTTATGCTGCTAAATGTAGGCCAAATCGAATTCCATCGGCGACGAATGTAAACATACTCTCGGTGACTTAAACGATGATGCACGATGAGGGTAAAAAAAACTGCAATCGCCTGGGACGACAAACGGACGAATGACATCTCAGATTACAGTAAATAATTTTAAATCGAGCGCAGCTGGCGGTCGACGATACATTACAAATGAGTAATTAAAAAATGATTACTAATGGATCATATCTTTTCTACATATATAGTACTTCATTTTTCTTTTTTCCTTTCAATCAACTCAAATATATGACTATAAATGATAAAATAAAGTGTTTGAAAGGCTACGAAGTGCTTACCTGAAACTAAACCCAGAAAAGAGTATGTATAATCGCAATTGTTTTTGATATCCGCCACGACCGTGGACAACTCTTCGAACGTCAAATAAGCTAGCCCAACTGTACGAAAGAGATGAGTTTTGGCAGACTTTACGGCTGCCTCCCACATACCCCCAAAATGAGGTGCTCTAGGCGGGATATGGTGAAAATGTATCTGCTCCGCTGCACACCATGTTGCAATATCCTTTTTCTGCCAGCTCATTTCGGGCTCCAACGAAGTTCGTCCCATTGTCGCAGAAGATATCACTACATAGTCCCCGTTGCGCGACAAACCTCTTGAGGGCTGCTATGAAACCTTGTGTGGACAGATCGGATACCACCTCCAGATGTACTGCCTTGACGGCAAAACACACGAACACCGCAACTTACGCCTTGTATGTTCGCTGTCCTCGACGTCTCAATGTTAAATGGAACGGGCCGCAAAAGTTAACACCTGTTTTGTGGAACGGTCGAGACAGCTGCACTCTTTCAACTGGAAGGTTTCCCATTATTTGCCTTGATAACTTCGGTCGATACTTGAAACAATGTAGACAGTTGTCTACCACTTTCTTCACCAATCTGAGCACATCAAGAACCAGAAGCGCTGTCTGATGATTGCAACTAGTGCTTGCGGCCCAGCATGGTAATTTTTCCTGTGCAAATAAACAACAAGATTTTTAACAAATAGGTTCGATTTCGGTAGTAGGATAGGACATTTCACAAGATAAGGAATGTTCGCATTCTGCAAACGCCCACCAACTCGGAGTAGTTTTACAGAATTTGTATCTAGGAAGTGGTTAAGATTTTTGATACAACTCTTTGGGCTAATCGACTTCTCATTTTCCAACTGCTCAATTTCTTCTTTAAAGGCTTTCTGTTGGACGTGCCAAAGTATCTTAGTCAACGCGTCATTCAGTAAGAGAGTAAGGGGGTGCAGCTTGTGTCGAATACATTAACCTTCCCTTTCTCTGATACGTTTGATAATCGTTCTACAGTTTTATTCCGGTTAGCTATGCATCGACTCACGTATCCAAAGACCCGTAATACCTTTTGAAAGTCAGTATATTTCAGGTAGTTTTCGCTGAATTCGGAAGATACTCTAGCAGCTAATAGCGCAGATTCTCCCTTTCTTTTTCCATGAATACTCGTACTGATTTTGGAACAATCCTTCTCCGGCCATTTCGTTTTCGGTAGATATAGAAATTCTGGTCCACAAAACCACCGACTTTCTAACAACTCGCTCGCAAATGCTCCTCTGGATAAGATGTCAGCTGGATTCTGTTTAGAGCCAACATGTTTCCAAACTGCTGCCGTCAGCTCGGTTTGTATTTTAGATACTCGAAAACTTCCCATGTAGACGGATGTGCAGACAACCAACATAGCACTATTTCTGAATCTGTCCACAGAAAAATTTCCTCAACTATGTGGACTAAGTTTGGCATAATGATAACAAGAAGCGCCAACAACAGCTCCGCAGCGCACAATTCTAACCTAGGAATGCTTTCGGTTTTAATTGGAGCAACTCGAGACTTTGACTTAGTACACTTGGTCCAATTCATCTACTGTTCGTATGTAGATACAACATCCGTAGGCGCACAATGATGCATCCGCGAATCCGTGGATTTGTACTAATCTGGGTTGTGGAGTTAGTACATATCGTGGAATCCTAATACCTTTTAGTTCTTTAAGCCGACTTCGAAACAATTCCCACTCGCTAAAGACTCTAGCTTGGACCGATTCATCCCAGTTAACCTTTTTTACCCACAGATTCTGTACGATAATCTTACCCTTTACAATTACGCGGTTAATTAAACCTAATGGATCGAAAAGCGTGGACAACTCCGCTAGAATGACACGCTTAGTAATATTCTTCGCGAGTTGTATTGCTGGAACCATATACTGCAGCTAATCACTCTGCGGGTTCCACTTGATTCCTAACGTCTTTATGATGTCAGCGTCATTGATTCGTAATGGAATTTCCCTCTGGTTTTCTGGTATGCGTCCGAGTTGTAGTTTCTCGTTTGTCCACCACTTCCGCAACTCAAATCTCGCTTCTTGAAGAATGGTACTGACTTCTGTGTATATGTTTAAGATTTCTTCTGCAGAATCTCCTCCACTTATGAGGTCATCCTTATATAAAAACCATCCCTCAATACCTTTGCCCCTAAGGGAAACTTCAATTTGTTGCTATCTGCTAGCATCTTTAAGCAGTGCGTTGCTTGGAAGAGCGCAGACGTTGTTCCATACGTAACCGTCTTCAACTGATATCCCTGTAGGTCATCCGTGGCTTTGTTCCTCCAAACTATACACTAGTACTTCCTATCGGCTTCCTCAACTCGTATTTGCCGATACATCTTAGCAATATCTGCTGTTATGGCGTACTTGTATAATCGAAAGCGTAGAATTATTGAGAACAACGAATCTTGAATGACTGGACCCTTTACCACCGTGCGAGTAGAGTGAACGTGAACGTGAATATTTTTTCGGCAAGCATCTTTGAAAAATACTAGAGAAGTGAACAGTTGGAATTTTTTCACATCAATTTTGGAAAAATGTCACTCTTATCCGCACGTTTGGCCTCCTCCGTGGCCCGTAACCTGCCCAAGGCTACTGCACAGGTTGCCTGCAAAGCCGCCTGCCCAGCTGCTTCTCTAGCTGCCCGTAAACTGCATGTCTCATCACAGGTGCGCAGCGCTGAGATCTCTTCCCTTTTGGAAGAAAGGATCTTGGGTGTTGCCCCAAAGGCTGATTTGAAAGAAACTGGTCGTGTATTGAGCATTGGTGACGGTATTGCTCGTGTCTATGGCTTGAACAACATCCAAGCCGACGAGATGGTGGAATTCTCTTCGGGTTTGAAGGGTATGGCTTTGAATTTGGAACCCGATAACGTTGGTGTTGTCGTCTTCGGTAACGGCAAACTGATCAAACAGGGTGATATTGTCAAGCGTACCGGTGCTATCGTCGACGTTCCAGTTGGTGATGAGCTTTTGGGTCGTGTTGTTGATGCTTTGGGTAACGTAATTGATGGTAAAGGACCAATCAACACCAAGGATCGCTTCCGTGTGGGCATCAAGGCTCCCGGTATCATTCCACGTGTGTCTGTGCGCGAAGCTATGCAGACTGGTATCAAAGCTAATCGACCAAAATTGGTACCCATTGGTCGTGGTCAGCGTGAATTGATCATCGGTGACAGGCAGACAGGTAAAACTGCCTTGGCCATTGACACCATCATCAACCAGAAGCGTTTCAACGACGGCCAGGATGAGAGCAAGAAATTGTACTGCATCTACGTTGCTATTGGTCAGAAGCGTTCCACTGTCGCTCAGATTGTGAAGCGTTTAACTGATACCAGAGCTATGGACTACTCTGTCATTGTATCAGCTACTGCCTCTGATGCTGCTCCATTGCAATACTTGGCTGTGCCATGGGCGAGTATTTCCGTGACAAGGGCAAGCACGCCTTAATCATCTATGACGATTTGTCTAAACAAGCTGTGGCCTATCGTCAAATGTCTCTATTGTTGCGTCGTCCACCAGGTCGTGAAGCCTACCCCGGTGATGTATTCTACATGCATTCACGTTTGTTGGAACGTGCCGCCAAGATATCCCCAGCCATGGGCGGTGGCTCATTGACTGCTTTGCCTGTTATTGAAACCCAAGCCGGTGATGTGTCTGCCTACATTCCAACCAATGTCATTTCTATCACTGACGGTCAGATCTTCTTGGAAACCGAATTGTTCTACAAGGGTATCCGACCAGCCATTAACGTCGGTTTGTCTGTATCACGTGTCGGTTCAGCTGCTCAGACTAAGGCCATGAATTGGCGCAATACCGTGAAGTAGCTGCCTTCGCTCAATTCGGTTCCGATTTGGATGCTGCCACTCAACAATTGTTGAATCGTGGTGTTCGTCTGACTGAATTGTTGAAATAAGGACAATACGTGCCAATGTCCATTGAAGATCAAGTTGCTGTCATTTACTGCGGTGTTCGTGGTCATTTGGACAAAATGGACCCAGCTAAGATCACAAAATTCGAAAATTACAACACATCAAGACCACCGAACAGGGTCTTCTTAACCAAATTGCTTCGGAAGGCAAGATCTCCGAGACTGTAGATGCCAAACTTAAGGACGTTGTCACGAAATTCTTGTCAACATTCAGCGGTTAAATTGTATTTCACCGTGTTCCACCGTCACCAGTAACACCTTCAAAAGAGCTAAGTCTTACACACTGTCATCCCGTAAGAAGAGAAAAAACAAAAAAATAATTTCTATTAACTTAAGAGTACGATTTAAAAATTAAAAAAAAAAAAAAAAAAAAAACAAAGAAAAAAAATATAAAACGAAATGTTCAAAATCATTTAAAGATAAAATTACCTCTTCATATCTCTTCATTCTATTTCCGTCCTCATCAAAGTCTACAACAAAACCAAACACATGCCCAACTATGTAGAGCTAGAAAGAGTGCTTTTCAACAACTGAAACAGTAACAACAAAGAGCGAGTGAGTCACTTGGCAAAAGCATCATTTTTAGTTAAATCATAAGGAATTTCATTAATCTGTTCGATAAACTAACGAATTACAAGAAAGTAAATAAAAGAAAGTTTAGCAAAACCTCATTCAACGAAATATTGGTTGATGTGTGGCAACTACAATCAAATACTACTCTAAGTTTCGTCGACGACGATTCTGGCCTAAGTACACATTGATGTGGGCAAAAATACTTCATTTGGTCCAATGGTGTTGAGAAATTTTATCCATGTGATACTCTTCCATGAACTCGCAATATTTTGCCTTAATTTCTGGATTTTTATCCAACCATTTTTCTAATGAAAATAATCGTTTCTTTGCAAAGCCGAGCGATTCTCCTAACACTTCCGGATTATCCTTAAATGGCAGTTTAACCACAAATCTACCGTAATCTCCTCGCTGTACTGTGTTTAAAAAATGTTGTTCACAGCGTTCTTCATCAGGTGTAAGGAAATTTTTCATTGACTCCACTCTTTCTATTTTCCAAAAGTTTTCTACCAATTTATTTAAATTGGCATCTTCCGTTTGCCCGTGACCATTTACCAAACATAAACTTGCGTTCGGTACCAACGAAAGGTCGTATCTCCCAGATACTACCCAACCAAACAAAGTTTTCTGCAGAGTGGGTCGGCCATCTAACTTAATCTGCCCAATAGACAACAACTCGAAAAAGCATTCAGCTCCGATCAGCATATCTATTCTAGAAGCTTTGTTGAAATTGGGATCGGCTAGAACTATATTTTTTGGAATATCCCAACTATCTATAGCGAATGATCGAGTTGGCTGTAGATCGGTAATGTTCTTGATGACAAGTAATTCCAGATCTGTTTTGAACTCGGAAATCCTCGACTTGCAAGTCGCATGTGTAACATATCTGATTTTTGATAGCTCATTCCCTATTCCACTTATTTGTATCTCCGTTTTGCTTTTTACAAGGCTTAACCTTTGAGCCATATGTTCAGTTACAAAATTTAAATGCGATGCAGAATGCAAGATGGCACGTACCGGGTGATAACTTCCTAAATGATCACTAACCTCAACTACTGCCGTCGCTAATACCACTTGAATTCCTGTACTTCCCAGTAATATGGATAAAGGCGATGTATTTTGTTCACCGTTCTTGGAAGATTAAGCACTTGTTATCAAACCTCTTCTCTAATCTTTCTAATGCCTTACGATAGTTTGTACCTCTAAGCTCAAATTCTTTCACAGCTCCTAACGCTGCCCCAGACAAACATCGTTTTAAATAATTTTTGCAAATTATCGAGTGAATCATTATTTTCGACTAGGCTTTTGAACAACCCAATGAAATTAGAATACTCTGAAAGTTTTCCCGAGAAATTTGGAAGCTTAATCTGTTCTAATCTTGAATAAGAAGCTGGCTGATGATGAAGAAATGTGGCATCAAGACCATCAGCGGCTGAGGAACTTCCCTTTACTTCTGCTTTCCGTTCGAGAATCTTAGCCTTTGTGAAAACGTACATCTCTTCTATTTCCCCTCTAAGAGCATCATTTGCCATTTCCTCCTCTCTATAGATCTTTGGACAATTCCTGCTTGCTTAAAATACGATTCAAAAATCTCCAAGCGACAATCTAATTCTGTTGCGGATAACGATTCACCTTTGGCGGCAATAAAGTTCTTTATGCGCGTTAAACTTCCCTTTGTTGAGGCTCTCAAAGCTTTTAGCTCAAACAAATTTTTCTCCCCCTTTGCAGATGATTCACCCACTAGAATATCTAATTCCTGCTCCATATTGAGGTTTGAATTGGCGAATTTTAACGATTTGCTGATGCTGCCTTTTACAATTAATGAAAGAGCGAGAGACTATGTAAGCGGAATTTTATCAACAATGATCAATATATAAAATCCCTATGCTTACAAACGACAATTTCTCCTAACCTCCCGATACAACAACTATGCAAAAGTAATTTAAGTACGCGCAGCAACTATGTTCTCAGCAACACTCTAACCCAGAATCCACACAGAACAATCTTCACAAACGCAACAACCTTAGCAACACAATTTGTTCAGCGACAATTTTCCCCAAATTGAACTTAAGACTTACTTGCACAAAGCTTTTCACCTTTCCTCTTACTTGAGCAATACCATCCACACCAGCAAGCTAAGTAATTTGAATGCTCTTATTTCCGCTCGTCTATAGAATCCCGCTACGCATTCACAGTTTCCTCTCGTTGATGACGTAGTTTTGCCTGTGACAAAAAAAACTTTAATACTGGGCCTTTACCAATTGTAGATGATGATGCGATGTTCCACAGATTTCAATGTGTCTCATCTGACAGCTTTTTCTGGCCAATTTAAATTGGTACACTTCAAGAAATTGAGTGGAGGAAATTGGTTTCTATTTTTTACACTATCGCGAACAAGATTATCTTCAACCGCTTATGCAAGTGCGAAAATATAATTTAACGCTATTATGTTGGGGGAAAACTAAAGATTTCCCGGGTTTCGGCACCAAAATGTTTAATCGCAATAGTTTTTGCGACCTTTCGACTATAAGAAATGTCTGCCCGATTTGTCCGATGGTTTCTATTAAGAAGAAAAAAACTAATGTTTCTTAAAAAACGTTATAACTTCAAATTTTTATTATTAGGTCTCAACAAGCTACTAGACGGTTTTACAATCCAACTTCGAATCCTTGGCCGTACTTTCTCCTTACCAGTTGTGCCTCTGTTTCACTTCCAGAGTATCTTTCGCCGGAATCCACAGGGACTGAATACCAGAACTTCAACAATGCCTCCCTCATTCACAATAAACATACTTGTTTTAAAAATAATCGCTCTAAGAATTTTTTTATACAAAGTTCAAGAAAAAATACTTCATTTACAAATATGTTTGAAATAAAACAACAACAACAATTAACAGAGTACCTTATTCGGAAGTAAAATATCTGGATCACATTATATTAGCGGAAGGATCAAGGACGGATCCTGACAAAATCGAAGCCGTGGAAAGTTGGCCTCACCCAAAAGATAAACACCATCTGAGAAGCTTCTTGGGACTCGCCACGTATTACAGAAAGTTCGTAAAGTACTTTGCTGGTATTGCAAAGTACCTGCATCTACTTACGGAAAGAGGCCGAGAGTTCAGGTGGAGAGTGTGAGAAAGCATTTCAAGAACTGAAGCGACTGCTATGCAATGCCTCCATCTTGGGTTACCCCACGCCCGGAAAAATTTTCATCGCGGACGCAGACGCTAGCAATGTTGGGGTCAGAATTGTGATCTCATAAGTTCATAGTGGTCAAGAGAAAGTGCTTGCATATTACAGCAAAGTGCTCTCCACTCCTGAAAGGAATTACTGTGTGACTCGGTGCGAGCTGCTGGCTTTAATTCTGGCTAACGAAGCATTTCTATAAGTACCTCTACAAACAAAAGTTCATTCTTCGGACAGACCACGCAGCTCTGAAATTGCTACTCCAATTAAAGAATCCTGAAGGCCAAGTTGCAAGATGGATCGAGCAGTTGCAAGGCTACGAATTTGAAGTGCAACACCGCAAGGGAAAACTCCACTCAAATGCTGATGCTCTCTCTCGTCGACCGTGCGGAGTAAAATATGAACACTGCAACTGTAAAGAAGCGAAAGAACAAGCCACTATTCAAATGATCAGGACTTAGCCAGTAGAGGGTTGGAGTATAGACAAAATCCCTTCCTCCCAACAGACCGAGAATGACATCAAACCAATATTGGCCTGGAAGGAACACAAGGAAAGACCCTGAAGGCATACTGGGCACAGTAGGACTCGCTTTGTGCGCAAGATGGTTTGCTGGAGAGAAAATGGGAAAGTGCAGATGGGACAACATCTCGTATGCAAGTAATTGTACCACGGTCCAGAATCAGCCAAGTACTCCATGAAATACAGACGGAATCTTATTCGGCCATTTGGGAATAAACAAGACGTTGGAAAAGGTAAGGGAACGTTTCTATTGGCTAAGCGCTAAACAAGATGTTTTGAGAATTGGTGCAAAAAGTGCATAAGGTGTGCGGCTACCAAGGATCCAAAAGTAAAGCCACATGGAAAAATGCAACAATACAATGTGGGAGCACCATTCGAATGAATAGCCATCGACATCGCTGGGCCGTTCCCCGAAACTTTTAATATTAACCGATACACCGTCGTGGTCATGGATTACTTCAGTAAGTGGCCCAAATCAATAGGCTAAGACCGTAGCCGAACAGATAGTCAACAACTGGTTGAGCAGATTTTGGATCGCAATGGAGCTACGCTCTGATCGAGGGCGAAATGTTGAATCAAGTCTTCCAAGAAGTGTGCCAATATTTGCGAATAAGGAAGACAAGGACAATACCCCTCTTCTCAAACTTCTACCGAAACGCGGTCCATACTTCAACACGACACACACCATCCGAGATCTTATTTGGTCAAACAGTTCGGTTGCCAAGTGAAGCAAAATTCGGATCCCCACCTACGGAGCCCAAAGGTTTCGTAAATTGCATGAAAATACCAGAGAAAATATGAAGTTAGCAAGCAGCCGTATGAAGACTAGGTACAACATCAAGGCGAAATCTTCCGGCTTTAAAGAATGAAGAATGTATAATCTTCAGCGTAGGAAAGGCAAATCACCAAAATTGCAACAGGATGGGGAAGGTTCGGACGAGGTGATAACCCGCATTAATGACGTTGTCTACCTGATCCAGCATAGGGATTTCTTTTTTTTATAATTTACGCGCGCCTAAGGGGTTAGATACCCTTTTACTGTTGCCAGGGCGCGGGCGGAAAGATAGAAGGAGGAGAAAGGAAAATTGTTTTTGTAGTGGTTTGAAACTCAGGTGTGTTTGGTTTCTATGTTTACTCTCCATGGGTGGGAGTCCGAATAGAACGGAGAGTTTTTCTTCACTCAGAGTGATTCGAGGTATATCACAGTATTATTCTTTTTCTGTGTTTGAAACTCTACAACAGCCAAATCTACGTGTCAGTGTTATGCCTTCACACGCAGAATTTTTCTGTCTGAGTTCCAATTACACAATGAAAAACTGACTTGCCATGGGCAGAATTCGAACCTGGACCCTCCGAGTGAGAAGTGTTTGCTACGACCATTGTCATTTCAACGGAACGATGAATGACGAAATTGATCGGGACGAATAACTTTAGGGAGGGGCAGTTTGATATCCCTTTAAATGTGAGCAGCGTTATCTATATTTCCATAGCAGAAGATTTCGATACTTGAATAGCAGAAACATCAACCATTGGAATGGAGAATGGAATCGATTTTTCCAGGAAAATTTAAATGGTATGGGACGCTGTATGGCGCAGATTGTTCTCGAAATACGAGTATGTTATTCATGTATAAATATCATCATCCTCAAGGTATGCAAGTCAGTTCATCAGTTGAATTTTAAGTGTGAATTAGGAGAATGATTAAGTGGTTTAAATAAAAGATAAGAAAAGTAAAAGTGGTTGATAACTTGGATTGTATTGAGATAAGCGATTAAATTGTGAATTGTAGCTGTATTGAATAAAGCTATTTATATTGGAAAGAATAAGTTCTAGCATTTGCACCCACATAAGCATTTCAGAATATGACAGATTATGGCAACACTCTTAGTTGTTGCTCTCAATGGGCCAGCGAACACTGGTCTCATTATTTTATAGGGAGTAAAGAAACGGGTTAAAATTTCAACCAACGAGGAAAACCAATACACGCATAAGTTGTCAATTTTAAAGGATAAGAAAAATTATCAGGAATACCACCGCAATCAAAATCGCTTCATATATTCAAAATGTTGCCCCGCTTTATTTATCCAGTGTGCGGTTGACAAAAAAGATACCCCGGGGTAAAATTGATCCAGTGTGCGCTGGCCCAATAGCTTTCTCAAAGCTCTACACCCTGTTCAACAAAAATCTGCATTACATGGAAGATAGGAATATTTGCTTCTCCCTCTGGTTATAATGAAATAAATGAGAGTTTGGATCTTGAAACCACTCATAGCGATACCATGATATGCATATTTTTTCCAAAGTTACATAGTAATATAATAAAAGCAAACTAATCCGAAGAAAATTCACTGCTGCCGTCCCACATCTTAAGATCAACATTTAGTTCAACATGTTTCACACAAGTCATTTCGCTGTCCGCTTTCTAAAATGGTTCTATTAACACTATAGTATCTTTATGACTTTCATCTTTAAGGTTTTTTTCTGGAAACAAACTTTTTTTACACCAAGGTCCTCTTTTTCAAATTGTCCTGGTTATCTTGGATATATTTTCATTCTGACACACTTCGTGGAGTACATTATCTAGTAAGGGTAAACTGTTGTCAAAGAAAAAGCTATGGGCAATATGTTCTATAGTACATTTTTCCGAAATCGACGATTTTCTCTTTTCTATCGAATTGTGAAGTTTTATTTTTCTTTCCCCCTAAAACACCGTAAAACGTTCTCACTGAAACTGAAAATATATCTACCGCTTCCTGTACTACTTCTGGGTTATTATGTAATAATATAAATTAGAAAATTTATTTCTTGATTCAAGAATCTGGTATTTTTTCTCTTTGGATAAGTTTTTCGGAGCCATATACAGGGTGTCCCAGTTTAGGTTTTCGTCCTGATAGCTGAAGATTCCTTAAGCTATGGCGAACAAAAAATTGTATATGGGGGCTCTATTTTAACCCCCCTCCAAGTTATAGGCCGTTAAAGTGAGGAACTACCACGTTACTGATTTAGAAAAGGAGTCCTATCCTACAGTAAACACAAACCGCCGCAAGCAGAATAAAGAGCCGTGGTTTGATAAAAATTGCCGGAATGCAAGACGGGTGTCATTTGCGTGGCTTAAATTATTTCGTGCCTTCAACACTGATTTTCTTAAAAAGGCTTACCTAAGAACGAATCAGGAGTATAAAGATGTTTGCCGACAAAGTAGGCGAAACTACTCTGAAAGAGAGGCGTGCAGACTGGGGTATTGTAATAACGCATCCGAGTTTTGGAAACTAGCAAAGTCATTTAATGGAGGAAGATATGTGATCAACAGAGATCTTAGCCCTTATATCCTCCTAGATCATTTCAAGAGGTTACTGAACCAATCGGTGGGTGGTCCTAGTTTGCAGTGCCAGATATACAAAACAACATTCTAGATGACCCTATATCTCATCAGGATTTCACCGGTGCGCTGCTTGGTTTGAAAGATAGAAAGGCTGCAGGGTCGGATGGTATACCAACTGAATTTTTTAAATATAGCACAAATGGGCTGAAAGACAACCTCATTGACTTATACAACAACATATTATACCATGGGATAGTGCCCCAACGGTTTAAAGAAGCTCTGATTTTCCCCATCCACAAAAAGGGCGATACATCAGATCCTGCGAACTATCGGGGAATATCGTTCTTAAATGCGTCTTACAAAATCTTTGCAGCAATATTGCAGAGAAGGCTAACCACATGGATAGAGGCCAATAATCTGCTAAAGGAATTCCAGGCGGGTTTTAGGTCTGGCTACTCAACTGTCGACCATATTTTCGTATTGAAAAGCTTAGCAGATACATTTATAAGCCGAAATAAAAAACTCTACGCCTTCTTTGTTATATAGTATATCGGAAGTGTCTTACAAAACCTATATGAAGATACCAAGACAGCTGTTTTGAATGGTGAGACGCTTTCAGAATGGTTTCAGACGGAGGCAGGAGTAAAACAGGGATATTCGCTGAGCCTTAATCTATTCGCCCTCTTTATCGACGATATAGTGGACTTTCTCCCAGGAGGAATACAAATTGCAGGAATTCTCATTAAAGCCCTCCTGTTCGCAGACGACATTGTACTGTTGGCCAGCTCACCGGGATCCTTGCAATTGATGATTAACAAATTGTATGAGTACTGCAGCATATGGAGCCTGGTCGTGAATTTGGATAAATCCAAGATAATGATATTTAAAAAGAGAGGTGGTAGACTTGCTCACAATGAAAAATGGCACTTTAACGGAGAAAGTATAGAAGTTGTAAATGAATACAGGTATCTTGGAATCCTTTTAATAAGTAGCCTTAGTATGAAAAGACATCTGAAGGAGCAACTCACGAAATCTAAAACCCCTATCAATGTAGTGTGGAAAAATTGTTTCAACAACCCATAGATTACGCACAGCAGTAAATTCAAAGTATTTGAAGCTGCATCGGAGGCAGTAATGCTCTACGCGGCACAAGTATGGGGTTATGAGCCTTATGTGGAAGTTGAAAAACTACAACGTTTTTTCATTAAGAAATCCTTCCACCTACCTGTAAAGACTCCAAACTATATGCTTATGCTGGAAACAGGCCTATCTCCGCTATTCCTTAAAACGCTGAAATTGCAGGTAAACTACATACTAAGGGCTATCAACATGTCAGATAACCGACTTCCAAAGATAGTGGCCTTACACGCGATTCGGAACAAAATAGCATTGTTCGAAGAATGGCTAGAGTTAGCTCGCGGGTGTGGTGTAGAGGTGAACGTGGAAACCATGAAATGGGAAAACTCACAATACCAGCTGATAACGAGAGTTGATGAACAGGCCAGAATGAAGTTTGTAGAAGAAGCGACGGGATCGCTACATCGTAGTACGTATAGCCGACTAAATCACAATCTTCAAGATAAAAACTACTTCAAACATATCCATACCATTCCCGAAATATCAACAATACTTAAACTTCGCGGAGAACTCCTAAAACTCAATTATATCCCGCATAGAGAAGATCTTCCTATATTCTGTAGTATGTGCAATTTGGAAGAAAGAGAAGATACCATGCATTTTCTAGGCAAGTGCCCAATTCTAAGGGAAACAAGGAGAAGTTTCTTTGGAAAAGACTTCCTATAGGAAGAAGAAATGATATCCCTTCTCAACGAAGTGAACGTTACTAAATTATATGGATACTGAAAAATTGCTTTAAAGTATAGGGAGAATATACTAGCAGAAACCTTATAAAATGTTTGTAAATGTAAATAGTAAATATAAATAAATGCAAAACTTATTAATAATTCTATTGTCAATCTGGCAGACGGCAATGTCATGCTAACTGATTTTATATTGTTATAATATTATTATTATTATTTTTAAATAAATCAAACTATCAAACTATCTAAAGTGAGGAACCTCTGATTTCGAGGTAAAACTTCTTATAAGGCCGTAGCTTTCTAACGGATTCAGCTTAAGAAACCTTTAATTTCCTTTCCCAGTCCGGTCCACATCCTGGTTTCCTGTCATCTTCTCATCTCCAACGCCCTCTATAATCCTATAATTTCCCCTGAAGCCATCCTACTCAAACCATTTTCTTCCTACCTTCCTACCTTCAACCCTCTTAAGCCCCTATTATAACAAAAATGGCACCCAACGTATGTTCTCGTCAAATGTCCGTCCTAATCGTCCATCCGCAGATGTTCCTGGGGCCATCATTAAGGGTAAGTCTTTAAGTGGCAGTCAGTTAACATACCAACTTGAATTGCGACGGGTGACATTTATGACGACCACAAAAACAACTCACTGAAACTTGTAGTCCTACGTTTTCTTTTTTCTTTTAAATGTGCATTTCACTTTCCTATCATAGTTTCAATTTTCCTTTCTATTCGTATTGTGTTTTTATATGGTTACAGTGACCTCCTCTCAATGTTGTTATTGCATGCACTTCTAGCACTGTTGAGTTCACGTCTTCCAGCAGAGGCCTCCAGGCTGGTCTGGAATTGCGGGAACAATGAGTACAGTATCTCATTATATGTCTCGTATAGTGTCCAGTTTAAATTTTTGCTTACCCGTTTACCTTGCTCAGGGATAATATCAGGTCCGTCCACAGTCTAAATTTCCGGAACATCGTCATCAACCTAAGACATCATCGTAACCGCCGAGGAAAGATCCCTAAGACACTCCAGAAGCAAGAAAATTAGAAGATACAAATACAAATCAATATTTCGATTCTTTATTCTACTCGTATTATTTATTCATTCATTAATATTTATTAATCATTCATTAATTGTGTTTTTTTTTTTGTTGTGTTCTAATTATTTATTTATTTATTTATTTATTTATTTATTTATTTATTTATCTATTTATTTATTCATTTATTTATTTATTTATTTATTTATTTATTTATTTATTTATTTATTTATTTATTTATTTATTTATTTATTTATTTATTTATTTATTTATTTATTTATTTATTTATAGAGTGTGATATATGTATACGAGTATATATGAGTACCTATATTTGTTTGTTTACATAGTACAATTTACCCTTTTTGGCTTTGAAATAGATACCTATTTGAATGTTGTACACGCTTTATTATAATTTTTTTTTGATTTCTTTATTGGAATAGCAAAACCCTGTTACATAATTTACTTCCTATATATTTTTTTTGCAATTGAATAGGAAAAATTGGTATTATACAATCTTCTTCACATCCACATTCAGATCTCGTAATTTGGTTGGCTTGTTGCGGCAAATTCCCGACATATGTACATTAAGATTCTAGCACAAAAGATATATATATCATTGTTAGCACGAAAGTTTTAGATTTCCTTCATACCTGCTTGTATTATTTATTTGCTCGGGCGCCAGTTACGTACGGACACGTAGGGGAAGTTAAAAAAAACTAAAGTTTTTCTTTTAGAGGACAATCGTCCCGTTTATTAGGATCGGTAAACACAAACTGAAGCTACTTAAATCTAATACAATTATTTATACCTTCGATTGCACAGGTGAAATTGCTGACGGGTTGGCTTGGTGGCTTTCGGGTTGACTTCTTGGAATTATGTCTGGCGTGTGCAGGTGCACTCATATTTCGTGGGAATAGGTGCATGTGAACAGTTCATGCTATGGGTCATCTCGTTGGAGTGTGTTCTGAAGTATTATGCAGAATAAACGTTTTCGGTGTTAACACCTCCCTCCTTAAATTCGAGTGTCCTCACTCGACACCATTTAAAGGATTGGTACTTCATTACTTTTGGCGGGTTCCGCTTTTCCTATAATCTTGGGGTGGTATACGTTTAGCTCTTGTGGTGTTGCTTCAGGGATTGTTATTGTGTTGCGGATTGTTATCTTCTTTCTCTGCATAAAAGCTTGCTTGGTTACGATGATTGCAACGGCTAACATTAAGATGGTTATAAGGCTATAGTTAGTAATGGCGTATAATTGTGCTTCTTCTTCTAATTCGGCTAGCTGTGCCGTATTGTTGACGTGTAATTCTTTTTAGTTTTAGTTTTATATGCATTTTATTTTCTTAACACTAAGTTTTACATTCTAACAAAAAATGCTTAAATGCTAGCTTACAATTACTTAATAATCTTACACTAACTTACTGGCCCAACACAGGCACTCTAAGCTACTCTAAATTCGTATAACTATGTCTTTCGACTTCATTTACATTTTCTTAGAACTATTTATTTTGTATACTTAAAGCTAAGAAAAAAATTTGTTAACAAAACTTAGCATATGGACATAATTTTTTATTTTTAATAAAAACTTAGTATCTAACTTAAAATAAACCTTAGCCTACCTAACCTAAATGTACAATTCACACATAAACACACATATACGTTATACACAATCATATACATATATCAGTATACACCTTTGTATACACTGATATATGTATATGTTTCTTAAATGCTAACCTAAACCTATGTAAGCTGGCCACCGCTATTCACAGAGCAAATAAATTGGTCAGCTCTGCCTCTTTAGTGAGGCTGGTTCGTAACTGACGGAAGCGACGACGAAACATCTTCTCCATCATTCAACCACCAGTATGTATACTGATATATGTATATGATTGTGTATAACGTCTATGTGTTTATGTGTGTATTGTACATTTAGTTTAGGTAGGCTAAGGTTTATTTTAAGTTAGATACTAAGTTTTTATTAAAAAAAAAAAAAAAAAGTCCATATGCTAAGTTTTGTTAACAATTTTTTTTCTTAGCTTTAAGTATAGAAAATAAATATCCATAAAAAAATGTAAATGAGGTCGAATGACATAGATATGAGAATTTAGATTAGCTTAGAGTGCCTGTGTGGGGCCAGTAAGTTAGTATAAGATTGTTAAGTAATTGTAAGCTAGCATTTAAGCATTTTTTGTTAGTATGTAAGAGTTATTGATTAGAAAATAAAATGCGTTTAAAACTAACTCAACCACCAGAAATGCTGGTGACGTGTAATTCTTTAACCATTTCGATGGTAAGAAGTTCCTCATATGTTTTTATTGAAGAATTTGGCTGGAGGATTGCTGGTAATGGTTTCGAATAAGGTATTTCCGTAGAACTATAGCTTCGCCCATTTATGGAAAGGGATGCGTTATGGTACTGTAGGATGAAGGTTCCGGTGAGATTTACTGTGTTGTTGTCAACAATGATGGATCCGTTGAACTGGTTTAGGAAAATGGTTCCAGGATGAATCTCTTCTATTGTTGGGATGTGTTGATTGTTGGCCTCGTCGCATGTAAATTTACTATTTGGTTTCTGTTACAAATCGTTAAATCATTAAAAGATTGACATTCTTGCTTGATACCATAAAAATCGTTACTACAATACAAAGTGTTATCAAAATTTAATTTTATAATCTTTTTATTATATTTAACTGGTTTTATGAGAAGTTTTTTACATAAAAAGGTTTCGGTTGTAGGTATGCTTATTATATAAAGGAGAGTTTCTAGGCTTGAGGCTATTTTAATATTTGCAAATTCAATTGCCTCTTCTAAATTAATGAATGGAATGTTACTGTCTTCGAATTGTTTTCTTACAATTTTCAGTTCGGTATTTGATAAAATAAATGAGTTTATAATTTTATTTCTTGCCCATAACATGGCATATTCTAAATTTATTACTTCCTCCTTATATCTATTTGTTATATCTAGTTTGTTTTTTGTGTTCAAAAAAAAATTATTTTCTACGTTACTTTCCGTTTTAACAATATTAAGTACTTGGTTTGTTATATTCGTAAGTCTATTTATTCTTTCAGTATGCAATTCGTTTAGTATAACTTGCTTATTATTGTTTTTTAGTAAATTGTGGACATGTGATTTTATGATTTGAAAGTCTTCATGATCGGGGCTTCCGGCAAGCCACTTCCAGGCGCTCCCGATGAAGTTAAGAGACCTTGGTACTCTTGTTTTTGGCTTTAGCGTAGTTAATTGCTTTCGGATTTGGGAAATTTGGAAGGATAGGATAAAAAGCTGGGGGTTGCTCTTATTGGGGTGATTTTCTATTTGGTTCTCTATAACCTTAATCCTTTCTTCGTAGGCGTTTAGATCTATTACATGTATTAATTTAAATGTACCCGTTTGGATTTTCTCTGTTCCAATATCTAATGAAATTATTTTAGAGTTCGAGTAGTCCAGGATTGGGACTTCTGCGAAACTTGTGGCAAGGAGAAATCTGAAATGGATAATTAGTTCCTAATATTATTTTTATGAATAACTTTGCCTGATTCAGTTAAAATGGAATGTTGATCTATCTTCCTTAACTATTTCTTTTTTAAATCTAGCTGAGAGTTTCGTGCCTAGTCGCTTATTAGTTTTGACGTAAATCACTTCACCTGGGGTATAGTTTTTAATCGGATGTATATTTTTCGATATTTTCCTGCCTAGCTTTTTCATATTGGTCTGGGTTTGTGCCCACATTTCTACCGAAAAAGGTTTCTATAGGTCTTTGCTTAGTAACAGAATGTATGGAGAAATCGTATTCGTAGACTGCGTGGTCTAGCAGTTCTACGAATGATCTATGGGATTCCTTGGCTTTAAGACACCTCATGATTTCTGACAAAGTGGAGTGGAAGCGTTCTATTTGGCCGTTGACTGAGCTGCTATATGGGGGAGTTTTATAGATTTCTATTCCGAGTTGGTCTTTTAGCATGAAACAAATGGTATTTGAGTTAAGTGACTTTTCATTGTCGAAAACGACAAGCTTAGGAACGCCGAATGCAAAGATCAATTGTCTTAGCGGTTCTCGAATATCTTCGATGGCTTTTGATTTTATGATTCTTGTTTGTGCAAATTTAGATAATTTGTCTATTGCTGTTAGGACCAGATTTTTGTCGGTTGAGTAGATATCGAAGTGCACAATTTGTCCGGGGTACTGAGGGATAGGGGTTTCTTGGATTTCTGGTTTGTTTGGATGGCGTTCTTATTTCTGTTCTTTACAGATTTGGCATTGTTTGATTATATCTTGTATTCGGGATTTCATTTTAGGGAAGTAAAATTTCTGCACAAGTTGAGCTGTATTTTCTTGGAATTCCTGTGTGCACGGTTATGTTCTTTGATGATCTCCTCTTCTTGTTCAGTAGTATTTTCCAAGTCTTTGACCTGTATTCGTGTAAAGCGTATCTTGTAAGAAGAAAAATGATGTAGGTAAATTTCCTGGATCCTTCCCATTATCATTTCATTTGTATATATTCCGTTTAGGACACTTGGATTTAGAAAACGTTTAAGAATTGAGAGTAATTGTTCGTCAGAATAATCGGGTTGGATGTGCGTATGTCTGTGGTAAGTTGGAAAGGAATTTTGAAACTGTAATGTGGTTCGGTTCCTATAAGAAGCATGATTTGATTTTTGTAGACATTGATGGGTTTTTCGACGGTGAGAATGAGACCGTGTGCTGAAGTTTGGGCACTAAGTTGTGAGGCGGTCATCGAGTTAACCTCTGAGCTTTGTGGAGCTCGGGAAAGAGCATCCGCGACTATGTTACTTCTTCCTGGTTTATAGTGGATTTCGTGATTGTACTCTTCGAGAATCGCTTTCCAGCGTTTCATCTTAGAGTTGTTGTTTTTATTGCTGAGAGCATATGTCAGCGGTTGGTGGTCAGTGTAAATTTTGACAAAGGCAGTGCCATAGAGATAGTTTCTGAATGTGTTTAGGGACCAGATGATGGCTAACATCTCTTTTTCGTTAGCAGCGTAGTGCTCTTCTGACTTGCTTAGTGACCTGGAGATGAACATGATAGGTTTATCATGTTGGGAAAGGACAGAACCGATTGCGAAGTTGGATGCATCGGTTTTTAACTCGAATGGTTTGCTAAAGTCGGGGTAGGAAAGTAGCAGGTCTCGGGAAATTAGAGAATTTTTTAATTTATTGAAAGCATCGAGGGCATCTTCCGAAAGTAAAATTGAGATTTTGCTTGAACAATTTTTGAATATGCGTCCTTCTTCTCCTCTTAAAAGGGAAGTAAGTGGCTTTGCCAGTTTTGCGTAGTCCTTCACAAAATGACGATAATATCCAGAGAAGCCTAAAAATGAACGAAGTTGTTTAAGAGTTTCAGGGACAGGGAAATTTACAATTGCCTCTACCTTTTTGGGACTTGTAGTTATTCCTTTTGAGGATACGATGAACCCGAGAAATTCAACTTTTTCTTTAAAAAAGTATAATTTGTCCAGTTGTATTTTCATGTTAGCTCTGTAAAGAGTTTGAAATATTTTCGTTCTCATCTGCACTGAAGACAATAATGTCGTCGATGTAGACGTAGCAGAATTTCCCTATATAGGCACGGAGAATGACGGCGCATATTTTAATCCAAATGGGAGTCGTGTAAACTCATATTTTGCATTATTGATTGAGAAAGCTGTTTTTTCCATATCCGATTCCTTAAAAGGAATTTGGTGGAAACCACTTTTCAAATCTAGCACTGTGAAGTATTTGCTCTTTCCGAGTTGGAAGAGCACCTCATTTATTTCGGGGATAGGATAACGGTCTGAAATTGTGACTGTATGTAGTGTTTCGAGTATACGGCTGAGTCCGAATTCGTTCGTATCTCGGCTACGACATTTGTCGTGAATGTAAGCTTTTCGTTGGGTTCAGCGAAAAGAGAAGGATACTTGTGGACGAGTGCATTAATTGCGTCTTTTTGCGAATTCGACATATGGGTAAATTTATCCTCTAAGATTGAGTTTTTTGCTGTTTTATTCTGACCTTGACCTTATTAAGGATAGTCATATAGTTATCCTTTGTGTGGATTATAGCGGACAATTGCTTGAGACTATCATTCCCGAGTATTCCATTGAATGATTTTAGGGTGGGAAGTAGAAAGAATTTAAGTTTTATGTCATTTAAATTAAAAAGATTAAGAAAGGTATGGTGGGTTACTCTCACATCACCTGCTATTGATTTTGCTAAAAAGTGTTGTTCGTTTTGTAAGGGTTTCTGTGCCAAATGTGGTTGAAGGTAATTTTTACTAGACCCGGTATCGAGTAAAAATTTTAAGATTTCACCACTCTTCGTCCTACATTCGAAGTAGGGTAACGAAGAGTAGTTATAGGGTTGTGGCCTATTCTGGTAGTTGACGGTAGATGTGTTAACAGTTGATGTCTGCATAGGCTCTGGCTTTGGCTGCGGCTTGGGGGCAGTTGGGCGAGGTGGGGCGACTTGTTGGGGGTAATTTTGCGGTTGCGTGTTCGTTGGCTGTTGGTATGGGTAGTATAGATTCTGAGGGGCATGTACTGTTTGGGGTTGATATGCTATTTGCGGGTAAAATTGTGGTTTTTGTGCTAAAAATTGTTGGGGGTAAGGGTATGGGATTATGTGCTGGGATAAGATTCTGTCTATTGCTTGCATAGTTCGTCCTGAATCTTTGGTTCTCTAATTTGAGACAAAGATTCAGTGCCGTTGGTAAATCAGCAATTTCTCGTATGCCTAGGAGTCTTGGCAGGTCGCCGTTAAGGCCGCGGATGAAGGTGTCTAATGCCTTTGTCCGGTACGTGTGAGTCAAAAGGGAGAGGGACTCGTGACTGATTTCCATGCAGGCAATCTTATTGAGAATATGGGAGAGATGCGTGTAAACAGTTTGGTAAAACTGGTGCACCGAAAGTTTGCCTTGGACAAGAGTGGTCATTTGGTACTCTAAGGTACCGAGATCTCTCTGGTCCGCGTAATGCAGCGTTAGGCATTTGGAAATTGATTTCCAGTTTAGAGACGTGTTGTACGATTCCAGGATGGAATCAGCATTACCCGTGATTTTGCTTCTTATCATGGTAAGAATTCCATAGTACTTAGCAGATCCTTTTTTGGATTCATATATTTGGATAACTCTATCTACGCTCTTCCTCCACGAGCTGAATTCTCCGGGTTTCCTTGAAAATTCTCGTAGACATCTTACAATACCAGGAATTTTTTCTAGGTCCGCGAGATCACCTAGTTCGGGATTAATAATTTGATCTTGTCCGATGGAAAGATCAGAATTAGGATTCATAAGAGTTTTGACTATATTTGTAATAGTATTTACGAGGTCGGCAGAAGGAATGGTTTGTCGGGATCCGCTTTGGAGCTGTTGTTGCTGAGGCTGTGGAGGTTGTTGTTTCGGTTGGGGTTGTTCGGGTAAAGCAAGTACAGGGGGGCATATGAGATTGTTATGATTCGCCATTTTTATGTAATGTACGCGTATTTGGTTATATGAAGGAAAGAAAAACGAAAAAAAAATAAATAGACTTAATTTTTATGAACTTGATATAGGGGGGTCTTTTCTTTCGTATTAAAATTTTTAGATAAAGGAGGTAAAAATTGACACTTGAATAAATATTTATTTTCACTTCAGTCACCGTCTAGCTCTCGTAGCGTCAACATCGTGTGACTGCTTTGTCGATTATTTCTTTTTTCTCGGATATCGTTTTTCTTACTCTAAGTAAGGATTCTTATCTCGCTCTCTCTTTAGTGGTGACCTGTTTTTTACATTTTCTCTCTCTCATACCACGTGGTCTGATTTCACAAATAAGTGTCACTTGTTCGTCTTAATCAGAATCATGGCCCCGGGGCCAAATAAAACCAAACCCGGGAACAGATTTAGGGAGTTGGCTGAAGACGACTCGCTAACTTTTGAACCTTATTCAAAAAAGAACAGATTAAATACCGACACCGATTTCCCCTCTCTCCCCTTGAAAACTAACATCAAAAATCCCAGATTTGTATTGATATCTCCAAAAGACGCAAGCAAACCTCTAACTTCGGTCAGCATCTTTATTCTAAACAAAGCCATCGAAAACACAAGCACCGAGTACGAGAGCATATCTCAGTTAAGAGATGGTAGTATACTAATATTGGCCAAATCACAAAGGGCAGCGGATAAATTCCTCCGGATAACCAACATTGCAAATCAATGCCCGGTCAATGTAAAATTGCACGCAAACCTGAACTCCTCCAAGGGAATTGTGTATGCCCCTTGTTTGATCAATGTCCCTGAAAAGGAAATTATTGTCGAGATGAAGTCACAAGGTGTAACTGACGTGTATAAATTTACAAAATCTGTTGACGGAAAACGACTCCCTTCAGGTTTAGTCCTACTAACTTTCGACCTCTACCAAGCTCCAAGAACCGTTGATATCGGGTGGTACAATGTAAAAGTTCAGGAATATATTCCCAACCCTATGCGCTGCCGCAATTGCCAGCTACTCGGCCACACTTTCAACAGGTGCAACAGGCCTAAAACGTGTGTTAATTGCAACCTTCCTCCACATGAACCTACTGAATGCAATCGCACTATGTGCGATAATTGCTCACAGGCTCACCCTTCCTCCTCCAACACTTGTCCTAAATACCTACAAAGTAAAGAGATTTTAAAAATAAAAACAAGAAGAAAATGCAGCATGGCAGAAGCTAAGCGTATCTACAACCAATCACAACCTCTACCCACCTCTTCTTCGCTGCAGTCATACGCCCAAAAAACAAAACAAAAAAACCAAACAATTGCTAGTTGGAATAGCCCTGCGGTTACTGCTACTGAAAGTTCCACCTAAACTTCAACTTTACCATCAACTTCATCCCATCTTACAATCAACAAAGAAAATTATACTTCGTTAGCTTCAGGTATCAATTATACAAACCCCCTATCTTCTCAGTTACCAACATCCAAACTTCCCAATTTACCAATTAAAAGCCGCCCTCTTCCATCAATACCAACCACAACAAACGTATCTTCTTTTAACTCTCCTCTTAGTTCTATTACCACAAAAACCATTTAGATAACAACAACTACTTTATTCCCAAACCCGACACGTATGGCAACATATAACACTACTGTTAATTCTACAGCTAACGGGTCCCAGTCTACACAGGTTGCGGGTGGGTCGGGATTGCCTGTCTCTAGGCGAACTCGTCCTCCTCTTGACCATTCTAGACCCTTTTCTCAACCATCCACAAGACCAACTTTCACTGATAAAAAGTTCAAAATCCTTCAATGGAACATAAAAGGCTACGTCAACAACTACGACGAATTACGCCTTTTAATTAAAGAACACAACCCAAGCGTAATAGCTCTACAAGAGACTCACTGTGCATATTCCTTTACGCCACATACACCTCAAGAATTCACAGGATACTTTCATAACCATGTCCAAAACACTTCTTCAAAGCAAGGTATAGGATTCCTAATAAAAAACAACATATCACATAAAAAAGTTCCTATTAACTCCAATATTTTGACGCATGCTTTCGAAATCGAGCTCTCAACTAAATTTACTGTTCTTTCTATATATATTCTACCGACCCAAAAAACCTTTTCAAATGACGACTTGTTAAACATCTTTTACCAGATTCAAACCCCAATCATTCTTGTGGGCGACATTAACACCTGGAGTGTTCTGTGGGGCTCAAGCAACACAAACTCCAGGGGCAGAGAAGTTGAAAATGTTATCACAAATGCCAATCTTATAATCTTAAACGACGGCTCCCCTACACACCTCTCCACTCACGGCACACTTACAAACATAGACATAACATGCTGCTCTCCTGAACTGTATACATCAGTCTCTTGGGAAATACTGGATGATCTCTGCAACAGCGATCACTTTCCAATTATCTCCACTATAACCCTTGCCTCGATTAATTGGAAGACTCCATTTAACCCTAAATTCAAAACAGACAAGGCTAACTGGGCTTGTTATAGCAAGCACATTCTAGACTACCTGTCCGATAAATCAATCTCCGGCATATCAACAAAGAGGGCGCAACCCTACATAGAGCCATAAGAACAGCTGCCAATGTATCTATACCACAAAACAAGCCGCACATACAAAAACGAACAGTTCCTTGGTGGAATCCCCTCTTAGCAACCCTCCGAATCGATAAACAATCCAAATGGAAACTTTTTAAAAGGCATCCTAACACAAAAAATCTTATAAACTACAAGAAGGCGAATGCAAAATTCCGCAGGGAAGTAAAGACAAATAAAGCCAAAAGTTTATATGAATTCACATCTGCCATCAATCCCAACTCGACGCCTGAAAAAGTTTGGCATCACATTAGATGTCTCAGTGGTAACGCCTCACAATATTCGATAAAATCAATTACCACACCTGACGGCTCAAAAACCTCGCCTAGAGAAATATGTAATCACTTCGCAGAGACATGGTCAAATGAATCTAAGGACGTACAATTCCCTCCAAGGTTTAGGATAGCCAAACAACTAGCCTTATCCCTTCCGCCTGCTTTTAACAACATATCAGGATCGGCCAAACTGATAGAAATCGATATAACACCAATAGAACTAGAATGTTGTCTGACCAAACTCAAAGGTAAAACACCCAGTAGAGACCGCATATCGTACCCAATGTTGAAACACCTTCCTCATGCAGTAAAGTCTAGATTAATTTCACTTTACAATAACATCTTACAAACAGGTACTATTCCCCAATATTGGAAGCTGGCTACAATACTTCCTCTTCCCAAACGTAAGAGAGACATAAATGTCACAGATGGTTATCGTCCGATCTCACTGGTGCCTTGCATATCCAAGGTCCTAGAAAAAATAGTCGCTCAGCGTTTACTGTGGTTCATCGAATCAAAACGCCGCCTAAGTCATAACCAGGTAGCCTTCAAACCGGGCAAGGGTTGCATAGACGCACTCATTCACCTTGATTGGCACATCTGCAAAGCACTCTCTGCTCGTAACCATGTTACTATTCTTTCGCTGGATTTTGAAAAGGCATTCGACCGAATAGGCATCCACTTAGTCCTACAGAGCCTGAATGATTGGGGCATTGGCCCAAAAATCTACAACTATGTTCGTTCTTTTCTGATTAATAGGAAAATTTGCGTCAGGGTCAACAATAGCTATTCTTCAATCCTCCCACTATTTAACGGAATTCCGCAAGGCTCACCACTCTCAGTGGTCTTGTTCATGATAGCCTTTGACAATTTGTCAACTATAATTAGTAAAAACAAATTCGTAGATTATTGCATTTACGCGGATGATGTTTTCGTGCTGTGTAAAAATAATGATCTAGCCAAAACTAGACATATTCTCGCATCGCTAGTAAAAGACATCATAAAATGGTCCGACACATCTGGTGCAAGCCTTTCTCTCGACAAATGTAGAATTTTACACATTTGTCGAAAAAGGTCCTGCAACAGCGACACATTATCACTTAGATTTAATAACATAAACATTGTCAGAGTAAATAGTTTAAGTATCTTAGGTCTAATATTTAATAATAAGTACAACTGGAAGTCGCACTGTGTCAGTTTAAAGAAAAGCCTAGCTGCCAGAACAAATGTTATTAACTACTTAGCTAATAAGAAATGTAACACACATATCAACACTCTATGTAAGATCTCAAAATTCTTAATCCTGAGCAAAATTGACTACGGCCTATGTGTCTACGGTAACGCCCCAAAATCAATCATCAATATAATCAAATCTCCTTACCATCAAGCCGCCCGTTGTAGCATCAACGCCTTCAGAACAAGCCCAGTAAGAAATGTTCTCGTTGAAGCGGGACTTCCTACAGTGGAAGAACGCATAGTAGCTGCTGGGGCAAAACTCTACATAAGGCTCCTTCACTCAAACAACGGCATCACCAAAAGGGACTTTGATTCAGCAAAAACTAGAAAGCGTCCAATAAGAGTTCAATCGGCTATAACAAGAGCCATAAACATTGCCAGAAGTCTGGACCTCCCAAAGAAGGTGCACATTGAAAAGACTCCATCTGTACCTCCATGGACCATCAAGCCAGGATCTCTAATTTTGGACTTAGAGTGCCACAACAAAAACAACACTCCTAAAGAGACTTATCTAGCTGACTTCCTTCGCATTGCTTCATCCCTAAAGGAGACAGGGTGGACATTCATTTTTACGGACGGCTCTAAGATAAACAATAGCACCTCTTTTGCAGTTACCAAAGAAAACGGGGAACTAATTAGCGCAGGTATACTACCTACACATGCATCTGTTCTCACGGCAGAGGCCCTAGCCACCTACATTGCTATAGCCACAACTGCAAAACACTCTGGTAAACATGTGATCTGCTCTGACAGTCTGTCCACGCTAAATGCAATAAGAAACCCTATAAAAGACACAGGAATAATTTCGAAGATCCGCAACAGCATCATCAAGGCACCCAAAAATATCAAGTTAATGTGGGTTCCAAGCCACATAGGTATAAAGGGAAACGAACTAGCAGACACAGAAGCTGGTCTTGCTCACCGTGCCCCGCTGTACCTTTTCGATACTACCACTAAGCAAGATAGCCTACGCCTTCTGAAGAACAAACTTGACGCTAAACTTTTATCGAACTGGGAAAATTATCAACATCATTACAGGTCGCTCAATCCAGATCGCTCCAGCCCAACATACCCTAACTCCACCTCAAAAACATCAAACACCATCTTCACAAGACTACGCTTGGGACACACAGTTTTTACACACCAGCACTTACTTAAAGGCACCTCCCCCCCAACGTGCAACACCAGCACTAGACAGTACGACATCAACCACATTCTGGGGCTCGCACGCTGCAATCAAAACACACATCCATCAGACTGATGGATTGACAGACTGTCAATTGCTTAAATTCCCTACCAGTAATAATATAACCCTTATCCACAATTTCATCAAAAAATTAAATATAGATATCTAAACATGTACAATAGAGCCGTAAGCCCTGGCAGCTAGTGCTCTATACCTATGTTAGTATGTAATTTTAATTATATGCTAATAAATTATAATAATAATAATACTAATTATTTTCACTTAAATGTATTTTTTTCTTAAATGCTAGTTGGTTTACTCTATTTGTTTAATTTATTTTATATTTTTTATCTCTTTTGTTAGAAACTATGTTTCTCTTTTACTGTTTTTATTCTCAAAAAAATAATAATAAAGAAATAGATAAAACGACGTTTGTATTTTTCTTAACTAAATCTAGGCATTTAGAAACTATGTTTCCTTTTTACTTAAAATTGAATTTATTTTATATGTTTTTTATCTCTTTTGTTAGAAACTACGAGTATGTTTGCCTTTTGCTATTTTTATTCTCAAAAAAATAATAACGAAATAGATAAAACGACGTTTTGTATTTTCTTAACTAAATCTAGGCATTTAGAAACTATGTTTCCTTTTTACTTAAAAACTTAAAATTACATACCGTATTAGATATTTAATTTCCGGAGCGGCTGGCAGCGTTTGCAGTCTCCTTTTTGCTTGTGGGCAGTTACTGGGGGGCCTCGTTTCTTCGGAAAGTTTGTTGTTTTTTGAGTTGGATTACACGATCACTTCACCACTACGGTACGAGCGTTTTTTTTTTTTCCTCGGGTAGGGGATTTTACGATTTTCACTGATTTAAGGTGATTTTAGTAGCGTTCTCACTGCCAATGGTGATTTTAATTTTCTTTCTGCGCACTTGCTCACTACTTATGTTGATATCTTTAAGTCACGGTACTAGATGTGGTGTTCTTTTTGCTAGTTTACGCACTTGCCACTTTAAGTCGAATTTACTCACTACTTATGGTGATTATATTATTTTTTTCTTTGGTCGCGGTATTCACTACGTATGGTGATTTATTTACTACACGCGATTATTTATTTGCTCGGGCGCCAGTTACGTACGGACACGTAGGGGAAGTTAAAAAAACAAAAGTTTTTCTTTTAGAGGACAATCGTCCCGTTTATTAGGATCGGTAAACACAAACTGAAGCTACTTAAATCTAATACAATTATTTATACCTTCGATTGCACAGGTGAAATTGCTGACGGGTTGGCTTGGTGGCTTTCGGGTTGACTTCTTGGAATTATGTCTGGCGTGTGCAGGTGCACTCATATTTCGTGGGAACAGTTCATGTGCATGTGGACAGTTCATGCTATGTAGGTGCATGTGAACAGTTCATGCTATGGGTCATCTCGTTGGAGTGTATTCTGAAGTATTATGCAGAATGAACGTTTTCGGTGCTAACATATAGAATAGGTCTTCATTATCTCACCGATTTTGGTTGTAAGTTGTTGTTGGTAGTACCACAAGATGCTATAGTTTACATAGATATTGTACGCCGAATGAAAAAATCTAACCAGTTTTTAATTGCCTTTTTTACTTCGAACTTCAAGTTCTGAACAATTTGTATGAACAAAATGTATTACAAGACCGAAGTCAAATCTTGGGATCGTATGTGTTCTATTGTGTGTGCAGCCGGCGGGCAGGCATGCGCCGCGCCGTGCAGATGTGTCTGTGGTTTTTGTTTTCAACCCATATCTTCGTACATAAAACAACAACAGTTCACGGAGTTGCGCTGCGCACTCGCTGGCTGTGTAGTTGCGTTACCTCATTTGGATGTTTATTTATGTGACTGAACAATTTTTCTTAATAAATTTTGCCACCGGTACTTTTTCAGCGATATAATATTTTGCAGTTTATTTTTCGATAGCAATGGGTGACAAGAGATTATCTGGAGTTTCTTGTTCTGTTTGTAGGAATACTAAAAGAAATTACCCTGACTTGAAAATTTTTAAATGTCCTTCTAGGAAAAAAAATGAAGGCAAATACTTTGTTTGTAGAGATCATTTTTGTCCCGAGTTTGTAGGAAAAAAAATATCTTAAGACGGATGTTGTTTTCCTTAAATTTAAATTCTGATATGGATTCAAACTTGAATTTAGAAGATCTAAAGTCTCCTGTAACTAAACGAAGAAGAACGTCGAGGAGTTGCAGCATTTCGTGTGCAAGGTGTGATCAGTTGTTGGAAAAATATTTTTAAGTTACAAACTTAAATTAAGAAATTTAAAAATAAAGCATTATAAAAAAACAGAGCGGATACTGCCATAAAATTTTTTAATAAAACTAAAATGTCTACGAAGTCTCAAATCGAAAGCTCAATATTTCAGACCATTCAAAAACATTTTGTAAAATGCTTCTGAAAGAATCAAAGACTACAAAATACAACAGCCACGAAAAAGAACTTTGCCAAAATATTTATTATAGATCACAAAGCGCCTATAAATTTTTGAGAGATAGACTTGGCTTTAAACTTTCTCAAATTTCCTCTTTCTGTAGATGAGCTCCTGTAAAAAGATTAAAACCAGGATATGAAAACAATGCTCATTGGTATCTTAAGTATCAAAGATCGCTTTATTAAACCAGCGAGAACGTTGTATTGTCCTGATATTTGATGGAATTAGGATTCGTGAAAACCTCACATATAATATAAAAAATGATTTAATAGATGGTTTCGAAGACCTTGGTGTAGAAAGAAGTAGATTGTTTGCTAATGAAATATTTGTTTTCATACTAAATGGTTTGTTTGATAGTTGGAAAAGTGTTTTAAACAATTTTGTGTCAGCAAACGGTGTAAATGGGGATAACCTAAGCGAAATTATAAAAAAACAATTTGAAAATCTGTCAAGAACTTGGTCTAAAGGTATGTGCTATTGTTTGCGACCAAGGGGCCAATAATAGAAAAGCTTATAAAATGTTAGGTGTTTCTGAAGAAAACCCATTTATAATTTTTAATGATGAAAAAATATTTTGTTTTTATGATTTCCCTCATTTGTTAAAATCACTTCGTAATGTTCTATTGAAATCAGATCTACAAACTCCAGATGGTAAATTGTCTTTTGATGTTATCAGAGAAATATACAATTTGGAAGTTGACAACGTAGCTAAGACCTGTTTAAAATTTAGATGTTGTCATATAGCACCAAATGCCTTCGAAAAAATGCATGTTCACCTTGCAACGCAAATATTTAGCCGGACAACTGCGGCATCGATTCAATCTGCTTTTGAACTTAATTGCTTAAAAGAAAGTTCTAATAAAGCTGTAGCAACGAAAGAGTTCGTACTAAAAGTGAACAATGTATTTGACTGCATGGATAGTGGTTCACATTATCACAATGTTTTAAGGTGGGGAGTTCAGCTAGAGAGCCCAGCTTATAATGAGTTGAAACAATTTTTGTCATACTTAAAAGATATACAAAAGTCAGTTAACCTTCCAAGAAACTTTTGTTTAAAAGGAATGAAACAAACTATAAACGGGGTCTTATTACTTTGTCATGATATAAGCAATGGCCCATATGAGAACGTGGATTATTTACTAACAAAGAGAATTTATCAAGACGTATTAGAAAATTTATTTTCTATTATTCGCATCAAAGGTGGTTACAACAAAAATCCGTCTGTTTACAAATTTGATGTTTTGATGTCGAAAATTCTCTCGTTAAATCTTATTAATTTTTCTCCTTTTAGTAACTGATGTAGAATTTTTAAACGTAGACTTATCCCCAACTCAAATTAATATTCCAAAAACTCCTTCATTGCTTAAGGATCGTAAGAAAATCGTATGCGATGAAACTCTGTACGAAAAAGTAATTTGTGATATGTAAATCGAAACCAAAATCACATTAGAAACAACAGAATTGCGATATTTTACTGGATATCTTGCTTTTAAAATGCTTTTAAGGAACAAATGTTTAAATTGTTCCCAACTATTTTTAAAAACCGGTGAAAAAATAACATGTCTTTCGGAATTTTTCATTTTTGCAAAAAATTATTCTCAAAGAAGTGACTTTGGAAGTCTGAAGGCACCAAGTAATGAATTTTTTATCGTTTGTAAAGTTCACTTCAAAGTATTTAATAGAATTTTCAGAGAACGTCCACAAGAAAGAAATATAAGAGAGACAATGGCCTTAGAGTGCATAAGGATAACAAATACTAGAGATCCGAAATGGTTTGATGAAAAAAGTCCTTGCTATGAGCATCGCAAGGGCCTTCTAGACTTTCCTCTCCTCGTTCTATTACGGAAGCATTGTTCGTGGAAGATAGAAAAAAACATAGCATCCAAAAATCAAATTTTATTTGAAAAAAAACGTAAAACAACTTTGCAATAAACACAACATTAAAGAGAGCGCATTCTGCTTTGACCTTCCTACGGTTCTCAAATATAATGTTTATTATCAGTCAAATTTGATTTAAAAAAATTACGTTGCGAAAAACGGAAAACTTCTATCCAACAAACAGAACACGCAAATTGATAATACAAAACAATTAAGAGTAACATCATGTCTGAGTATGATTCACTCTAGTTCGATCGAACTGGGACGTACGGGTACGTCCCATTGAATTGAAAAATGGTTAGATTTTTTCATTCGGCGTGCAATATCTATGTAACCTATAGCATCTGCGGTAGTACGCTTCTTAAAATGGATGTGTCTGAAAGAGAAAGACAAAAAATGAGAAGAAGCAGCGAATTTGAACTAAATCGTAGACTTATTCGAGAACAGGTTTCCCATAAGGTGACACTACCAAAAGTACAGCACAGTCCACCGGGTGGTAGAGTACCACCAGCAACATTAACTGCACCACCGATAAATATGGAGAGTAATACTCTCGCCGTATCACTGCAACAAATTCCAGCAGTAATAACAAACAAATTCCGTCAACAAGTTCATTCTCACAGCTTCCACCTCCTTCTATACCTCTCAGCCACAGTGGCTCAAGCGATTCCATAGACCCACCATCTTTTAGTAGCCTTAGTCAGCAGAGAGCCGTAGGGATATAAACCCTCCATCAAAGCACTACGTCCGATATTACGCTAATAGAAGGGCAGAAACATGTTAACGATGTACAAAATGACAACACAAACAAAAATAGTCTACCTTCGGACATCAGGGTTTATGTTAACCTGGCAGTGGTAAATGCTTATTCTTCATATAAAGAATCCCTTAAAGAATAAATTGCAAACCCGATGAAAGAAGAAATGAGAAGAAACTTCCTCGAGTTTACGAAAAGTATAAACGAGCTAATCCAACCACTACTTAGGCAAATAAGAGTTGATTCAACCCAGGATCCTAAAAAAGGCCCTCAACAATTAGAGAAACAATACCCTGCACGCAAACAAGCACCAGTATCAAATCATTCGGAACAGTATCGCTGTCAAATAAACTTAAATTCCCACCTAGATCCAACCTCGGAACCATTTCAACCAAGAGAAACTCACTTCCCAAGTTCCAATCACCAAGGGATGAACCAGCAGAGACAACAAACACCTCCTATACAAACTCTGGGAATGGTTCAGAGCCCTCCACAGCATACAACCAATCCGAGGTACCGCACTAATATAAGAGACCCGATAAAAATCAACAAGTGGGGCATTTACTTCGAAGGAAAACCGGATTCGCTAACTGTGGAGGACTTCATTTTTCGACTGGAATCTCTTCAACGCCAGCACGAGTATCCATGGTCTGACACGACCATGCGCGATTTCCACATCCTCCTCTCCGGTATCTCCTGCGTGATGCACTCATGCGTCAATTCCGCAATGCGAAGTCAGACTTTGAGATAATGAGAGACCTTATGGACCACAGGCAAGGTACCGGAGAGTCAACTGATGACTATTTCGCAGCGATCGCCAAACCCAGATCAAAAATGACCATTCAAGCCCCAGAGTATGAAATGGTTAAAATAATTAAAAGAAATTTAACGTAAGAATTGGAAAGTTGGTATATCCCATGGCAATTTTTACTTTGCACCAACAGAGATACGCCTGCAAAGATGCAGAGAATGCCTTTCCGATGCGTAACCCGTATAGAAATAATTCAAGTGGCACAGCTTACATAAATTCGAAAGATGACACGTCAGAGGTTAGGGAGATGGCAGCCATGCAGTATGGTGATCCGAGGCCGAAGCCGACAAGAAGTTTTGCAGGGCCAAGAAAATTGTTTTGCTGGAACTGCAAGGCCGAGGGTCACACCTAGTAGTAGAACTATCTTCTCCTACCGGTGTGGGCAAGAGGGAGTGATAACTCCTACATGTCGTCAGTGCAACCCGGAAAACAGCCAGAGGAACGTGATGTCAGCGGGGAAGTCGGGTTCGATGCAATTCCCCGAATAAAGAATCAAGGAAATGTCATCAACCAGATAGAAGAAGACATAGAAGGAAATGAGGGGCAGACTAGAATACTAAAGAGAAACCAAGAAATAAAGGAAGTTGAAGAGCCAAAAAATCGGAAGTAAAACCCCTTCATGTAAGATTTAAGATATATTTATAGGTGGAAAAAAGATAGTAACTAATAGAATTTTAAAAGCTAGGGAGAGATATAAAATTAGAAAGATGATCAGGAGAGCAATAGCGTCAACCATAGTCGACACAACCTCTGATCCAAGGCCTTATGCGAAAATAAAAATTGGAGAAAGGGAAATGTTAGGTCTACTGGATAGCGAGGCTAGCATAAGTATATTAGGGAAAAATTGTGAACCGTTAGTCAAAAGAATAGATTTACCGTTTTGTTCATTTAATAGCTATGGCGTGAAAAATTTCGATGGAAAGAACCAAGCCATTATCGGTAGAGTCACTGCGCCAGTAGAATATAAAGGTGCGACAAAGACGATAACCTTTTTTCTAGTCCCAAGTCTCAACCAGTAGTTGTAGAAGAAGACTTTCGGAATAGAGCCTGAAATTATAGGTTCAATTACACTAACAGGTAATACAGTTATCAGTAAAATATCAGTCCAGACTAGAGGCAGTCAAAACAAAATTTCGCTGTTTCACCCAGCAGGGTCTCGGAAAAACATAGTTGGAGGAGCATGTCATCAACACCGGGGAGGCGGAACCTGTAAAACAAGGTCACTAAGCTGCTTCCCCAGCCATAAAAGATCTTCTGTATGCTGAGATAGACCGGATTATAAGTCTCGGTGTTATCGAGGAGAGTGAGAGTCCGTGGTGTTCGCCAGTTGTACTCATACGAAAACCAGGTAAAAATCGACGAGCTTACGAAAAAAGACGCTTACCCTCTCCCCCACATCGATGGACTTCTCAGTCGGCTACAGGATACTTATTACATCAGCAGTGTCGATTTAAAAGATGCTTTTTGGCAGATACCGCTGGAAAAACGGAGTAGGGATAAAACTGCTTTTACGATTCCGGGGAGACCCTTATACCAGTTTACTGTCATGCCCTTCGGGTTGTTTAATGCGGCCCAAAGGATGTGTAGGTTAATGGATAAGGTCATCCCATCCCGTTTAAGAGAAAGATTCTTCGTCTATCTCGATGACTTGCTTATTGTATCTCCAGACTTCGAGACACATCTCGCATTGCTCGAGGAGGTCGCGTTGTGATTGCGGAAAGCGGACCTCACCATTAACTTGACTGAGTCAAAGTTCTTCTTCAAGGAACTTCGCTACCTAGGCTACATAATCAGTGGTGGGATGCTAAAGACCGATCCGGCCAAGCTCGAAGCGGTCGTTGATCTACCCGTTACGAAAAACCGAAAGCACGTTCGCAGTCTACTCGGCTTCGATGAGTGGTACAGACGATTTATCAGGGATTTTTCTACCCTGACTGCCCCTTAACTGAAACCCTGAAGAAAAATAAAGAACCTTTTCTGATGACTGATGAGGCGCTGAAAGCCTTCGAAACACTTAAGACGGCATTAATAACCACCCCAGTACTCATCCACCCCGATTTTTCCAAGAGATTTTTCATTCAGTGCGACGCTTCTGATTTGGGAATAGGTGCAGCCTTGTTCCAAATTAACGAAGCTAAAGAAGAATGCTCCATCACGTAATTCATGTAGACGCAATTATAGTGTGACAGAGAAAGAATGTCTAGCAGCGGTACTGGGCGCCCAGAAGTTCAGACCCTACGTGGAAGGTATGTTGTTTACCATCATTACCGACCATTCCAGTCTAAGGTGGCTGATGTGCCTCAAGAACCTCTCCGGCAGGCTTGGAAAATGGAGTCTGGAGCTGCAGAAATATACCTGGTGGAACCAAAGCGTACATCAATCTGGCGAAAGCATGATAGTTGCACTTGATATTTCTAAGGCATTTGACAGAGTTTGGCATCAGGCTCTTTTGTCGAAAATGCGTGCATTTGGGATCAACGACTCTCTTTTTCAATGGATTAGAAATTACCTTTCGGAACGTTCAATTCAAGTTTGTTTTGGACGGTTGTATTTGTATTTTGTATTTGTATTATTTATTTTTTTTATTTTTTTATTTTTTATAATTTACGCGCGTCTAAGGGGTTAGATACCCTTTTACTGTTGCCAGGGCGCGGGCGGAAAGATAGAAGGAGGAGAAAGGAAAAGTGTTTTTTTTTGTAGTGGTTTGAAACTCAGGTGTGTTTGGTTTCTATGTTTGCTCTCCAGGGGTGGGAGTCCGAATAGGACGGAGAGTTTCAAATTAACAATTTCAATTCAATTCAATTAAATTTCATAATACATAAAAGATGCTTACATGTTAAGTTAATTCAAGCAATAATTGATATGGATTTCTGGGTAAGTTAACAGGAAATGGTGCACTTTGTAGTAAAATGTTACCAGTAGCAAGTGCATAACATTGCAATATCTAAACAAAAGACTACATTTAAGGCCGGAAAGGGGAAGCAAAACGTTGAAAAAAGAGAAAATATCTTAACAATAAGTATGAGCAGATTAGTTCATGATGACAGTAACAGTATTCGAGAATGAAAGTAATGGAGCATACTAATGTGAGAAGTAATGAAATTAACATACCACTTGAAGTAGAGATTCAACTTCAGTTTGTGAAAGTAGCCAAGCTTTGAGATTTTTCAAAAATAGACTTCTGTTTATTATTAGTTTGGATATATCGAACGGCAGTTTGTTAAATATATAAGGTGCAATGTTTGCCAGAAAACGTCGACAGTGCTCTTTATTAACCGTGGGGATGTCTACTTCAAGGCCGGTTCTTAAGGAATATGTTTCATTTCTTCTGAAATGAAAGTTGCCTGATTTAAACATTAACATTATAAATTGAATGAAGTGAAAATCGATTATGTTATATATATCAAATTACAAATAATTAACATTCGTTTATTGTTTCACAAAAAAGTCAATTATATATTCAGATGACACCTTTGATTCTACTTCCGTACTAGCCGATGGTTGAAGTATGAAAAAGACTGAGTTAAATGCAAAATAGATTATTTACCATAGCGAATGATCGCACAAAGCGTAACAACAATTAGAGCGATACGAATATTAGAGAGTAATGTAAGAGCGCAATGTAAAAAGAGGAGTATAAGAATAAAGAAATGATATGCGCTTGTCGATATGCGACCAAATCAATAAATGATACAGCAATTAATACAAACTCTTATACGATATTAAAAATGAGTAAAATGTTAAGTTAATACGAGTACATGTTAATATACAGCAAATAATGATTGAATTAATAGATAGAATACAAAAAGAAACAGTTCAGTTTCAGTTTTAAAGCATTTTATTTCCTTAATCACTAACTCTTACATACTAACAAAAAATGCTTAAATGCTAGCTTAAAATTACTTAACAATCTTATACTAACTTACTGGCCCCACACAGGCACTCTAAGCTACTCTAAATTCTTATAGCTATGTCTTTCGACTTTATTTACATTTGTTTTACTAATATTTGTTTTCTGTACTTAAGGCTAAGAAAAATGCAAAAAGAAACAATAGGATAAGTTATGTATGCTTGTCCAATGTAACACTTAGTAAGTCCCGAACAGTTGCCGCTTCTAAAAAAGAATATTTTAAGTACTTTAAAAATGTAAAAATATCGGAGTGGAAGTATTTTCGCTCTTTGGAACAGTGGAAGTGCGGGCTGTAGCCTATTTTTAAAGAACAATAGACGAATAATTTTTTTCTGAGCTATTATTATACTGCTCTGGTTACTAACGTAAGCACTTCCCTAGAATACAAGACCATACTCAATCCGCGATTGGACCACTGCATAGTATATTGCTAAGAGTAAGTTGCGTGGTACTAATTTACGCAAGTGATTTATTTTACTAAGTGATAAATATAATAACTTTTTTATGAGCATTAGATGAGGTTTCCAACTCAATTTGTTATCTATTATAACACCTACGTGTAGATACTTGTTTTCTTTTACGAATTCGAAATTAAAGCAATTGTCCCTGCAATTTATCTTCTCACATCTGGGATGGTGAGAAATAATGTTTTCAATATAGATATTTGCCTTAGACAAGGAGATGCACATTACTTTTGATTTATTGCTAAGAATAAGTTATGGTTTATATATTTAACCAGGTGGTAAGTATCTCTAAATCTGTATTTATTGTATTGTCACGAACGACAGCTGCGGAATTACATGATTATGCTAATGCACTATCGTCTGCGTAACCGATTATATGACCATTGACAGGCAGACTGAATATTGAATTTATATAATGAGAGAAAGGATCGGGCCTAAGAAAGATCCTTGAGGGACGCGGTATTAGCGCAAATCTCTTCCTTGCTAACAAAGTCATTAACTCTTACCCGTTGTTTTCTGTTGGTTAGGTATGATTTAAACCATTCGAGTATATTTCCTCTGAAATCAGCATTGTAAAGTTTTTGAAGTAGGATTTCATGGGCAACTAGGTCAAAAGCTTTGGTTAGATCAAGAAATAGGTCAAATGTGCTTAGACTATTGTCTAGTCCTTTTTATATATTACTTAAAAATGCCACTATTGCATCTTCATTACACTTAGCTTTTGTGAAACCAAACTGAGAAACGCTAAAGAAACTTGATTTATTAAAAAAAAATTAGCATCTCTCCAACAATGATTCTTTCAAATATTTTTGAAAAAACTGATAGCAAGGATATGGGTCTATAATTGTTCGGATCACTTAGATCACCCTTTTTAAAAACAGGAATAATCAATGAGGTCTTAAGATTTTCTGGGAATACTCCGATTTGGAAGCTTTGATTAACAATATATGTTAAAGGCCCAACTATATATTTTCCCATCTTTTTAATGACAAAATTACTTATACCATCAGGTCCAGATGAATTTTAGTTTTTTAGTGAGTTAATAATAGCCAGAAGATCTGAAAAACAGGAATAATCAATGAGGTCTTAAGATTTTCTGGGAATACTCTGATTTGGAAGCTTTGATTAACAATATATGTTAAAGGCCCAACTATATATTTTCCCATCTTTTTAATGACAAAATTACTTATACCATCAGGTCCAGATGAATTTTTGTTTTTTAGTGAGTTAATAATAGCCAGAAGATCTGAATTATTTACTGATGTAAAGAAGAAAGAAAAAGGATATATTTTATCAACCAAAAAATTTTTGTTTGTTTTTTTTTTTTTTTTTTTTTTAATTTACGCGCGCCTAAGGGGTTGATACCCTTTTACTGTTGCCAGGGCGCGGGCGGAAAGATAGAAGGAGGAGAAAGGAAAATTGTTTTTGTAGTGGTTTGAAACTCAGGTGTGTTTGGTTTCTATGTTTGATCTCCAGGGGTGGGAGTCCGAATAGGACGGAGAGGTTTTTCTTCACTCAGAGTGATTCGAGATATAATTCCCAGTATTTTTTTCATTGCTTGAAACTCTTATAACAGCCAAATCTACGTGTCAGTGTTATGCCTTCACACGCAGAATTTTTTGTCTGAGTTCCAATTATACAATGAAAAACTGATTTTGCCATGGGCAGGATTCGAACCTGGACCCTCCGAGTGAGAAGCGTTTGCTACTACCACTACACCACGGCCACCCCTTGTGTTTCAGTGATTTGAGTTCATACATCCGGTTTTGAGATGTTAGCAACATTTTTAAAGAAATCATTCATCTCGTTGCTTAACTCCTCATTACTAACAGCAGTTTTATTGCCTAGTTTAAGAAGCTTTCAACCCTGTTCATTTTTATCTTTTCCTAAAATAGTGTTTATAATTCGCCACTTAAGCCTATGTTCCTCAAATTTTCTTCGGTAGTATTCAGTTTTACGTTCCTCTACTATACTATACGTTCCTCTACTATGTGCACATTAGTTTGCAGCATTTTATATGTGTGTTTAATTAAAGGCTGGTTCATTTTATTCTTATTTTTTGCGTGGAATTAATTTTTTCCCGAACCTTTTCACAAATTTCATGAGTCATCCAGGGTTTAATTTTCTTGACCCTATTTATTTTCTTATTTTTCACACATAATCTAATATAACCCTTAAGGATTTTTAAAAGAGCTAAGAAGCCATTTGAAGGACAAACTGAACCGTATACTGGGTCCCAAGTTTCTAAAGACAAACATTGAAACAGTTTTGAGAAATTAATCATAGTTCCTTCTTTTCTACAAGTTGGTTTAGAATTCATGCCAACGGAAGTTCTTACGAGGTTTTTTAAAGTAATACCAATTAAATGGTGGTCAGTTATGCCTAGCTCTAGAATAAACGAATATGTATCGGTAAGTTCCGTGGACTTAAGAAAAATGTGGTCAATGCATGACTTGGAATTGTTACATATTCTTGGTAAATATATAAACGATCGAAAGCCTAGCGAACATAATAAGAGCATATAATCATCACTGTCCCTTGGTAGATTAAAAACGTCGATATTAATATCCCCAATTAAGAAGACGTTATCACAGTTGATAGAGCACAGTAAACATTCAAGGTCTTCGAGAAAAATTTTACGATCCACAGACTGCAGCCGGCGCAACACAAACGACAGTAACTGACAAATTCAAACATACTTTCAATTTAATTATTACACAGTCGGCACTTTCAATTTCTGGAGTTACTCATAGAACATCATCCACTTCAAGTTCGTTTTTGACAAAAACAACTGTACCTCCCGCGATATAAGTTTCGTTACATTTTGGATATACAAAGTAACCCGGGATAGAAAAATTTGACATTTCATGTTTAAAAGCCCAGATCTACGTTAGTAGAGTTAGTGAAGGTAGAGTTTCAAAGTTGCTTTCTATATGAGCACACAAATTATCAAAAAATTTTCTTATCCTTCTAACATTTTGATGCACAATTATAAAGTCTAAATTAATGTTAGAGATAAAAGAACCAATATAAATATCTTTACCAAACATTCTCACAATTTGGATCACAGAGGTCATTTAAGTTACTTAACATAGTTATTTATATGAAAATTAAAGGTTTTGAAGATCTTCCAATGTTTTAATATGCTTCACGTCGGATCCACTTGTCTGTCTCATCATAATTTTTCTGCGTCGCACCCAAAGAAACTCATATTTAAACTGTTTCTTTGCTTGTTTAGCTTCCTTTAAAAGATATTTCATCGTACCAGGTAACCAATCATTGATATATATATTCCCTTTATCAGAAGGTAAAACTAAGTTCGCTTTGATAGGCTTTCTATTTGCATACATCGTTGTTAGAATTTTCTCCTTCATACTTGTTCGGAGCGTCTTCAACACCAAAACATTAGTTTCAGCATTTCCATTTGGAATATTTTTTTTCCTATAACATAGGTCAATGTCCTCACTGGTTAGTTGAACACCTAGACCTACGTTAATTATTTTGACAGCTGTATCAATGACGCATTCGTTTTCTACAACAGGAACATTTCGCAGCTCTAAATGATTAAAGATTCTGTACTGCTGAGGCGTTCCTTGCATTGGTCTAGCTGTAATTTCAGTTTTGCATTTTCTTCTTTGATACCATTCGCAATTTTAGCAGACTCTTCCAGAGCAGTGAGACGTATGTTCATTGCATCAAGTGTAGTTACAGTTGTGGAAAGGGCTCCCTTCAACTCAATGATTTGGTCGTAGACTTCTTGTAAGGTGACACTAGTCATTTGTTGGTGTGGATGACAAAGATAGTCTCCCAGTATCATTCCTTATTTTTTGGGTGCATAAAGTACAAATCCAAGCCTTCCTTGTTTTTGTCAGATACTCAAGATCACCTTGCTTTAATTTAGCACACTCTGCATGAAAGAAGTTACTACATTCACTACATTTGATTTTGCTAGAGACAATTTTACACTTGCAAACTAAACAACTTGACATTTTCGTCTTCACTCTTTCACGGCTAAACTTAAACTCCAAGTTTCAAGTCTGATATTCACAAAATAAATGCTGGTGTGACCCAGGGCTCTGTTCTGTCTCCAAAACTTTTTTTAATTTTCATTAATGATCTCTTGACTGCTACTTCTAATCCAATATATTCCTTTGCTGATGACAGTACTCTCTGCTTGTCATATTCGTTCCCGGACTCACGGCCCTGCTCTTCAGTTGTAGAACGAGAACGTCAGCGTATGCTAAGCTCATTAAATCCCGATATCAACAGCATAACCAAATAACCAGCATTCCAAAACACAATGCTGTCTGCTGTCTGCTGTCGTTAAAGCGAAATTTAAACACCCAGCCATTATCCATGAATGGCACTTGCATCGTCGAAACCGAAAAACTTTCCATTCTCGGTATGTGTGTCAATGACAACTTACGTTAGAATGACCACATATTTGATGTTGCCAAAAATGCTGCGAAATGTCTAGGTTTCCTCAAACGATGTAACAAATATTTTACTTCTCTGATCTGGCCTCAATATATAAGGCATTCATCCGCCCAAAATTGGAGTACAACGCCCACATCTGGTCAGCTGCTCCTAAGACATCTCTGCACCTGCTAGATAGGATTCAAAACCGTGCGATAGAAGTTATTGATGATACTAATATCAGTCAATCAATGGACACCCTCGAACACCGATGAAATGTCTCGTGTCTCACTTTGTTTTATCGCTATTTCCACCAGCAGTGCTCCACTGAATTCCCCACTAGCATTCCGCCCATTCAAACTTTCAACCGTAACACCCGTCTTGCTATGAATGCTCATCAGTATACCCTCAAGCCCATTTTTGGACGTACTCTAAAATATCGTGATTCGTTCCTATGCCGCACAACTCGCTTATGGAATGCCCTGCCGATCTCTGCATTTCCTGGTCGTTATAACTTGCAAACATTTAAAAACAATGTACATCGGTACCTCTCTTTTCTTCCTCCTTAAATTTCCCTTCCCCGCGCTGTGTACAATCACCTTAAGGGTAATCAAACCCCTTTAGAGCGCGCTGATTATAAAAAAAAGGAGCTAATCAAAACGATCCGACAACACCAAGAGGAATTTCCAGACCTTAAAATAGAAGAATATTATGTGTATAAGCGGTCGCTGCCACCGTACGGAGATGAGTCCACGGTTGCACACAACTGGAAGTTATGGATCCCGTCGGATCTCACAGAGGAGTTGATTTCACGAGCACACAATCCTCCGCAAGCTTTGCATGGTGGTGTTGCAAAAACAATACACAGGATCAAGCAATTCTTTTATTGGCTATGTGTCCAATTGCGTTACATTTCCAACCTCATACAACGTCAAGGGGTGGACGTGGTGTAGTGGTACTAGCAATCGCTTCTCACTCGGAGGGTCTAGGTTCGAGTCCTGCCCATGGCAAGTCAGTTTTTCATTTGTAATTGGAACTCAGACAGAAAAATTCTGCGTGTGAAGGCTAACACTGACACATATTTTTGGCTGTTGTAGAGTTTCAAGCACAGAAAAAAATACTGTGAATTATAACTCGAATCACTCTGAGTGAAGTTTCACTTTTCCGCCCGCGCCCTGGCAACAGTAAAAGGGTATCTAACCCCTTAGGCGCGCGTAAATTATAAAAAAAAAAAAAACGTCCGCCATTTTCAAGATTTTCAACAAATTTTTGTACTGATCGTCCATTTCAGAAACTATATATAGATTTCTTGGGACCATACCCCAGATCAAGATCCGGAAAAAGATTTATATTTGTGGTCCTCGATCATTTGTCAAAGCTTGTTTTATTGCAAGCGCTTAGAAATGCAAGTTCGCCCAGTGTTGTCCAGTTTCTACAAGATGTTTTTAACATGTTCGGTGTACCACAAGTAATACACTCCGACAATGGTAAGCAGTTCTTGTTAGAAGATTTCCAAAATCTTCTGAAACAACTGCAAATACGACACTTGAGAACAGCCAATTACTCGCCTCAACCGAATGCGGCCATAAGATCTTACATCACGGATGACTATCGTGATTGGGAACTTCACTTAAGCGACATAGCTGGATCGTTGAGGAGTTCTGCTCATAGTTCAATCGGTGTATCACCATACTTTGCCTTGTTTGGATAAATATGATGACACACGGAAGCTGCTATGAACTGGCTCAACGACTCAATGCTGTAGAGGACGGAGAACTAATAACTCTCTCAAGACAAAATCGATTGCAGTGCTTGAGAAATAAAATTAAGCAGACCATTAAGAAGTCCTATGAAAGGAGCGCTACAACCTACAACATGGGAACACGATTAGTACGATATATACCTGGCCAAGAGGTATACCGAAAAAAATTTGTTTTAAGTGATACCTTCAAGTACTTAGCGTCTTAACTGCGTCCAAAATATGTTAAAAGTCGTTTTGTCAGAGCAATTGGTCGGAACTTGTATGAGTTGGAAAATCTAGTTGGAACAGAAATCGGAATTTATCACGCGAAGGACATGATAAATTATTTATTTATTTATTCATGTATGTAATTGTATTCAGATTATTTTTTTTATATATATTTATTTATTTATTTATTTATGTATTTATTTATATTTATTTATTTATATATTTATTTATTTATATATGTATTTATTTATACATTTATTTTATATACATATTTATTTTTTTATATTTATTTATTAATATATTTATTTATTCATATATTTATTTATTTATATATTTGTTTGTTTATATTTTTATTTATTTATTTATTTATTTATTTATTTATCTATATTATTTACCTAAACTTAGAAATTCATTTATCGTGTAGTTTTTTTTATGTATTCAATATATTTGCACGTATGTATGTATATATTTCTGTATGTAGTTACTTACGTTGCTTTCAGACAAAGAACTCGCACAGCTGTTTTGGAAAGTTCATTGCCCTAACGCACATAGGCAGAAATGAACATACATATGTACAGTACTGTTCGAAACATAAGCAACAAAAATTCTCTTAACGGTGAAATGCGTAAATTTTCTTCTGTAGGAGTTTTTGGAAAAATTTAATAAGGTGCATCAAAAGAACATTAAATCTCCTTCATGATGGTATATTTACAAAAACAAAAACAAATCAATTATAAAAGAAATTAGCAAAACAAAAAAGTACTCAAATAGGCTGTGCGAAACAAAAGCAACAAAACATAAAAGCAAGGAAAAGTTTATGGTACTCTAGTTCCGTACACTGTTTGCTTAGACAAAGCAAAACTTATTGTCTGATCAATCAATTGAGGTGATAACTACTCGTAAATGGTGAGAAGATTGTTTTAGTGAAAAACTATGCCGGGAAATAAATACGGCGGAGAGTTTAAAAATCGGGTTATTTTAGACATTTTAAATTGAATGCCACAAAGTTGCTTTGCGAAAAAATATAGAATTAACCGGTCTATTGTCTGTCGGGTTTTAAAAAAATTTAGACAAACGGGACACACTAAAGTGGTGCATTTAGGTGGTCGACCACGAAAAACAACAATTAAAACCGATAAACGGATTAGTAGATTGATTAAGACGGAACCGTTTATCACTTCAAGACAAATTGTGAATAATCTTAATTTAAATATTCATCCAAACATAATCAGGAAACGTGCTTTGGAAAACAATTTAAAAAGTTATAAGCCAGTAAAAAAGCCAATGTTAAAAAAAATCACTTTCGTCGAAGGTATTTTTAAAAAGCCATAGTTTTAATCGAATATTTAATGAATTATTTAATTTTTCGATTATTCGGTTTTATTTTGCAAAAAAATATGGAAGTTTGTCTATCGAGAAATGGAAAACCATCCTTTTCAGTGACGAATCAAAATTCAATTTGGTATGTTCAGATGGTATGGCTACAGTTAGGCGCCCTTTTTATGAAATTAAAGGCACTATGGACCGCTCTGCTTACAAAGATATGGAGACGCATTTGATGCCTTACGCAGAGTGGAATATTCCGCTACGATGGATGTTTCAGCACGACACCGACCCGAAGCACACATCGAAGCTCGTAAAGACTATTTAAATGACAATGGGGTTCAAGTGCTTAATTGGCCGGCACAATCACCGAACTTAAACTCCATTGAGAAACTTTTCGGGATTCTTAAGCGAAGTGTTATTTTTATGCACAATATTAAATTTTTCCAGAAACCCCTACAGAAGAAAATTTACTCATTTAAACGTTAAGGTAATTTTTGTTGCTAATGTTTCGAACAGCACTGTCCATATGTTGATGAATAATTTCCATGTCCGGCTGATCACAACGTGGGGTTCTTCACCACGTCCAATTGTTCCAATGCAAGTATCTGTCCTCTGTCCTTTCCGTCGTAAGAACTCTGTAAAGTCCAGAGTTTTGTTACATCTCCCTGTAAAAGAAAATTTAGGTTGAATAAAAATAAAAGCAGATTTCAGCTGGAGATGATGTGAGCGGATGAGAGGATGTCCGATCCTTGGGGAAATCCTGAAGTCGGCCACCGGATTTCCAGGTTGGGAGGGAAATGGACAGCGCTGATCAACACCACAGCGCCCCTCAGCATCGTAAGTTCCGTCCGTTATTATGAGCCGCGTTTTATTGGCAGGTCAGTAGCCAGCTCAGCATTCAATCCCAATAAAACAATTTAACTCACTCCAAGCATCAATTTGTTTTATATTTCAAGGTTGATACCACTGGTATAAGAAATGTCAAAATCGGTTGTCAAAACAAAATCAGTTTTTCTTGTGAAAGTGTTAAAAAAGAAATTCAATTTACAAATAAACAAAAACAAAGAAATTTAATTTACAAATAAACAAATAAAATGGATAACGAAACATTACAGGTAGAAGTTGTTGTTTATGGCTTGTTTTCCTATAAAATATCAGATTTTCTTTCACAGTCTTTTATCGTCTAGCAGTGGAGAAAGCCCTTTAAGCTTGGAAATGAACAGCTCCGTTGACTCTTCAAAAGAAGAGGAGACGCATGTAAGTGTTTCGAACTTTACAGAAACCATTGAGGCCTACAGCGATGACGATTTCAAAAAACATTTTAGGTTAAAGCGATCAACTCTGGAACAATTAATAAGTAAAAAAATTATTCGTTCCATTTGTTGTTTCCCCCTTCGGGTAGGGGTTAGAATATACCCGAGGTATGCATGCCTGTCGTAAGAGGCGACTAAAATGCACCCTCCGTATACCGAGCGCGAAGTGTATACTAATTATGCAATGAGTAAAACAAATGCAATTATTACCCCAGGTGGCAGACCAGCTATGCTGGAAAATCCACCCTCTACGGAGGTCGGCTCGGTGGATTCTGGGGCGAGCCAATTATTGCATCTTATCAACCCGTTCGGAAGAAGTTCACGGGTTTCGAGATCTCCACCACCTAGATCTCCAAAACAAGAAAATAACAAAAGAAGTCCAACGACACCAAAAACGTCGTCTTGCGAAGAATGGACTTCAGCGAAAATAAATAGCCTGAAAGACGAAAATACCGAACTTCGTACTAGGCTAACCAAAATGGAAGCGATATGCGAAGATCTTAAAAAAGAACTGGAAAAACTGAAAACCAAGGAAAAGTCAAACAGCGACGTTATGTCTATTGAATCTGTTAAAAATATTTACGAAACAGATGAAGAAGAGCTAGGTCGAGAAACCGACTGGATCTTGCAAAAACGTCCCGGAAAAAAGCGTAAAGCTGCGTCTTCTCCCAAAATCGTCTCTCAACGTGAAGCAAAGGGAGATGAATCGAAGAAAAATGGCAACAATAACATGAGTCCTGAAAAAATCAAAGCGGAAAAACAACGAACACCCCCGCCAATCAATGTCACTGGAGTTTCAGATTACAAGAAACTCCAAAACATATTGATGACTCTGCCGAGATCGGACTATATAGTAACATCGCGCAATAATAATGTATGGAAAGTCAACGTCAAGGACGCTGACAACTATCGCATTCTTTCTCGCAAGTTAAGCGTCGAAAAAATCCAATGGTTCACATATGAGAACAAGTGCGAAAGACCTATTCGTGTCGTCGCCAGAGGACTGCATCCGTCTTGCCCAAAAGAAGATATCGTAAGTGATTTAAAAAACAAGGGTTTTAAAATCATTGATGTCGTCAACATCGAAAAGCGAGAGAAACAAAAAATTGAAGGAAAGGATATGACAGTTAAACGTAGCTTTCCCCTCTTTATGCTAACCTTTGAGAACACTGAAAATACCCAAAAAATATACGATATTAAGTCAATCCTCAACATTATTGTTAAAATTGAGCCTCGACGCAAAAACTCGAAACTGATCCCGCAGTGTAAGCGATGACAGAAATTTAACCATACGCAAGCTTACTGCCAAAAAGACCCTCGGTGCGTAAAATGCGCAGGTAAACACCTGTCCAAAGAATGCAACGTAAGCAAACAAACCCCTCCGACTTGTGTTAACTGCAGGGGTAAACACGTGGCTGTGAAGTAGCAAAGGAGTTGCAAAATAGACGTGACAAGTTGTTTAAGCCACAAAAAGAGAATCCCAAAACTAAAGAAAAAACATCGGGATCTGCTCAAAATATCGTTAAAAACGCCAAGGCGAAAGTGATTGATTCCAGTGTTGAAAAGAAAGCATCGGAAAAACTTACACACGCTGAAGCTACCAAGCTAAAGGCAAAAGATTCCGGAGATCCTGCTTCCCAAGTATTTTCCGTTATTCTCGCGCAGCTTGAGCAGCAAAACAAAATCAATGAACTTATTTTAGATAAGCTAAAGAAGTTTGAAAATAGGTTCAATAAAAAACGTCCTTCGCCTAAAAAATGAAAAGGGAAAAATTAAACGTACTCACCTGGAATGCAAACGGAATCTTAGAAAAACTTTATGAACTTGAGTTATTCCTAAGGAAAAACGACATTGACGTTTGTTTGATTTCCGAAACCCACTTGAAAAATGGGTCATCTGCAAAAATTAGAGGTTTTAAAGATTACTACGCGTATCACCCTTCGAGAAACGCGAGAGGCGGATCCTCTGTATACATTAAAGAGTCTCTTGAGCACAACGAAGATACAAAAGTAGAGCTCGAGTCTGTACAACTAATTGCGGTGCGCGTAAAATTGGTACGGAACTCCTTTACTATTTCAGCCATCTACTGTCCTCCACGATTTACGCCTTCAAAACATATATTAAAAAATATATTCAATTCTCTTGGATCGGCTTTTATGATTGGCGGTGATTTCAATGCCAAACACACTTTTTGGGGATCAAGATGTGTCTCCCAAAAGGGTAAAATACTCTATAAAGCATGTATGGAACACAATTGTGACTTCTATTCAACGGGCAAGCCGACTTATTGGCCAACAGATACAACTAAAATACCCGATCTTGTCGATTTCCGTTGTTAAAGGAATTCGTAACTCGGATATAAACGTTGATGAAAGCTTCGATCTTTCCTCCGATCATTCTCCAGTCATACTGACAATGAACGACACGTTTATTATTAAAAAACAAGGACCATTAAGACTAACTGGACGAAATACTAATTGGGAAGGATTCAGAAATGAGATTAATAATAACCTAGAACTAGACGTTTCACTTAAAGCAGCACTTGAACTCGAAATCGAAGTGGATTCTTTCGTTGAAATAGTCCAATGTGCTGCGTGGAACAATACACCTTGTCAACGAAAAAACACGGCTAAACGTAACTTAAACTACCCGCCTGAGGTAAAAGATATGATAAGAGAAAAAAGAAAATCTCGCAAAAGATGGCAAACAACTTGAGCGCCGCAGGATAAAACACTCTTAAACAGGCTCTGTAATCTGCTCAAGGAGACTCTTAAAAGTTACAGAAATTCCGAAGTAAATACATATGTTCAAAACCTGACGGCAGGAAAAGAAACAAATTACTCGCTTTGGAAAGCTTTAAAATGCTTAAAAAGGCCCAAAATCCCCGCGCCACCAATCAAGGTCGGCAATAACGAATGGGCTAAGGGGGATAAGGAAAAAGCGGAGGTTTTTGCCGACTATCTTGAAGAAATTTTCAAGCCCTCCGACGACCCAACACTGGTACCCGGCACCAGTTCTTTAGAAATAGCATATAGTAATTTTGTAATGACAAATGCAACTCTTGCTGAAATTAAAACTGTAATAAGGAAATTAAAACCAAAGAAGGCTCCGGGGTATGACCTTATTACCGGAGAAGTTCTGAAAATGCTACCTCAAAAAGCACTTATAAAGCTCTTACACATTATTAACGCGGCTCTGAGGCTTGAATACGTGCCAAGTCAGTGGAAAGTTGCTGAAGTCATTATGGTACTAAAACCAGGAAAACCTCCAAACGATAAAAAATCATACAGACCCATTTCTCTTCTACCGATCCTGTCGAAAATCTTTGAGAGGATTTTGCTAAAACGTCTTCTCCCAATTATCGAAAACCAAAATCTTATTCCCAACCATCAATTTGGATTTCGGACTAAGCATTCAACAATTGATCAGGTGCATAGAATTACTGATGTAATTGAAAAATATTTGGAAGAAAAAAAGATTTGTTCGAGCGTATTTCTTGACGTCTCACAAGCTTTTGACAAAGTATGGCATGAAGGTTTGAAGTTCAAACTGCGACGAATTTTGCCATTAAAGCTTTATAATATATTGACAAGCTATTTTGAAAATAGAATTTTTCGCGTTCGATACGGAAATGATGTTTCGAAATTTAAAGATATCCTAGCCGGAGTACCGCAGGGAAGCGTACTGGGCCCACTTTTGTACCTTTTATATACAAGAGATATACCACACGTCGAGGATACTGTTCTCGCTACTTTTGCTGACGATACCGCTATCTTAGCGGTTGGAGAATCAATAGAAGACTCAACGGCGAAACTTCAGTCTGCTTTAAATAAAGTCTACGAGTGGACAAAGATCTGGCGAATTACCCTTAATGAGACAAAATCTGTACATGTTGACTTCACCTACAGAAAGATAAATCACTTGCCCATTTCTATAAACTCGGTGTGTATCCCCTTTGCAAACGAAGCAAAGTATTTGGGAATGACACTTGACGCGAAGCTTAAATGGAAAACGCATGTTAAAAAGAAACGAAAAGAACTAGAGGCCAAATACAAAGAAATGTACTGGCTACTTGGTAAATATTCCAAGCTAAGCTTAAAAAACAAGCTGCTTCTTTATAAGCAAGTGCTACAACCGGTGTGGACCTATGGTATACAACTCTGGGGTTGTACTAAGAAATCAAATATAAATATAATACAAACTTTTGAAAATAAAGTGCTACGACAATTTGTGCGTGCCCCATGGTTTATAAGAAAAAATGACCTGCATCGAGACCTCGGAGTTCCTTTCGTGGAAGATGAAGTCAGGAACTGAGCACGAAAACATAAAGTCCGGTTAAGCGGCCATATAAACAATACAGTCCTAGAAATCTTGGACGAACGAAACATACTACGCCGTCTTCAACGAACTAAACCGTTGGACCTTGCGCGATAAATTGAAACCGCATTAAGATAGCGGAATATGTAGGGTGTTCCATTGGAAAGTGTCCTACCAATCGTGATTAACTTATGAAATAAAAACTGCTTGATAAGTTCTACTTAGTTGCGGTATTAAAATTAACAACGAAGGGAGGTGTTTTTAGTGAGTAAGAATCTCACACTACTATGAGCACGCGCTTCTGATCCTCATAGTGTCTGATGGAAGATTTTCACCTGCCCTCCCCGGGAAAAGAAAAAAAATTTGTTGTTTTTTCACCTTCTCAACTTCGTTTCAGTAAAATATTCTCTTTCCGATCACTTCCCGTCAACTTCGAACCATGGGGGCAAGCAAAAAATTGAAGCCAAGAAGGAAATTTACATGTATGTTTGGTACATAACCAACACTGTTACATTTAGGCAACTTGGAAACTTGTTAGTTGGGTGAGTAGCTGGCTTGTTTCAATAGGTCACGAATACGTCAAGTGGCCTCAAGGAGAAATCATTGAACAAAACTCTGTAAAGTTCGAAGCTAAAAAGAGAATACCAGGTATAATTGGTGCCATTGACTGCACACACATTACAATAGCTGCTCCAAAAGAGCACAAAGAGTGCTATTATAATCGGAAACAAAACTTTACCATCGTTTTGCAAGCAGTAGTTGATGCCGACAAGAAATGTATCGACATATTTTGTGGTGAAACTGGGTCGTTACACGACAGCAGAGTTTATGGAGATCTGATTTGTATCACAAAGCGCAAACCAAATACAATCGGCTATTTCCATCCAATACTTTTCTTTTAAGTGATTCTGCTCACGCTGCTTCAAGTTGGATTGTCCCACCTTTTAAGGATTAAGTTAGATTAAGTGATCAGCAAAGAGCCTTTAAGTTTATTCGTTCCTCCACAAGAATGGTGGTTGAAAATGCATTCGATTTGCTAAAAGGAAAATTTAGGAGAATTCACAAATTTACTGTACAAAGAAACCTCAATTCAGTAAAAACAATTGTTGCAAATGCTTGTGGTCTACACAATTTGCGCATTTTGAATGCTTTTCGAGTATTAACTCAGTTAATACCTATTTTTATATATATCTATAAATTTCAATTAAGTGTAATCAGTATAAATAAAACATAGAAATGTCAACACATAATTTACAAAACAAACAAAACATTTACTAAAACAAATATATGTCACGACACAAATGTCAGCTACAAAAATAACATTGGATTAGCAGTTAAAAATAAAGATTTTCAGTTTTAATTAATATAACGTAGAAATTACCGAAAGTTAGTCGTTTTTATTTCTCCCCTTTTGAAAAGTTCTTTTTTTTGGAAAAGCAACATTTGGTCCATTCGAGCCAAATCAAGAATTTTTAATACAATCAACACAAAATTGTACAAGTACATTTGTCAACAGAATAATCTACATATAGATATACTCGTACATACATATTTATAAACGAAATTATCAGCACTGAGGTTTTATAATAGTTATACATAAATTATCAAAATCAACACAAAAATTTAACATAATAAGAAGAAAACCTGCAACCAGCAATTCATCAAGGATCCCATCGCTGCAGCCTTCTACAAAAATTTAAAGAAGCTCCAAAAGTGTGTGTGTGCACAGGAAAAATCATCAGGAGAAGTGAATACCTGGAAGAAATTAAAAGGAAATCATCAGTCGAAAGTTCAAGTGAGTCCTTTCCATTATAATTGCTTACATTGTACACAAAAATGTACATATATATAATACGATTATTACTCCACATCGTTGTAAATTTTAAAACATATATACATATATATACAATGTAGTATTATTAGTGGTTTTGTGTAATAATTTTCCACATCTCGTATAAATTTTCACGTCATGTCGTTCGGAAAATTACAATTAAACGTCCTTGAACGTATCAAAAGGGATTATGAGAATTTTGGAAAGGTAGGCAGTGCGCGTTTGAAAAGGGCGAATTATATTCAAACTCGTATTTCAATATTAGACGAGCAAATGGTTCAGGCAAATAAATACCATGAACTTATCATGGTAGATGATGGCAAAATTGATTCTGAGCAGGTTTGTGTGTTAGTGCAGACATTTGATAAAATTCTTGATTTGTTTGCGGATTACAAAGCAGATTTGTTAGATGCATTAGACAAAATTCCGGTTATTAAAGCTGCTACGGTTCAAGCGCAGCTCACTTAACAGCAGATACCAAGAAACGAGGCCACAACGAGCTGCGATTGCCGGTCATCAACATTCCAATGTTTTCTGGCAGTTATGAAACCTGGAGGTCGTTTCATGACATGTTCCTGGCATATATTCACAACAATTCATCTTTAAGTGATATCCAGAAGTTTCATTATTTGAAATCGTCGGTTAGCGGTGAAGCAGAGCGTCTTCTACAACACTTGGTGATCGACCAAAGCAATTATGACCCAGCATGGAAGATCTTGACAGATGTCTCATGTTTTTAACGTAAGTACCTGCCATGTGGGCTTAAACTTACGGGATGCCCATACATCCATGGGAGCAAGGATACGCCTTGCCAGCGCTCACCAATAAGTTTCACTGTATGATACCAATTCGGAACTGTGTTGCCGGCACAAGTTCCACCCGTGGTATGAGTCGAGGCCGACCTAAAACCTCTTACTGCTCTTAGGGTCACAGCACCCAGCACTTATTGCAACTCCACATTGAGTCAACCAAGGACAACCAAAGGAAAACCAAAGGAAAACCAAAGGAAAACCATAGGAAGACTCTTACCCGCGATATTGGGTTTAAACCACAGCCACCATGACGCAACCACAAGGGGGCCTACCTCTAACAAGTCAGGCCCGGACCGAGATCCGGGGGGCTCCTGACTCCCATGGTACCGTGATTTAAGTCCTGGTAGGGACTACCGGTGGTCCAGCCGCCAACAAGACCTATGACCGGCAGCTTGTGACTGATCAAATCGTAGCAACCTTCGGTAGCGTCATCTGAAGATGTTTACGATAAGACCAGTACTTTGCTCTGCCCCCGTTCATTATTAGACGACGTCATTAAAGGGCGAAGCCTTGATAATTGGGCGGGGGCCCGGAAGATCTTGACAGAGCGCTACGATCATAAAAGAGTTTTAGTTAATACTCAACTAAAATTATTATTTAATCAACCAAATATTACCTCTGATTCATCGGCCAACATCAAAAGAATCCTGGACACGTCACAAGAAATAATTCATGCTTTGAGGAATTTAGGTCTGCCAGTAGAGAGTTGGGATGTTATTTTAATTTTTTATTATTTTGCAAAAGCTTTCGAATAATACACAGCAGTTATGGGAAGAAAAGCTAGGTTCGAGTAAGGAGTTGCCATCATTCAAGGAGTTTGTAGAATTTTTAGAGTGTCGGTTTCGTACATTAGAAGCAGTAGATCCCAGAGGTTCCAGTAGCAAATCCGAGCAGCGTAGAACAGGAACGAGTAATGTTTTTTATAGCCAGGAGGAGACAAGAAAACAGGTCAGCTGCAGCGTGTGTCAAAGGGGTCAGCATTCGCTTAGGAATTGTGATAGGTTTTTGCAAATGGATGTGGAGCGTCGGAGGCAAACTGTACGTAGAGTGAAAGTGTGCGAAAACTGCTTGGAATACAGCCATTTCAAACAAAGATGTCCCAGTGCGAAATGCTGTAATTTCTGTAAGCAGCGTCACCATTCTCTGCTACACGAAAATACGCGCAGCATGGGAAGAGCTACACACGGTGCACCTTCAGCTACGCAATTTGCTCCTCATCTATCTACGTCCAGCCACACAAATAACCATCAGCCACACCAGACTTCCACCGTTAGTCCAAATACTTCGAAGTTCCAACCACACACATCTCAACAGTTATCATGTCAGCTCGAACACAAAGGTTTTATTAGCTACAGCGTTGTTGAAGGTTAGATCTTCAGGTGGAGGCAGTAAAGTTTTGAGAGCTTTAGTAGATCCAGGGTCTGAGGCTTCGTTCATCACTGAGTCAGCGGTCCAACGACTTGGTCTGAAACCAAAGAGGACGTTTATGAAGGTTAATGGGCTGGGGTTGGTCAGCAGTGGAACTACACAAAAGGCCATCGACCTGGAACTTGAGTCGTTAACCTCAAGCTATACAGGCAAGGCGCAAGTATTGGTCTTTAGGACACTGACTGGGCTTCTTCCGGCCCAATACATTGACTGCAGTAAATGGAATAGTATTCGAGGCTTACCTTTGGCGGATCCAACATTCAATTTACCGTCAAAGGTAGACATGCTATTAGGGGGTGATATTTACAGCGACATCCTTCTCAGTGAGGTCATCAAGGTTGCTAGGAATTCCAGTCCGGTCGCTCAAAAAACCCAGCTAGGATGGATTCTATTAGGAAAGATACCCAGTAGCGCTCAAGTAAGCAGTTTTTCGTGCCAACTCGACTCAACCATCGACACAACTCTCCGAAAATTTTGGGAGATCGAACAAGAGCCGTTTCCAAGGTATGAAACTGAGGAAGAAAAGTAATGTGAGGCACATTTTATAAAAAATACTATAAGATTACCTTGTGGTCGGTATCAGGTTTGTCTACCGTTTAAGGGTGGCAAGCATCCAGCCATGGGACAAACACGTCACGGTGCTTTAAAACGATTTTCACAGTTGGAGAGGAGACTCCATTGTAACCCAACAATGCTAAAAGAGTATTCAAAGACCATGTAGGAATATCTGACAATCGGCCATATGTCTCCTGTAAATGAGTCAGATTACGTTCTTCAAACACCACATCACTATTTTATTCCTCACCATGCGGTCATCAAAGAGTCCAGCACGACAACCAAACTGCGAGTGGTCTTTGATGCGACATTTAAAGCAATCGGTGGGGCATCACTCAACGACCACCTGATGATCGGACCTAAGATGCAGAAGAACGTAATTGATATCATATGAGATGGCGGTTATACAAGTACACATTTACAGGAGACGTCGAAAAAATGTACCGCCAAATTCAAGTCAGCAGCAAGGACTCCCATTATCAACACATACTCTGGAGAGAACAGCCTGAGGAAGAAATAAAGATGTTTCGCTTACGATCAGTGACGTTTGGTACAGCATCAGCACCTTACCTCGCTATTAGAGTTTTCCAGAAGTTGGCAGACGATGAGGCCCACAGATTTCCGTCAGCAGCACAAGTTTTGAAGGAGGAAACCTACGTCGATGACGTCATCACCGGTGCAGACAGCATTGAAGAAGCCCAGGAAAAGTTGAAAGCTGTTAAGGAACTGTTGGAGACAGCAGACTTCCATTTACGAAAGCACGTCAGCAACTCCAACTTAGTACTTCAGCACATTCCAATGGATCAGCGTGGGATTAACTTCTCCATTCCATTTGATGAGAGTGCCAACGTGAAAACTTTGGGCATAAGATGTTTACCAGCACTTGATATTTTTTCCTTCCAGGTCGCAACTATAAGCACTGAGGACATCACTAAACGGTAGGTACTCTCCTCCATAGCCAGGCTCTATGACCCGATGGGTTGGGTTTCACCTTGCATTATCAAGGCGAAGATGATAATGCAGAAACTATGGTTTAAGGGATCGGAGTGGGACAAACCATTACCTCCAGAACTGGTGAACGAATGGTTGAGTTTCTCTAGGGACTTACCCAACATTGAACGTATCCACATTCCGCGTTGGATCAACACCAGCAAGCGGATCAAGATGGTAGAAATCCACGGGTTTAGCGATGCGTCGGAGAAGGCATATGCGGCTGCAGTTTATCTACGCGTTCTTGGTGAAGATGATAGAGTTCACATGAAGCTGCTTTTGTCCAAAACAAAGGCTGCACCACTTAAACCAATCACTCTTCCACGATTAGAACTTTGTGGAGCTATGTTGCTGGCAAAGCTTTTAACGGAAACGGGACGAATTTTAAAGTTGGATAAAGCGAAAACGGTGGCATGGACGGATTCCCTTATAACGATGTGCTGGATTAGAGCTCATCCATCGAAATGGAAAACCTTTGTATGCAACAGGGTTTCCCAAATCCAACAGCTTACAAGTTGCGCGATATGGAAACACATTCCCTCACAGCTCAATCCAGCAGACTTAGCGTCCAGAGGAATCCAAGCAGAAGATCTCGTTGACAACGAACTCTGGTGGCAGGGACCGGAATTCTTACGACATCGATGGGACGCACCATTTCCAGAACAACCACACGTCCAGGAAACCCAACAAGAAGAACGTCCAACGAGAGTCCATCATCAGGTCCTAGAAGAAGGAGTAATAGAAGCCTTGTTACTCAAACATTCAACACTATCGAGAGTAATTCGCATAGTTGGTTATTGTCTACGGTTCTTATGTAATAAACAACAACACTATCGGTCTCCAAACGTTGTGCGTTCTCCACAGAAGCTTGAGACCGCATTTATGAAAATAATAAGAACCGCACAGGAAAGGATGTTTCCGGAGAAATTTAAAGAAACCAACACACACGAGTTCAGAGTTCTAAAGGCACTGAACCCTTTCAAGGATGAACAAGGAGTACTACGAGTTGGGGGTAGGCTCCGTAATGCAGACCTCCCATTCAACACCAAACATCCCATTCTGCTGAGTCATAAACATCCACTAGTACACCTCATAATAAAAGAAGCACATGAGAAGACCCTCCACGAGAGTAACCAAAGAGTGATGGCGTATATACGTCAGAGGTTCTGGATATTTCGGCTCAAGACCACCATCAAAAACTTCATTTTCAAATGCAACATTTGTTATAGGTTTAGAGCGAAACCCTTAGAACAGCTGATGGGCAGTCTTCCACCAGCCAGAACGACAATATCCAGACCTTTCACATACACTGGCGTGGACTACGCCGGACCGGTGGAGGTGAAAACGTGGAGAGGTAGGAACGCGAAACAATACAAGGGATACTTTGCATTATTTGTATGCATGGCGACAAAGGCGATCCATATCGAGCTCGTGAGCGATATGACGACACAAGCGTTCATCACAGCATTCCGACGTTTCGCGTCAAGAAGAGGACTCTGCCGAGAACTATTTAGCGATTGTGGAAAAAAACTTAATGTTCGAATATTAACTCAGTTAATATCTGTTTTTATATATATCTATGAATTTCAATTAAGTGTAATCAGTGTAAATAAAACATAGAAATGTCAACACATAATTTACAAAACAAACAAAACATGTACTAAAACAAATATGTGTCACGACACAAATGTCAACTACAAAAATAACATTGGATTAGCAGTTAAAATAAAGATTTTCAGTTTTAATTATTATAACGTAGAAATTACCGAAAGCTAGTCGTTTTTATTTCTCCCCTTTTGAAAAGTTATTTTTTTGGAAAAGCAACATTTGTGGTCCTTCGAGCCGGATTAATGTTCGAATATTAACTCAGTTAATACCTATTTTTATATTTTGTATATCTATTAATTTCAATTAAGTGTAATCAGTATAAATAAAACATAGAAATGTCAACACATAATTTACAAAACAAACAAAACATGTATTAAAACAAATATATGTCACGACACAAATGTCAACTACAAAAATAAAATTGGATTTGCATTTAAAATAAAGATTTTCAGTTTTAATTATTATAACGTAGAAATTACCGACAGCTAGTCGTTTTCATTTCTCCCCTTTTGAAAAGTTCTTTTTTTGGAAAAGCAACATTTGGTCCATTCGAGCCAAATCAAGAATTTTTAATACAATCAACACAAAATTGTACAAGTATATTTGTCAACACAAGAATCTACATATAGATATACTCGTACATACATATTTATAAACGAAATCATCAACACTGGAGTTTTATAATAGTTATACATAAATTATCAAAATCAACGCAAAAATTTAACATAATAAGAAGAAAACCTGCAACCAGCAATTCATCAAGGATCCCATCGCTGCAGCCTTCTACAAAAATTTAAAAAAGCTCCAAAAGTGTGTGTGTGCACAGGAAAAATCAGGAGAAGTGCATACCTGGAAGAAATTAAAAGGAAATCATCAGTCGGAAGTTCAAGTGAGTCCTTTCCATTATAATTACTTACATTGTACACAAAAATTTACATATATAGATATATACATATATATATATTACGATTATTACTCCACATCGTTGTAAATTTTAAAACATATATACATATATATACAATATAATATTAGTGGTTTTGTGTAATAATTTTCCACATCTTGTATAAATTTTCACGTCATGTCGTTCGGAAAATTACAATTAAACGTCCTTGAACGTATCAAAAAAGATTATGAGAATTTTGGGAAGGCAGACAGTGCGCGTTTGAAAAGGGCGAATTATATTCAAACTCGTATTTCAATATTAGACGAGCAAATGGTTCAGGCAAATAAATACCATGAACTTATCATGGTAGATGATGGCAAAATTGATTCTGAGCAGGTTTGTGTGTTAGTGCAGATATTTGATAAAATTCTCGATTTGTTTGCGGATTACAAAGCAGATTTGTTAGATGCATTAGACAAAATTCCGGTTATTAAAGCTGCTACGAACGGTTCAAGCGCAGCTCACTTAACAGCAGATACCAAGGAACGAGGCCACAACGAGCTGCGATTGCCGGTCATCAACATTCCAACGTTTTCTGGCAGTTATGAAACCTGGAAGTCGTTTCATGACATGTTGCTGGCATAGATTCACAACAATTCATCTTTAAGTGATGTCCAGAAGCTTCATTATTTGAAATCGTCGGGTAGCGGTGAAGCAGAGCGTCTTCTACAACACTTGGTGATCGACCAAAGTAATTATGACCCAGCATGGAAGATCTTGACAGAGCGCTACGATCATAAAAGAGTGTTAGTTAATACTCAACTAAAATTATTATTTAATCAACCAAATATTACCTCTGATTCATCGGCCAACATCAAAAGAATCCTGGACACGTCACAAGAAATAATTCATGCTTTGAGGAATTTAGGTCTGCCAGTAGAGAGTTGGGATGTTATTTTAATTTTTATTATTTTGCAAAAGATTTCGAATAATACACAGCAGTAATGGGAAGAAAAGCTAGGTTCGAGTAAGGAGTTGCCATCATTCAAGGAGTTTGTAGAATTTTTAGAGTGTCGGTTTCGTACATTAGAAGCAGTAGATCAGAGAGGTTCCAGTAGTAAATCCGAGCAGCGTAGAACAGGAACGAGTAATGTTTTTATAGCCAGGAGGAGACAAGAAAACAGGTCAGCTGTAGCGTGTGTCAAAGGGGTCAGCATTCGCTTAGGAATTGTGATAGGTTTTTGCAAATGGATGTGGAGCGTCGGAGGCAAACTGTACGTAGAGTGAAAGTGTGCGAAAACTGCTTGGAATACAGCCATTTCAAACAAAGATGTCCCAGTGCGAAATGCTGCCATTTCAGTAAGCAGCGTCACCATTGTCTGCTACACGAAAATACGCGCAGCATGGGAAGAGCTACACACGGTGCACCTTCAGCTACGCAATTTGCTCCTCATCCATCTACGTCCAGCCACACAAATAACCATCAGCCACACCAGACTTCCACCGTTAGTCCTAATACTTCGAAGTTCCAACCACACACATCAAACAACACACATCTCAACAGTTATCATGTCAGCACGAACACAAAGGTTTTATTAGCTACAGCGTTGTTGAAGGTTAGATCTTCAGGTGGAGGCAGTAAAGTTTTGAGAGCTTTAGTAGATCCAGGGTCTGAGGCTTCGTTCATCACTGAGTCAGCGGTCCAACGACTTGGTCTGAAACCAAAGAGGACGTTTATGAAGGTTAATGGGCTGGGGTTGGTCAGCAGTGGAACTACACAAAAGACCGTCGACCTGGAACTTGAGTCGTTAACCTCAAGCTATACAGGCAAGGCACAAGTATTGGTCTTTAGGACACTGACTGGGCTTCTTCCGGCCCAATACATTGACTGCAGTAAATGGAATAGTATTCGAGGCTTACCTTTGGCGGATCCAACATTCAATTTACCGTCAAAGGTAGACATGCTATTAGGGGGTGATATTTACAGCGACATCCTTCTCAGTGAGGTCATCAAGGTTGCTAGAAATTCCAGTCCGGTCGCTCAAAAAACCCAGCTGGGATGGATTCTATTAGGAAAGATACCCAGTAGCGCTCAAGTAAGCAGTTTTTCGTGCCAACTCGACTCAACCATCGACACAACTCTCCGAAAATTTTGGGAGATCGAACAAGAGCCGTTTCCAAGGTATGAAACTGAGGAAGAAAAGGAATGTGAGGCACATTTTATAAAAAATACTATAAGATTACCTTGTGGTCGGTATCAGGTTTGTCTACCGTTTAAGGGTGGCAAGCATCCAGCCATGGGACAAACACGTCACGGTGCTTTAAAACGATTTTCACAGTTGGAGAGGAGACTCCATTGTAACCCAACAATGCTAAAAGAGTATTCAAAGACCATGTAGGAATATCTGACAATCGGCCATATGTCTCCTGTAAATGAGTCAGATTACGTTCTTCAAACACCACATCACTATTTTATTCCTCACCATGCGGTCATCAAAGAGTCCAGCACGACAACCAAACTGCGAGTGGTCTTTGATGCGACATTTAAAGCAATCGGTGGGGCATCACTCAACGACCACTTGATGATCGAACCTAAGATGCAGAAGAACGTAATTGATATCATATGAGATGGCGGTTATACAAGTACACATTTACAGGAGACGTCGAAAAAATGTACCGCCAAATTCAAGTCAGCAGCAAGGACTCCCATTATCAACACATACTCTGGAGGGAACAGCCTGAGGAAGAAATAAAGATGTTTCGCTTACGAACAGTGACCTTTGGTACAGCATCAGCACCTTACCTCGCTATTAGAGTTTTCCAGAAGTTGGCAGACGATGAGGCCCACAGATTTCCGTCAGCAGCACAAGTTTTGAAGGAGGAAACCTACGTCGAGGACGTCATCACCGGTGCAGACAGCATTGAAGAAGCCCAGGAAAAGTTGAAAACTGTTAAGGAACTGTTGGAGACAGCAGGATTCCATTTACGAAAGCACGTCAGCAACTCCAACTTAGTACTTCAGCACATTCCAATGGATCAGCGTGGGATTAACTTCTCCATTCCATTTGATGAGAGTGCCAACGTCAAAACTTTGGGCATAAGATGTTTACCAGCACTTGATGTTTTTTCCTTCCAGGTCGCAACTATAAGTACTGAGGACATCACTATACGGCCGGTACTCTATTCCATAGCCAGGCTCTATGACCCGATGGGTTGGGTTTCACCTTGCATTATCAAGGCAAAGATGATAATGCAGAAACTATGGTTTAAGGGATCGGAGTGGGACAAACCATTACCTCCAGAACTGGTGAACGAATGGTTGAGTTTCTCTAGGGACTTACCCAACATTGAACGTATCCACATTCCGCGTTGGATCAACACCAGCAAGCAGATCAAGATGGTAGAAATCCACGGGTTTAGCGATGTGTCGGAGAAGGCATATGCGGCTGCAGTTTATCTACGCGTTCTTGGTGAAGATGATAGAGTTCACATGAAGCTGCTTTTGTCCAAAACAAAGGCGGCACCACTCTTCCACGATTAGAACTTTGTGGAGCTATGTTGCTGGCAAAGCTTTTAACGGAAACGGGACGAATTTTAAAGTTGGACAAAGCGAAAACGGTGGCATGGACGGATTCCCTTATAACGTTGTGCTGGATTAGAGCTCATCCATCGAAATGGAAAACCTTTGTATGCAACAGGGTTTCCCAAATCCAACAGCTTACAAGTTGCGCGATATGGAAACACATTCCCTCACAGCTCAATCCAGCAGACTTAGCGTCCAGAGGAATCCAAGCAGAAGATCTCGTTGACAACGAACTCTGGTGGCAGGGACCGGAATTCTTACGACATCGATGGGACGCACCATTTCCAGAACAACCACACGTCCAGGAAACCCAACCAGAAGAACGTCCAACGAGAGTCCATCATCAGGTCCTAATAGAAGGAGTAATAGAAGCCTTGTTACTCAAACATTCAACACTATCGAGAGTAATTCGAATAGTTGGTTACTGTCTACGGTTCTTATGTAACAAACAACAACACTATCGGTCTCCAAACGTTGTGCTTTCTCCACAGAAGCTTGAGACCGCATTTATGAAAATAATAAGAACCGCACAGGAAAGGATGTTTCCGGAGAAATTTAAAGAAACCAACACACACGAGTTCAGAGGGCTAAAGGCACTGAACCCTTTCAAGGATGAACAAGGAGTACTACGAGTTGGGGGTAGGCTCCGTAATGCAGACCTCCCATTCAACACCAAACATCCCATTCTGCTGAGTCATAAACACCCACTAATACACCTCATAATAAAAGAAGCACATGAGAAGACCCTCCACGGGAGTAACCAAAGAGTGATGGCGTATATACGTCAGAGGTTCTGGATATTTCGGCTCAAGACCACCATCAAAAACTTCATTTTCAAATGCAACATTTGTTATACGTTTAGAGCGAAACCCTTAGAACAGATGATGGGCAGTCATCCAACTGCCAGAACGACGATATCCAGACCTTTCACATACACTGGCGTGGACTATGCCGGACCGGTGGAGGTGAAAACGTGGAGAGGTAGGAACGCGAAACAATACAAGGGCTACTTTGCATTATTTGTATGCATGGCGACAAAGGCGATCCATATCGAGCTCGTGAGCGATATGACGACACAAGCGTTCATCGCAGCATTCCGACGTTTCGTGTCAAGAAGAGGACTCTGCCGAGAACTATTTAGCGATTGTGGAAAAAACTTCATCGGCGCAGACAAGGAGCTTCACAAATGTCTCCAGGCATCCAAGATTGAGTGGAAGACAATAGCGAATTCACTGGCAAACGACGGCACAAAATGGAATTTCATTCCACCTGCTTCCCCGCACTTTGGAGGACTATGGGAAGCAGGTGTGAAATCAGTAAAGTTTCACATAAAAAGAGTAGCCGGGAATTCAACGCTGACGTTCGAGGAGCTCACCACACTTCTAACTCAGATAGAAGCATGTCTAAACTCCAGACCATTGTGCCCACAGTCAGATGACGTCAACGACTTACAGCCAATAACACCGGGCCACTTCCTAATCGGTTCACCATTAGTTTCACGACCACAACCACACTATGAACTGGTGGAAATGAGTCACCTAGAGCGATGGAAACGAGTGCAGGCGTTATTGCAATCGTTCTGGAGATGTTGGAGTTCAGAGTACTTGTCACGACTGCAGCAGAGACCAAAATGGATAAAGGCAGTACACGGCCAAATCAAGGAAGGCGATTTAGTTCTCGTCAAAGATGAAAGAGTACCACCACTCAAATGGAGAATGGCCAGAGTAAAGAAGCTTCACCCTGGTCCCGATGGTCTGGTCAGAGTAGTGACACTTAAAACAGATAGTGCGGAACTAAAACGACCGGTAACGAAGATATGCCCACTTCCGAGCAACAAAACAAACGCGGACCCAACTCAGACTTAAGACAGGTATACAACATCACAAGCATAACCACCTATCGACTTACTTATAACACAGATACCAATACCCAACACAACAAAATTTCTACATAAAGCGGAAACGTGATTGTGTCGCCAAATGGCCCCTCCTTGACCGTACTCGGACCACCAGCAACGTAGGATCTCGAGGAGGCAATCACGTCCGCAAAACTCTGAAAATTCAACACGACACTAAAACCATTGCGGATCTAGAACAAATATACGAACAAAAACCCACAGAACCGACACTCTCAAAAAAAAACACACAGAAATAAAACATTCTACCTTCAGCGGAACCGTGATTGTGTCGCCAAATGGCCCCTCCTCGACCGTACTCGGACCACCAGCAACGTAGGATCTCGGGGAGGCAATCACGTCCGCAAAACTCCACAAAAATTCAACACAACACTAAAACTACATGGGATCTCGCACAAGGATTCGAACTAAAATCCACAGAACCGACACTCTAAAAATAACAAAAAAAAAATAATAACGATCATACCAAATCAAGCGGAACTGTGATTGTGTCGCCAAATGGCCCCTCCTGGACCGTACTCGTACCGCTAGTATCGCAGGCTCTCCAGGAGGCAATCACTTCCGCAAATTCTTCGCGAAGTCCAATACATAGTTTAAAATGATTATTAACATTCCGAATAAAACAACAACACAACACTCAGCAGCAGAAATAACCATTTTAGTAAAATTGTGTAATCTCAAATCAAGTCGAGAAACTAAAATGGTCATAACATTAAAAAAAGGGGCAACAATTACAGGAATGTCAACCACGGCAACACTACAAATGATAAAATCATAGTCCACGCAAACATAAAATTCACTCAACTTTACTGCGAACTCATCCATCGCATACTTCATAATCAAACACAATTCCCATTCATGCTCAGAACTCCAAACACACACACGCACACACACACACAACATACGCACTTGAAGCTAAAGAAAAACAAATAAAATGAAATCTAATAAACAAAAAAAAACGAATGGAGGCGAAAACTAATAAATAACATTTAAAATATTACTAAATCAATGAAATAATAGAATTTAGTCATTAAACTTACCCGAAATCACTGCAACAAATCAACAATAAAATAAAAAAAAAATTAAAATCACAAAAACAACAGAAAACAAAAAAAAAAATAAGCGAAAGTTTTACCGCGCACTTCACTTCACTCTTATGTAATTGATTTGAACCACCAATTACGGAATTTGTCGTATTGGGACAATAGAAGATGGGCAGTGGAATCTGCACTACTCCAATGTTGTTTTCTTTTGTTCTTTTGTAATGTCCTCTCGTTCACGTCCATTAGTGTGCATTGTAAATTGTTCTAATGCTATTTCTCTTTTTTTTACATGAACAAATTTAACCAAATTATCGAAAGTGGTGAGATAAGCAGAAGAAGGCAGCATCCAGGGACATTTACGATTGCGAACGCTGTTCACGGCCGGGGAGAATGTTCGAATATTAACTCAGTTAATACCTATTTTTATATATATCTATGAATTTCAATTAAGTGTAATCAGTATAAATAAAACATAGAAATGTCAACACATAATTTACAAAACAAACAAAACATGTACTAAAACAAATATATGTCACGACACAAATGTCAACTACAAAAATAACATTGGATTAGCAGTTAAAATAAAGATTTTCAGTTTTAAGTATTATAACGTAGAAATTACCGAAAGTTAGTCGTTTTTATTTCTCCCTTTTTGAAAAGTTATTTTTTTTGGAAAAGCAACAAATGCCGATAATATCACTATGGATGACAAACCAACCCCCGAAGAAAACATGAGCAGCACTGACCTTGAAAATAATTCTCCTGGCGATCGTCGCCAAAGACTAATGGAATACCTGTGCCAACAACATATACTTTAATCCATATTTATTTTGAAAAAAAAAGAACAAAAAAAAACTTAACAAATAAAATTACATAACAATTCATAGGTAAATAATAATGAATAAAAATGAAAAAGAAAAGAAAAATTAATAAAAAAAAATTAAAGTTTTTCCAACAGATCCTTAATCATATTTATTCTTATCTCACATCTCTGCCTCCCTCGATTGCCCTCACTTGCCTCTCCTTAAGTACCAATCGAAAGGCATAGCATTCACTTCTCGTAATTTTTTTTTTCAGCAGGTCCCATTTCCTATGCTGGAGTTTCATCTTCGACATCTGCCTCAGTGTGAAATGAAAATGCAGACGAGGTTGAGGGCATACTTTCGGGTGGTCCGAGACTGGATGAATCGGAATCCTGTAAACAAAAACAACTTTAAAATTTGTGTATAAAAGATAATACACACTTTTTTACATTCACCAAAAATCTTAGACCGATATTCATACTCTCCTTGGAGAGTGAATCGGCTAGCTTACAAAGACTTCCTCCATTTCTGCAAAGAAAGGAGGAATGCACGGTGCAGAACCTGTCCACTTGTTATTATCTGTCGCGCATTTGTATGCCCTCAACAGCGTCTGAATTTTTATTTAACACTGATGTGGAGTAATGTTGATGTACTGAAATAGATGTGTATTGTTGTAATTCACATTTTTAACATTTAAGAAGAAAATACTTACATAGCCGGCCGAAATCAGGTCCTCATGTGTTCGAGGAATGCAACCCGCCTCTTTCTGGGAACTGCAAGTAGAAGTGTAGAAGTGGAGCAATGCCTTGGTCTCCTCGTGAGTCCACCGTTTTGTTTTATTGCTAAAAAATATTGGTTTTGTTTAATATTGTGATAACCACTTAAATGGAAATTGTATGGGACGCTGGATGGCGAGGATTGTTCTGGAAGTATGTCATTCGAGTATAAATACCAGCATCCCCAAGGTATGCAAATCAGTTCTAAAGTGAAATCTGAAGTGTTAATTAGGAGAAGTGATTAAGTGGTTAAGTAAAAGATAAGAAAAGTATAAGCGGTTGAGAAATTGGATTGTACTTAGAGAAACAATTAAATAGTGAATTGTAACTGTACTGAATAAAGGGATTTGTGTTGAAAATAATAAGTTCTATCATTTGTACCCACACAAACATTTTACATTGGTGTCAGAAGTGGGATAGGACTTATTGTGTGTAAACAAAAAAAAACAAAAAAAAAAAAAGTGTTTTCTGACTATTTGAAAAAGCTAGAATGGGTCGAAAACTATTACAGTTGACCCTCGTCCAACTCAAATCCGAGTTGAACAAGAGAAGCCTCAGCGCCAGTGGAGGAACAAGTGACCTGGTGCTCCGACTTCAGGAGGCTTTGAACAACGAGGGACATGATCCTGATGCATATTCCTTTGATGTTGACGAGGATGAACAGACAGGTACCGGTAATGACATGGCTGCAATGATGCAACTCCTCTTATTAAAAATGGACGAACAAAACAAAAAAATGGACGAACAGAAGAACAGTCTCGAACAAAAAATGGACGAACAAAAGAAAAATCTGGAAGAACAAAAGAATAGCCTCGAACAAAAAATGGACGAACAAAAGAAAAATCTGGAAGAACAAAAGAATAGCCTCGAACAAAAGCTGGATGAACAAAAGAAAAATCTGGAAAAACAAAAGAATAGCCTAGAACAAAAGCTGGATGAACAAAAGAAAAATCTAGACGAGCAGAAGAGCAGCATTGAACAAAAATTCAACGAACAAACCAACAATCTGCACGGTCTTCAACAGAAAATGGATGAACAAAAGAATAATCTGGAAGAACAAAAGAACATTCTCCAGCAAAAATTCGAAGAAATCGATGACAAATTTGAAAGAATAGAGAAGAACGTTGATGACAAATTTGATAGAATAGAGAACAATGTTGGCGAAAAATTCGAGGAAATGGACAGCAAAGTTCAGCAACTGGCAAAAGAGCTCGACACAGTGCGAAAACAGAAACTGCGAGAATGTTCTTTAAGCGGTCCAAGGAGAAAAGATTTGAAGTCTCCCTCATTCGATGGCCAGACCTCATGGTCTACTTATAAGAAGCAGTTTGAAATGGCTGCCTGTGCAAACGACTGGGACAATGAGGAAAAAGCTTTGCCCTAACAATGGCCTTGCACGGTCCTGCAGCAGAATTGTTGCAAACAGTAGACATCGAAAAGCATAAAGATTATGTGACTTTAGTACAGGCTATCGAGAAACGGTTTGGGGATAGCCACATGCAGGAGGTCTACAAGGTCCAATTGCAAAGCCGAACGCAGCAACGAGGAGAAACACTTCAGCAGCTCCAAGCAGACGTGAGTAGACTGGCACATCTGTCATACCCCACCGCAGGCCAGGAAATTATCGACGAAATGGCAAAAGATGCATTTATCAGGGGAATTGCAGATTCGAAGCTACAGTCGGCAGTAAGGATGACCGGGAAAAGAACCCTTGCTGAAGCACTTGCCTTCGCTCTGGCGATGGAAGCAGCCAATCAGGCTTCCAGGGGAACACATTTCGTCAGGGAAGTAGCATCTGTCGAATGCTCCTGCACAAGAATTAGTGCCGAGGAACGAGATACTCGACGGGATAGACGAATAATGCGCTGCTGGAATTGCAATAAAATAGGACACCTTCAAAGGCAGTGTAAAGAACCGGTGCGACGAAAAGACTGCCCTCACTGTGGTGACAAGCAAATAGAGGAAGAAACCCGCAGAAACAGCTATCAAGAAGCCGGTCAACCTTCCCGAAGCCATCAGTCGGGAAATGCTTAAGCACCAACTTCGCGGGGCAGAAGTTGGTAGCAGGAGTCGACGGCCTCAGGACCATCATCCAAATCTCGCTGGCAAAACGATGCAACGAAAGCCTTCTAGTAGAAGTAGTCAGTGGAAAAGAAAAATGGATGGCAACAATAGACACCGGTGCCACGGCCTCAATTATCAGGAGGAATATTGTACAGAAGTCTTGGCTGCATAACACTAGCAGTTGCAGCTTGCGAACAGCTACAGGAGCAACGATTAAGGTATATGGTGAAGTCCGCATAAAAATCCAATTGGCCGGAATAACATTCACTCACGCGTTTCTGGTAGCTGACATATGTGACGAGTGCATCATTGGTACAGACTTCATGAGAGAACATGGACTTGTAGTCGACTTGGGGGCACAAACCCTGAAATACGGAAACATGGAGATACCAATGATATACGGAAACGCCAATACCTCAGTCTCAAATGTCGTCATCAGCAGCAATCAGAGTCTAGAGCCTTCGTCAGAAGCAATTTTGTGGGCAAAAGTGGAAGGTGGTCCTGGTAGCCACCGATTCTATTTGATGGAGCCAGAAAATAGAAGAGATTTCATGGTGGGAAAGACCTTAGTGGAGCCAAAGAACAACATGGTCCCTGTAAGGATTCTAAATCCAAAGACATTCAGTGTAAAGGTGAAAAAGGGGGAGATAGTGGGAAAATGCGTACCTGTTGAGGCTATATCGACCACAACGGAAGAAAAGGGTGCAAAACCGGCCACAACAGTTCAGAGCATAAAAATCAAGAACAAAATTCTCAGCCTCTGTAATCTGGACGAAGATCAGCGAATCCTGGCAGAAAAACTAATCGGTGAGTACGCTGATATATTTGCTACACAAGACGGAGAATATGGACGTACGCATATTGTTCAACACCACATTGACACCGGAGCCGCTCGACCAATCCGTCAACCTGCAAGGCGTCTTTCATTGGCAAAGCAAACAGAAGTTGCCGAAATGATGTCGAAGATGAAAGCTGAGGGAGTGATTGAAGAATCGCAAAGTCCGTGGGCATCTCCAGTGGTCCTCGTGAAGAAGAAAGATGGCAGCACGAGATTTTGTGTAGACTACCGACGTCTCAATGATGTCACTAAAAAGGACAGCTACCCACTTCCGAGAATCGATGACACTTTGGATATGCTTTCTGGAGCGAAAAAACCAAACCATGAAAACCATTCAACGCTTGACTTGAAGAGCGGTTACTGGCAGGTAGAGATAAATCGTGCGGATCGTGAGAAAACTGCCTTCACTACAGGAAGCGGTCTTTGGCAGTTTGCAGTGATGCCGTTTAGACTGTGCAACGCTCCGACCACCTTCGAGCGACTAATGGAAAGAACATTGCAAGGACTCACCTGGAAAACCTGCCTAGTATATTTGGACGACGTTATCGTCATAGGTAAGACGTACAAGGAGCACCGCGAAAATCTAAAAGAAGTGTTTGAGAGGCTACGAAGTGCTCATTTAAAGCTCAACCCAGAAAAGTGCGCCTTGTTTCGTCCGGAAGTAAAATATCTGGGTCACATTATATCAGCGGAAGGAGTAAGAACGGATTCTGACAAAATCGAAGCCGTGAAAGGTTGGCCTTCTCCAAAAGATAAACACAAACTGAGAAGCTTCTTGGGACTCGCCACGTATTACAGAAGGTTCGTAAAGGATTTTACTGGCATTGCAAAGAGCCTGCATCAACTTACAGAAAAAGGCCGACAGTTCAGGTGGTCTGGAGAATGCGAAAAAGCATTTCTAGAATTAAAGCGACAGCTCTGCAATGCCCCCATCTTGGGTTACCCGACGCCCGGAAAAATGTTCATCGTGGACGCAGACGCTAGCAATGTTGGGGTCGGAGCTGTGATTTCCCAGGTTCACGATGGTCAAGAGAAAGTGGTCGCATATTACAGTAAAGTACTCTCAAGACCTGAAAGGAACTACTGTGTAACCCGGCGCGAGCTTCTGGCTTTAATTCTGGCTACGAAGCATTTCCATAAGTACCTCTATGGACAAAAGTTCATTCTCCGGACAGACCACACAGCTCTGAAATGGCTACTCCAATTTAAGAACCCTGAAGGCCAAGTTGCAAGATGGATCGAGCAGTTGCAGGGCTACGACTTTGAAGTGCAACACCGCAAGGGAACACTCCACTCAAATGCTGATGCTCTCTCTCGTCGACCGTGCGGAGTAAAATGCGAACACTGCAATCGTAAAGAAGCAAAAGAACAGGCAACTATCCAAATGATCAGGACTGAGCCAATAGAGGGTTGGAGTATAGACGAAATCCGTTCCTCCCAACAGGCAGACAATGACATCGAACCAATATTGGCCTGGAAATAACACGAGGAAAGACCAAGCTGGCAGCAGATATCAGATCTTAGCCAAACTCTGAAGGCATACTGGGCACAGTGGGACTCGCTTTTTGTGCAAGATGGATTGCTGAAGAGAAAATGGGAAAGTGCCGATGGGATAACATCTCGTATGCAGCTAATTGTGCCACGGTCCAGAGTCAACCAAGTGCTCCATGAAATACATGACGGAATCTCAGGAGGGCATTTGGGAATAAACAAGACGTTGGTAAAGGTAAGGGAACGTTTCTATTGGCTAAGCGCTAAACAAGATGTTGAGAATTGGTGCAAAAAGTGCATAAGATGTGCGGCTACCAAGGGTCCAAAAGTAAAGCCACATGGACAAATGCAACAATGCAATGTCGGAGCACCTTTCGAACGAATAGCCATCGACATCGCTGGGCCGTTTCCCGAAACCTTTAATGGTAACTGATATACCCTCGTAGTCATGGATTACTTCAGTAAGTGGCCGGAAGTGTTTGCCATCCCAAATCAAGAGGCGAAGACCGTAGCCGAACAGATAGTCAACAACTGGGTGAGCAGATTTGGGGTTCCAATGGAGCTGCACTCTGATCAAGGGCGAAACTTTGAATCAAAAGTCTTCCAGGAAATATGCCAATATTTGGGAATAAGAAAGACAAGGACAACGCCACTACACCCTCAATCTGATGGAATGGTCGAGCGATTCAATCGGACCTTGAATGAGCATCTATCTAAGGTTGTCAGCAACTGCCAGCGGGATTGGGATCGACACATACCCCTCCTCTTAATGGCCTACCGAAACGCGGTCCATAGCTCAACAGGGCACACACCATCCGTGATCTTATTTGGCCAAACAATTCGATTGCCAAGTGAAGCAAAATTCGGATCCCCACCGACGGAACCCAAAGAGGTGAACGAGTACGTGAATGACTTACGCAGCAGGATTCGTAAATTGCATGAAGACACCAGAGAAAATATGAAGCTAGCAAGCAGCCGCATGAAAACTAGGTACAATATCAAGGCGAAATCTTCCGGTTTCAACGAAGGAGATCTGGTTTGGCTGTATAATCCTCAGCGTAAGAAAGGCAAATCACCAAAATTGCAACAGGACTGGGAAGGTCCATACAAGGTGATAACCCGCATTAATGACGTTGTCTACCGGATCCAGCGTGGGGATCGAGGAAAATTGAAAGTGGTCCATTTGGATAGAATGTGTCACTTCAACGGGATGCTGAATGACGAAGTTGTTCGGGACGAACAACTGTAGAGAGGGAGCAATGTGATATCCACTTTGTAGCGTTCAGTGTATGCAGTCTCAACCGCAGATGACTTCAAAAGCTGTAGCGTTCAAGGTACGCTGTATTAACTAGAGACCACTTCAAGTTGGTTTTTTCACGGATACATGTCTTTACTTTTCGGCCTACGTGACAGTTTTCTTTTTTTGAGTTTATTTTATTTAACCCGTGTTGATTTTTTTAAAATTTATAATTAAAATTAAGAAAACATATAAAAGGTTTTTTTTTTATTTGTAGCTTGTGGATGAAACGGTTGCAACGCGTATATTTTTTTTAACAGTTTCGTTCCAAACTGGTGACCCCGACGTGATCGGGTTGAATTTTAAATGCCACTACCTCACACACCTCGGGCACAGAAGAGGAAGCCAGTGAACGCACTCCCAAAAACATCTACCATGGAGGCTGGACCTGCCCCCACAGGCATGACGCCCAGCACAACAGATCCAGCTGTACTGGAGCTGATAAATCGACTGCTAGATGAACTCACGCTGGCTAAAGAGACGATCCGACAACTCAGAACAGAGGTAGGTCAACTTACCTCAGCACCAGCGCCAACAGCATCTGGACCTCTTCAGGAGCATCTTCCCCGTCAAGTAGTCGATGACCATGGCCCAGCAACATCGAGAGCAGCCACGAGTATAACGACGTATGCATCGCAAACAGTACCAGCAAGTCTTATCTGCGCATCTCCTTCGGATGTTACAAATGCGTCTCGCGTGCAGCTACCACGTTTCAACACGATGTCCCCACAGCTTTGGGTAGCACAAGTAGAAATCGCCTTTCAACTTGGCGGCATCACTAACGACGTAGAACAATACTCACGTTTGCTAAAGAACGCAGTCCAACTAGCACACCCGAGGTCTGACCTTCCATTGATTCTGCGATGTGACGCATCAGATACATCAATCGGCGCCGTCTTGGACCAACGCTCTGGAGATACACTGCAACCACTTGGTTTCTTCTCCAAGAAGCTCAGCGAACGAGAAGCCCGTTACAAAGTATATGATCGAGAGCTGTTGGCAATATACAAAGCGGTTAGATACTTCAAACACCTCATCGACGGTAGGGAAGTAATCATACTTACCGACCACAAGCCATTAACGTACGCTTTCGAAAAGAAGTCCAACCACGCTTGCGACCGAGTAGCACGGCAGCTCGAGGAGATAGGCCAGTACTCTACGAACGTTGTACACATTTCTGGAGCTGAGAACATCGTAGCGGATGCACTGTCCCGAATTCACACTATCAGTATGCCAGTCATCGTCAACACACAGGAATTAGCGGATATGCAGAAGAATGATGAAGAGCTCAAGCAACTTACCGTATCTCCAAAGTCAACATCACTCCAACTTCAGGGACTGCGCGTCGATGGCACAGACGACATAGTTTTCTGTGATGCCAGTGGCACAGACATTCGTCCGTATGTACCCAGGCCACTGCGCAGACGTATTTTTGATAATAGCCACAAATTGTCACACCCAAGTGGACGAGCGACACGCCGCCTCATCAGCAGAAACTATGTCTGGCCGAGCATGAATAAGGACATTCATAACTGGGCCAGGTCTTGTATTGCTTGTCAGCGAAGCAAAATCAGTCGGCACGTAAAAAACACACCACAACACATCGCAATGCCCAGTGACAGATTCCACCACGTCCACATTGATATCGTTGTGATGCCGCTCTGCAAAGGATATAGATACCTCCTGACAATGATAGACCGATTCACCAGGTGGCCTGAAGCCGTCCCTCTTAAGGATGTTACTGCAGAAACAGTAGTCGACGGATTCTACTCGGGTTGGGTATCCCGATTCGGTGCACCGGCAACAATTACATCTGACAGAGGATCCCAGTTCGAGTCCATACTGTTCGACGCATTGTCCAAACTCATCGGCAGCAGGCGTACGAGAACAACAGCATATCACCCAGCCTCTAATGGAATGATAGAACGTTGGCACCGATCATTCAAATCGGCCATCAAATGTCAGGACGCATCTGACTGGGTAAGCCTATTACCAACTGTACTTCTAGGGCTTCGAAGCAGCTACAAAGAAGACATCAAGAGCACAGCGGCGGAGTTAGTATATGGTACGACATTACGATTACCTGGTGAATTTTTCATTGACGGGGAGGTTTCACCCGAGCCTCAGTTATTCGTCGAGAAATTCCGCGAACAGATGCGACTAGTTCGATCGACACCATCAGCACATCACACGAAATGCAAGGCTTTCACTCACAGGACATTGTTTACTTGCACACACGTCTTTGTGAGAGTGGATTCGGTGCGAAAACCCTGTGAACGACCGTATGATGGACCATATGAAGTGCTGGAAAGATTATCGGATGCAGTTTTTAAAGTGAGCATCAATGGCATTCCCACCACGATATCCTCCGAGAGACTAAAACCAGCATATTGTGAAAACGCAGGAATATCCAGCAGTCAGCCTCCAGGCGGGCGTTCAGCAACATCATGGGCGACAAATGTGCCTTCTCTAGACGATCCTGCAATACTTTCGCGTACAAGACACTCGAAAACATATTCTGCAAAAACAGCACAAGCAAAACGAAAACGAATTAATTTCCAAATGTCAAATCCGTGACGCCTGTCACTCGAGGGGGAGTACTTGTAGCGTTCAGTGTATGCAGTCTCAACCGCAGATGACTTCAAGAGCTGTAGCGTTCAAGGTACGCTGTATTAACTAGAGACCACTTCAAGTTGGTTTTTTCACGGATACATATTGTGATAACCACTCAAATGTGAGCAGAAAAAAATTTTCTAGCAGAAAATGTCGAAGACCAGAAGGTTTCGATATTGGAATAACAAAGTCTGGAGACTGGAATCGAATTTTCTAGCAAATTGGAAATTGTATGAGACGCTGGATGGCGAGGATTGTTCTCGAAGTATGTCATTCGAGTATAAATACCAGCATCCCAAAGGTATGCAAATCAGTTCCAAAGTTGAATTTGAAGTGTTAATTAGAAGAAGTGATTAAGTGGTTTAAGTAAAAGATAAGAAAAGTATAAGTGGTTGAGAAATTGAATTGTACTGAGAAAAAGAATTAAATAGTGAATTGTAACTGTACTGAATAAAGGGATTTGTATTGAAAAGAATAAGTTCTATCATTTGTACCCACACATACATTCTACATTGGTGTCAGAAGTGGGATAGGACTTATTGTGTGTAAAAAAAAAAACCTGTGTTTTCTGACTATTTGAAAAAGCTAGAATGGGTCGAAAACTATTGCAGTTGACCCTCGTCCAACTCAAATCCGAGTTGAACAAGAGAAGCCTCAGCGCCAGTGGAGGTGCTCCGTGTGACCTGGTGCTCCGACTTCAGGAGGCTTTGAACAACGAGGGACATGATCCTGATGCATATTCCTTTGATGTTGACGAGGATGAACAGACAAGTACCGGCAATGACATGGCTGCGATGATGCAACTCCTCTTATTAAAAATGGACGAACAAAACAAAAAAATGGACGAACAAAACAAAAAAATGGACGAACAGAAGAACAGTCTCGACGAACAAAAGAATAGCCTCGAACAAAAGCTGGACGAACAAAAGAAAAATATGGAAGAACAGAAGAACATTCTCCAGAACAGTCTGGAACAAAAATTGGACGAACAAACCAACAATCTGCACGGTCTTCAACAGAAAATGGATGAACAAAAGAATAATCTGGAAGAACAAAAGAACATTCTCCAGCAAAAATTCGAAGAAATCGATGACAAATTTGAAAGAATAGAGAAGAACGTTGATGACAAATTTGATACAATAGAAAAGAATGTTGGCGAAAAATTCGAAGAAATGGACAGCAAAGTTCAGCAACTGGCAAAAGAGCTCGACACAGTGCGAAAACAGAAACTGCGAGAATGTTCTTTAAGCGGTCCAAGGAGAAAAGATTTGAAGCCTCCCTCATTCGATGGCCAGACCTCATGGTCTACTTATAAGAAGCAGTTTGAAATGGCTGCCTGTGCAAACGACTGGGACAATGAGGAAAAATGCTTTGCCCTAACAATGGCCTTGCACGGTCCTGCAGCAGAATTGTTACAAACAGTAGACATCGAAAAGCATAAAGATTATGTGACTTTAGTACAGGCTATAGAGAAACGGTTTGGGGATAGTCACATGCAGGAGGTCTTCAAGGTCCAATTGCAAAGCCGAACGCAGCAAAGAGGAGAAACACTGCAGCAGCTCCAAGCAGACGTGAGTAGATTTGCACATCTGTCATACCCCACCGCAGGCCAGGAAATTATCGACGAAATGGCAAAAGATGCATTTATCAGGGGAATTGCAGATTCGAAGCTACAGTCAGCAGTAAGGATGGCCGGGAAAAGAACCCTTGCTGAAGCACTTGCCTTCGCCCTGGCGATGGAAGCAGCCAATCAGGCTTCCAGGGGAACACATTTCATCAGGGAAGTAACATCTATCGAATGCTCCTGCACAAGAATTAGTGCCGAGGAACGAGATACTCGACGGGATAGACGGATAATGCGCTGCTGGAATTGCAATAAAATAGGACACCTTCAAAGACAGTGTAAAGAACCGGTGCGACGAAAAGACTGCCCTCACGGTGGTGGCAAGCCAATAGAGGAAGAAACCAGCAGAAACAGCTATCAAGAAGCCGGTCAACCTTCCCGAAGCCATCAGTCGGGAAATGCTTAAGCACCAACTTCGCGGGGCAGAAGTTGGTAGCAGGAGTCGACGGCCCCAGGACCATCATCCAAGTATCGCTGGCAAAACGATGCAACGAAAGCCTTCTAGTAGAAGTAGTCAGTGGAAAAGAAAAATGGATGGCAACAGTAGACACCGGTGCCACGGCCTCAATCATCAGGAGGAATCTTGTGCAGAAGTCTTGGCTGCATAACACCAGCAGCTGCAGCTTGCGAACAGCTACAGGAGCAACGATTAAGGTATATGGTGAAGTCCGCATAAAAATCCAACTGGCCGGAATAACATTCACTCACGCGTTTCTGGTAGCTGACATATGTGACGAGTGCATCATTGGTACAGACTTCATGAGAGAACATGGACTTGTAGTCGACTTGGGGGCACAAACCCTGAAATACGGAAACATGGAGATACCAATGATATACGGAAACGCCAATACCACAGTCTCAAATGTCGTCATCTGCAGCAATCAGAGTCTAGAGCCTTCGTCAGAAGCAATTTTGTGGGCAAAAGTGTAAGGTGGTCCTGGTAGCCACCGATTCTATTTGATGGAGCCGGAAAAGAAAAGAGACTTCATGGTGGGAAAGACCTTAGTGGAGCCAAAGAACAACATGGTCCCTGTAAGGATTCTAAATCCAAAGACATTCAGAGTAAAGGTGAAAAAGGGGGAGATAGTGGGAAAATGCGTACCTGTTGAGGCTATATCGACCACAACGGAAAAAAAGTGTGCAAAACCGGTCACAACAGTTCAGAGCATAAAAATCAAGAACAAAATTCTCAGCCTCTGTAATCTGGACGAAGATCAGCGAATCCTGGCAGAAAAACTAATCGGTGAGTACGCTGATATATTTGCTACACAAGACGGAGAATATGGACGTACGCATATTGTTCAACACCACATTGACACCGGAGACGCTCGACCAATCCGTCAACCTGCAAGGCGTCTTCCATTGGCAAAGCAAACAGAAGTTGCCGAAATGATGTCGAAGATGAAAGCTGAGGGAGTGATTGAAGAATCGCAAAGTCCGTGGGCATCTCCAGTGGTCCTCGTGAAGAAGAAAGATGGCAGCACGAGATTTTGTGTAGACTACCGACGTCTCAATGATGTCACTAAAAAGGACAGCTACCCACTTCCGAGAATCGATGACACTTTGGATATGCTTTCTGGAGCGAAATGGTTTTCAACGCTTGACTTGAAGAGCGGTTACTGGCAGGTAGAGATAAATCGTGCGGATCGTGAGAAAACTGCCTTCACTACAGGAAGCGGTCTTTGGCAGTTTGCAGTGATGCCGTTTGGACTGTGCAACGCTCCGGCCACCTTCGAGCGACTAATGGAACGAACATTGCAAGGACTCACCTGGAAAACCTGCCTAGTATATTTGGACGACGTTATCGTCATAGGTAAGACGTACGAGGAGCACCGCGAAAATCTAAAAGAAGTGTTTGAGAGGCTACGAAGTGCTCATTTAAAGCTCAACCCGGAAAAGTGCGCCTTGTTTCGTCCGGAAGTAAAATATCTGGGTCACATTATATCAGCGGAAGGAGTAAGAACGGATCCTGACAAAATCGAAGCCGTGAAAAGTTGGCCTTCTCCAAAAGATAAACACCAACTGAGAAGCTTCTTGGGACTCGCCACGTATTACAGAAGGTTTGTAAAGGATTTTGCTAGCATTGCAAAGAGCCTGCATCAACTTACAGAAAAAGGCCGACAGTTCAGGTGGTCTGGAGAATGCGAAAAATCATTTCAAGAACTGAAGCGACAGCTGTGCAAAGCCCCATCTTGGGTTACCCCACGCCCGGAAAAATGTTCATCGTGGACGCAGACGCTAGCAATGTTGGGGTCGGAGCTGTGATCTCCCAAGTTCATGACGGTCAAGAGAAAGTGGTCGCATATTACAGCAAAGTACTCTCCAGACCTGAACGGAACTACTGTGTAACCCGGCGCGAGCTTCTGGCTTTAATTCTGGCTACGAAGCATTTCCATAAGTACCTCTATGGACAAAAGTTCATTCTCCGGACAGACCACACAGCTCTGAAATGGCTACTCCAATTTAAGAACCCTGAAGGCCAAGTTGCAAGATGGATCGAGCAGTTGCAGGGCTACGACTTTGAAGTGCAACACCGCAAGGGAACACTCCACTCAAATGCTGATGCTCTCTCTCGTCGACCGTGCGGAGTAAAATGCGAACACTGCAATCGTAAAGAAGCAAAAGAACAGGCAACTATCCAAATGATCAGGACTGAGCCAATAGAGGGTTGGAGTATAGACGAAATCCGTTCCTCCCAACAGGCAGACAATGACATCGAACCATTATTGGCCTGGAAATAACACGAGGAAAGACCAAGCTGGCAGCAGATATCAGATCGGAGCCAAACTCTGAAGGCATACTGGGCACAGTGGGACTCGCTTTTTGTGCAAGATGGATTGCTGAAGAGAAAATGGGAAAGTGCAGATGGGACAACATCTCGTATGCAGCTAATTGTGCCACGGTCCAGAGTCAACCAAGTGCTCCATGAAATACATGACGGAATCTCAGGAGGCCATTTGGGAATAAACAAGACGTTGGAAAAGGTAAGGGAACGTTTCTATTGGCTAAGCGCTAAACAAGATGTCGAGAATTGGTGCAAAAAGTGCATAAGATGTGCGGCTACCAAGGGTCCAAAAGTAAAGCCACATGGACAAATGCAACAATGCAATGTCGGAGCACCTTTCGAACGAATAGCCATCGACATCGCTGGGCCGTTTCCCGAAACCTTTAATGGTAACTGATATACCCTCGTAGTCATGGATTACTTCAGTAAGTGGCCGGAAGTGTTTGCCATCCCAAATCAAGAGGCGAAGACCGTAGCCGAACAGATAGTCAACAACTGGGTGAGCAGATTTGGGGTTCCAATGGAGCTGCACTCTGATCAAGGGCGAAACTTTGAATCAAAAGTTCCAGGAAATATGCCAATATTTGGGAATAAGAAAGACAAGGACAACGCCACTACACCCTCAATCTGATGGAATGGTCGAGCGATTCAATCGGACCTTGAATGAGCATCTATCTAAGGTTGTCAGCAACTGCCAGCGGGATTGGGATCGACACATACCCCTCCTCTTAATGACCTACCGAAACGCGGTCCATAGCTCAACAGGGCACACACCATCCGTGATCTTATTTGGCCAAACAATTCGGTTGCCAAGTGAAGCAAAATTCGGATCCCCACCGACGGAACCCAAAGAGGTGAACGAGTACGTGAATGACTTACGCAGCAGGATTCGTAAATTGCATGAAGACACCAGAGAAAATATGAAGCTAGCAAGCAGCCGCATAAAAACTAGGTACAATATCAAGGCGAAATCTTCCGGTTTCAACGAAGGAGATCTGGTTTGGCTGTATAATCCTCAGCGTAAGAAAGGCAAATCACCAAAATTGCAACAGGACTGGGAAGGTCCATACAAGGTGATAACCCGCATTAATGACGTTGTCTACCGGATCCAGCGTGGGGATCGAGGAAAATTGAAAGTGGTCCATTTGGATAGAATGTGTCACTTCAACGGGATGCTGAATGACGAAGTTGTTCGGGACGAACAACTGTAGAGAGGGAGCAATGTGATATCCACTTTGTAGCGTTCAGTGTATGCAGTCTCAACCGCAGATGACTTCAAGAGCTGTAGCGTTCAAGGTACGCTGTATTAACTAGAGACCACTTCAAGTTGGTTTTTTCACGGATACATGTCTTTACTTTTCGGCCTACGTGACAGTTTTCTTTTTTTGAGTTTATTTTATTTAACCCGTGTTGATTTTTTTAAAATTTATAATTAAAGTTAAGAAAACATATAAAAGGTTTTTTTTTTTATTTGTAGCTTGTGGATGAAACGGTTGCAACGCGTATATTTTTTTTAACAGTTTCGTTCCAAACTGGTGACCCCGACGTGATCGGGTTGAATTTTAAATGCCACTACCTCACACACCTCGGGCACAGAAGAGGAAGCCAGTGAACGCACTCCCAAAAACATCTACCATGGAGGCTGGACCTGCCCCCACAGACATGACGCCCAGCACAACAGATCCAGCTGTACTGGAGCTGATAAATCGACTGCAAGATGAACTCACGCTGGCTAAAGAGACGATCCGACAACTCAGAACAGAGGTAGGTCAACTTACCTCAGCACCAGCGCCAACAGCATCTGGACCTCTTCAGGAGCATCTTCCCCGTCAAGTAGTCGATGACCATGGCCCAGCAACATCGAGAGCAGCCACGAGTATAACGACGTATGCATCGCAAACAGTACCAGCAAGTCTTATCTGCGCATCTCCTTCGGATGTTACAAATGCGTCTCGCGTGCAGCTACCACGTTTCAACACGATGTCCCCACAGCTTTGGGTAGCACAAGTAGAAATCGCCTTTCAACTTGGCGGCATCACTAACGACGTAGAACAATACTCACGTTTGCTAAAGAACGCAGTCCAACTAGCACACCCGAGGTCTGACCTTCCATTGATTCTGCGATGTGACGCATCAGATACATCAATCGGCGCCGTCTTGGACCAACGCTCTGGAGATACACTGCAACCACTTGGTTTCTTCTCCAAGAAGCTCAGCGAACGAGAAGCCCGTTACAAAGTATATGATCGAGAGCTGTTGGCAATATACAAAGCGGTTAGATACTTCAAACACCTCATCGACGGTAGGGAAGTAATCATACTTACCGACCACAAGCCATTAACGTACGCTTTCGAAAAGAAGTCCAACCACGCTTGCGACCGAGTAGCACGGCAGCTCGAGGAGATAGGCCAGTACTCTACGAACGTTGTACACATTTCTGGAGCTGAGAACATCGTAGCGGATGCACTGTCCCGAATTCACACTATCAGTATGCCAGTCATCGTCAACACACAGGAATTAGCGGATATGCAGAAGAATGATGAAGAGCTCAAGCAACTTACCGTATCTCCAAAGTCAACATCACTCCAACTTCAGGGACTGCGCGTCGATGGCACAGACGACATAGTTTTCTGTGATGCCAGTGGCACAGACATTCGTCCGTATGTACCCAGGCCACTGCGCAGACGTATTTTTGATAATAGCCACAAATTGTCACACCCAAGTGGACGAGCGACACGCCGCCTCATCAGCAGAAACTATGTCTGGCCGAGCATGAATAAGGACATTCATAACTGGGCCAGGTCTTGTATTGCTTGTCAGCGAAGCAAAATCAGTCGGCACGTAAAAAACACACCACAACACATCGCAATGCCCAGTGACAGATTCCACCACGTCCACATTGATATCGTTGTGATGCCGCTCTGCAAAGGATATAGATACCTCCTGACAATGATAGACCGATTCACCAGGTGGCCTGAAGCCGTCCCTCTTAAGGATGTTACTGCAGAAACAGTAGTCGACGGATTCTACTCGGGTTGGGTATCCCGATTCGGTGCACCGGCAACAATTACATCTGACAGAGGATCCCAGTTCGAGTCCATACTGTTCGACGCATTGTCCAAACTCATCGGCAGCAGGCGTACGAGAACAACAGCATATCACCCAGCCTCTAATGGAATGATAGAACGTTGGCACCGATCATTCAAATCGGCCATCAAATGTCAGGACGCATCTGACTGGGTAAGCCTATTACCAACTGTACTTCTAGGGCTTCGAAGCAGCTACAAAGAAGACATCAAGAGCACAGCGGCGGAGTTAGTATATGGTACGACATTACGATTACCTGGTGAATTTTTCATTGACGGGGAGGTTTCACCCGAGCCTCAGTTATTCGTCGAGAAATTCCGCGAACAGATGCGACTAGTTCGATCGACACCATCAGCACATCACACGAAATGCAAGGCTTTCACTCACAGGACATTGTTTACTTGCACACACGTCTTTGTGAGAGTGGATTCGGTGCGAAAACCCTGTGAACGACCGTATGATGGACCATATGAAGTGCTGGAAAGATTATCGGATGCAGTTTTTAAAGTGAGCATCAATGGCATTCCCACCACGATATCCTCCGAGAGACTAAAACCAGCATATTGTGAAAACGCAGGAATATCCAGCAGTCAGCCCCCAGGCGGGCGTTCAGCAACATCATGGGCGACAAATGTGCCTTCTCTAGACGATCCTGCAATACTTTCGCGTACAAGACACTCGAAAACATATTCTGCAAAAACAGCACAAGCAAAACGAAAACGAATTAATTTCGAAATGTCAAATCCGTGACGCCTGTCACTCGAGGGGGAGTACTTGTAGCGTTCAGTGTATGCAGTCTCAACCGCAGATGACTTCAAGAGCTGTAGCGTTCAAGGTACGCTGTATTAACTAGAGACCACTTCAAGTTGGTTTTTTCACGGATACATATTGTGATAACCACTCAAATGTGAGCAGAAAAAAATTTTCTAGCAGAAAATGTCGAAGACCAGAAGGTTTCGATATTGGAATAACAAAGTCTGGAGACTGGAATCGAATTTTCTAGCAAATTGGAAATTGTATGAGACGCTGGATGGCGAGGATTGTTCTCGAAGTATGTCATTCGAGTATAAATACCAGCATCCCAAAGGTATGCAAATCAGTTCCAAAGTTGAATTTGAAGTGTTAATTAGAAGAAGTGATTAAGTGGTTTAAGTAAAAGATAAGAAAAGTATAAGTGGTTGAGAAATTGAATTGTACTGAGAAAAAGAATTAAATAGTGAATTGTAACTGTACTGAATAAAGGGATTTGTATTGAAAAGAATAAGTTCTATCATTTGTAGCCACACATACATTCTACATTGGTGTCAGAAGTGGGATAGGACTTATTGTGTGTAAAAAAAAAAACCTGTGTTTTCTGACTATTTGAAAAAGCTAGAATGGGTCGAAAACTATTGCAGTTGACCCTCGTCCAACTCAAATCCGAGTTGAACAAGAGAAGCCTCAGCGCCAGTGGAGGTGCTCCGTGTGACCTGGTGCTCCGACTTCAGGAGGCTTTGAACAACGAGGGACATGATCCTGATGCATATTCCTTTGATGTTGACGAGGATGAACAGACAAGTACCGGCAATGACATGGCTGCGATGATGCAACTCCTCTTATTAAAAATGGACGAACAAAACAAAAAAATGGACGAACAAAACAAAAAAATGGACGAACAGAAGAACAGTCTCGACGAACAAAAGAAAAATCTGGAAGAACAAAAGAATAGCCTCGAACAAAAGCTGGACGAACAAAAGAAAAATATGGAAGAACAGAAGAGCATTCTCCAGAACAGTCTGGAACAAAAATTGGACGAACAAACCAACAATCTGCACGGTCTTCAACAGAAAATGGATGAACAAAAGAATAATCTGGAAGAACAAAAGAACATTCTCCAGCAAAAATTCGAAGAAATCGATGACAAATTTGAAAGAATAGAGAAGAACGTTGATGACAAATTTGATACAATAGAAAAGAATGTTGGCGAAAAATTCGAAGAAATGGACAGCAAAGTTCAGCAACTGGCAAAAGAGCTCGACACAGTGCGAAAACAGAAACTGCGAGAATGTTCTTTAAGCGGTCCAAGGAGAAAAGATTTGAAGCCTCCCTCATTCGATGGCCAGACCTCATGGTCTACTTATAAGAAGCAGTTTGAAATGGCTGCCTGTGCAAACGACTGGGACAATGAGGAAAAATGCTTTGCCCTAACAATGGCCTTGCACGGTCCTGCAGCAGAATTGTTACAAACAGTAGACATCGAAAAGCATAAAGATTATGTGACTTTAGTACAGGCTATAGAGAAACGGTTTGGGGATAGTCACATGCAGGAGGTCTTCAAGGTCCAATTGCAAAGCCGAACGCAGCAAAGAGGAGAAACACTGCAGCAGCTCCAAGCAGACGTGAGTAGATTTGCACATCTGTCATACCCCACCGCAGGCCAGGAAATTATCGACGAAATGGCAAAAGATGCATTTATCAGGGGAATTGCAGATTCGAAGCTACAGTCAGCAGTAAGGATGGCCGGGAAAAGAACCCTTGCTGAAGCACTTGCCTTCGCCCTGGCGATGGAAGCAGCCAATCAGGCTTCCAGGGGAACACATTTCATCAGGGAAGTAACATCTATCGAATGCTCCTGCACAAGAATTAGTGCCGAGGAACGAGATACTCGACGGGATAGACGGATAATGCGCTGCTGGAATTGCAATAAAATAGGACACCTTCAAAGACAGTGTAAAGAACCGGTGCGACGAAAAGACTGCCCTCACGGTGGTGGCAAGCCAATAGAGGAAGAAACCAGCAGAAACAGCTATCAAGAAGCCGGTCAACCTTCCCGAAGCCATCAGTCGGGAAATGCTTAAGCACCAACTTCGCGGGGCAGAAGTTGGTAGCAGGAGTCGACGGCCCCAGGACCATCATCCAAGTATCGCTGGCAAAACGATGCAACGAAAGCCTTCTAGTAGAAGTAGTCAGTGGAAAAGAAAAATGGATGGCAACAGTAGACACCGGTGCCACGGCCTCAATCATCAGGAGGAATCTTGTGCAGAAGTCTTGGCTGCATAACACCAGCAGCTGCAGCTTGCGAACAGCTACAGGAGCAACGATTAAGGTATATGGTGAAGTCCGCATAAAAATCCAACTGGCCGGAATAACATTCACTCACGCGTTTCTGGTAGCTGACATATGTGACGAGTGCATCATTGGTACAGACTTCATGAGAGAACATGGACTTGTAGTCGACTTGGGGGCACAAACCCTGAAATACGGAAACATGGAGATACCAATGATATACGGAAACGCCAATACCACAGTCTCAAATGTCGTCATCTGCAGCAATCAGAGTCTAGAGCCTTCGTCAGAAGCAATTTTGTGGGCAAAAGTGTAAGGTGGTCCTGGTAGCCACCGATTCTATTTGATGGAGCCGGAAAAGAAAAGAGACTTCATGGTGGGAAAGACCTTAGTGGAGCCAAAGAACAACATGGTCCCTGTAAGGATTCTAAATCCAAAGACATTCAGAGTAAAGGTGAAAAAGGGGGAGATAGTGGGAAAATGCGTACCTGTTGAGGCTATATCGACCACAACGGAAAAAAAGTGTGCAAAACCGGTCACAACAGTTCAGAGCATAAAAATCAAGAACAAAATTCTCAGCCTCTGTAATCTGGACGAAGATCAGCGAATCCTGGCAGAAAAACTAATCGGTGAGTACGCTGATATATTTGCTACACAAGACGGAGAATATGGACGTACGCATATTGTTCAACACCACATTGACACCGGAGACGCTCGACCAATCCGTCAACCTGCAAGGCGTCTTCCATTGGCAAAGCAAACAGAAGTTGCCGAAATGATGTCGAAGATGAAAGCTGAGGGAGTGATTGAAGAATCGCAAAGTCCGTGGGCATCTCCAGTGGTCCTCGTGAAGAAGAAAGATGGCAGCACGAGATTTTGTGTAGACTACCGACGTCTCAATGATGTCACTAAAAAGGACAGCTACCCACTTCCGAGAATCGATGACACTTTGGATATGCTTTCTGGAGCGAAATGGTTTTCAACGCTTGACTTGAAGAGCGGTTACTGGCAGGTAGAGATAAATCGTGCGGATCGTGAGAAAACTGCCTTCACTACAGGAAGCGGTCTTTGGCAGTTTGCAGTGATGCCGTTTGGACTGTGCAACGCTCCGGCCACCTTCGAGCGACTAATGGAACGAACATTGCAAGGACTCACCTGGAAAACCTGCCTAGTATATTTGGACGACGTTATCGTCATAGGTAAGACGTACGAGGAGCACCGCGAAAATCTAAAAGAAGTGTTTGAGAGGCTACGAAGTGCTCATTTAAAGCTCAACCCGGAAAAGTGCGCCTTGTTTCGTCCGGAAGTAAAATATCTGGGTCACATTATATCAGCGGAAGGAGTAAGAACGGATCCTGACAAAATCGAAGCCGTGAAAAGTTGGCCTTCTCCAAAAGATAAACACCAACTGAGAAGCTTCTTGGGACTCGCCACGTATTACAGAAGGTTTGTAAAGGATTTTGCTGGCATTGCAAAGAGCCTGCATCAACTTACAGAAAAAGGCCGACAGTTCAGGTGGTCTGGAGAATGCGAAAAATCATTTCAAGAACTGAAGCGACAGCTGTGCAAAGCCCCCATCTTGGGTTACCCCACGCCCGGAAAAATGTTCATCGTGGACGCAGACGCTAGCAATGTTGGGGTCGGAGCTGTGATCTCCCAAGTTCATGACGGTCAAGAGAAAGTGGTCGCATATTACAGCAAAGTACTCTCCAGGCCTGAACGGAACTACTGTGTAACCCGGCGCGAGCTTCTGGCTTTAATTCTGGCTACGAAGCATTTCCATAAGTACCTCTATGGACAAAAGTTCATTCTCCGGACAGACCACACAGCTCTGAAATGGCTACTCCAATTTAAGAACCCTGAAGGCCAAGTTGCAAGATGGATCGAGCAGTTGCAGGGCTACGACTTTGAAGTGCAACACCGCAAGGGAACACTCCACTCAAATGCTGATGCTCTCTCTCGTCGACCGTGCGGAGTAAAATGCGAACACTGCAATCGTAAAGAAGCAAAAGAACAGGCAACTATCCAAATGATCAGGACTGAGCCAATAGAGGGTTGGAGTATAGACGAAATCCGTTCCTCCCAACAGGCAGACAATGACATCGAACCATTATTGGCCTGGAAATAACACGAGGAAAGACCAAGCTGGCAGCAGATATCAGATCGGAGCCAAACTCTGAAGGCATACTGGGCACAGTGGGACTCGCTTTTTGTGCAAGATGGATTGCTGAAGAGAAAATGGGAAAGTGCAGATGGGACAACATCTCGTATGCAGCTAATTGTGCCACGGTCCAGAGTCAACCAAGTGCTCCATGAAATACATGACGGAATCTCAGGAGGCCATTTGGGAATAAACAAGACGTTGGAAAAGGTAAGGGAACGTTTCTATTGGCTAAGCGCTAAACAAGATGTCGAGAATTGGTGCAAAAAGTGCATAAGATGTGCGGCTACCAAGGGTCCAAAAGTAAAGCCACATGGACAAATGCAACAATGCAATGTCGGAGCACCTTTCGAACGAATAGCCATCGACATCGCTGGGCCGTTTCCCGAAACCTTTAATGGTAACTGATATACCCTCGTAGTCATGGATTACTTCAGTAAGTGGCCGGAAGTGTTTGCCATCCCAAATCAAGAGGCGAAGACCGTAGCCGAACAGATAGTCAACAACTGGGTGAGCAGATTTGGGGTTCCAATGGAGCTGCACTCTGATCAAGGGCGAAACTTTGAATCAAAAGTTCCAGGAAATATGCCAATATTTGGGAATAAGAAAGACAAGGACAACGCCACTACACCCTCAATCTGATGGAATGGTCGAGCGATTCAATCGGACCTTGAATGAGCATCTATCTAAGGTTGTCAGCAACTGCCAGCGGGATTGGGATCGACACATACCCCTCCTCTTAATGACCTACCGAAACGCGGTCCATAGCTCAACAGGGCACACACCATCCGTGATCTTATTTGGCCAAACAATTCGGTTGCCAAGTGAAGCAAAATTCGGATCCCCACCGACGGAACCCAAAGAGGTGAACGAGTACGTGAATGACTTACGCAGCAGGATTCGTAAATTGCATGAAGACACCAGAGAAAATATGAAGCTAGCAAGCAGCCGCATAAAAACTAGGTACAATATCAAGGCGAAATCTTCCGGTTTCAACGAAGGAGATCTGGTTTGGCTGTATAATCCTCAGCGTAAGAAAGGCAAATCACCAAAATTGCAACAGGACTGGGAAGGTCCATACAAGGTGATAACCCGCATTAATGACGTTGTCTACCGGATCCAGCGTGGGGATCGAGGAAAATTGAAAGTGGTCCATTTGGATAGAATGTGTCACTTCAACGGGATGCTGAATGACGAAGTTGTTCGGGACGAACAACTGTAGAGAGGGAGCAATGTGATATCCACTTTGTAGCGTTCAGTGTATGCAGTCTCAACCGCAGATGACTTCAAGAGCTGTAGCGTTCAAGGTACGCTGTATTAACTAGAGACCACTTCAAGTTGGTTTTTTCACGGATACATGTCTTTACTTTTCGGCCTACGTGACAGTTTTCTTTTTTTGAGTTTATTTTATTTAACCCGTGTTGATTTTTTTAAAATTTATAATTAAAGTTAAGAAAACATATAAAAGGTTTTTTTTTTTATTTGTAGCTTGTGGATGAAACGGTTGCAACGCGTATATTTTTTTTAACAGTTTCGTTCCAAACTGGTGACCCCGACGTGATCGGGTTGAATTTTAAATGCCACTACCTCACACACCTCGGGCACAGAAGAGGAAGCCAGTGAACGCACTCCCAAAAACATCTACCATGGAGGCTGGACCTGCCCCCACAGACATGACGCCCAGCACAACAGATCCAGCTGTACTGGAGCTGATAAATCGACTGCAAGATGAACTCACGCTGGCTAAAGAGACGATCCGACAACTCAGAACAGAGGTAGGTCAACTTACCTCAGCACCAGCGCCAACAGCATCTGGACCTCTTCAGGAGCATCTTCCCCGTCAAGTAGTCGATGACCATGGCCCAGCAACATCGAGAGCAGCCACGAGTATAACGACGTATGCATCGCAAACAGTACCAGCAAGTCTTATCTGCGCATCTCCTTCGGATGTTACAAATGCGTCTCGCGTGCAGCTACCACGTTTCAACACGATGTCCCCACAGCTTTGGGTAGCACAAGTAGAAATCGCCTTTCAACTTGGCGGCATCACTAACGACGTAGAACAATACTCACGTTTGCTAAAGAACGCAGTCCAACTAGCACACCCGAGGTCTGACCTTCCATTGATTCTGCGATGTGACGCATCAGATACATCAATCGGCGCCGTCTTGGACCAACGCTCTGGAGATACACTGCAACCACTTGGTTTCTTCTCCAAGAAGCTCAGCGAACGAGAAGCCCGTTACAAAGTATATGATCGAGAGCTGTTGGCAATATACAAAGCGGTTAGATACTTCAAACACCTCATCGACGGTAGGGAAGTAATCATACTTACCGACCACAAGCCATTAACGTACGCTTTCGAAAAGAAGTCCAACCACGCTTGCGACCGAGTAGCACGGCAGCTCGAGGAGATAGGCCAGTACTCTACGAACGTTGTACACATTTCTGGAGCTGAGAACATCGTAGCGGATGCACTGTCCCGAATTCACACTATCAGTATGCCAGTCATCGTCAACACACAGGAATTAGCGGATATGCAGAAGAATGATGAAGAGCTCAAGCAACTTACCGTATCTCCAAAGTCAACATCACTCCAACTTCAGGGACTGCGCGTCGATGGCACAGACGACATAGTTTTCTGTGATGCCAGTGGCACAGACATTCGTCCGTATGTACCCAGGCCACTGCGCAGACGTATTTTTGATAATAGCCACAAATTGTCACACCCAAGTGGACGAGCGACACGCCGCCTCATCAGCAGAAACTATGTCTGGCCGAGCATGAATAAGGACATTCATAACTGGGCCAGGTCTTGTATTGCTTGTCAGCGAAGCAAAATCAGTCGGCACGTAAAAAACACACCACAACACATCGCAATGCCCAGTGACAGATTCCACCACGTCCACATTGATATCGTTGTGATGCCGCTCTGCAAAGGATATAGATACCTCCTGACAATGATAGACCGATTCACCAGGTGGCCTGAAGCCGTCCCTCTTAAGGATGTTACTGCAGAAACAGTAGTCGACGGATTCTACTCGGGTTGGGTATCCCGATTCGGTGCACCGGCAACAATTACATCTGACAGAGGATCCCAGTTCGAGTCCATACTGTTCGACGCATTGTCCAAACTCATCGGCAGCAGGCGTACGAGAACAATAGCATATCACCCAGCCTCTAATGGAATGATAGAACGTTGGCACCGATCATTCAAATCGGCCATCAAATGTCAGGACGCATCTGACTGGGTAAGCCTATTACCAACTGTACTTCTAGGGCTTCGAAGCAGCTACAAAGAAGACATCAAGAGCACAGCGGCGGAGTTAGTATATGGTACGACATTACGATTACCTGGTGAATTTTTCATTGACGGGGAGGTTTCACCCGAGCCTCAGTTATTCGTCGAGAAATTCCGCGAACAGATGCGACTAGTTCGATCGACACCATCAGCACATCACACGAAATGCAAGGCTTTCACTCACAGGACATTGTTTACTTGCACACACGTCTTTGTGAGAGTGGATTCGGTGCGAAAACCCTGTGAACGACCGTATGATGGACCATATGAAGTGCTGGAAAGAATATCGGATGCAGTTTTTAAAGTGAGCATCAATGGCATTCCCACCACGATATCCTCCGAGAGACTAAAACCAGCATATTGTGAAAACGCAGGAATATCCAGCAGTCAGCCTCCAGGCGGGCGTTCAGCAACATCATGGGCGACAAATGAGCCTTCTCTAGACGATCCTGCAATACTTTCGCGTACAAGACACTCGAAAACATATTCTGCAAAAACAGCACAAGCAAAACGAAAACGAATTAATTTCGAAATGTCAAATCCGTGACGCCTGTCACTCGAGGGGGACTACTTGTAGCGTTCAGTGTATGCCGTCTCAACCGCAGATGACTTCAAGAGCTGTAGCGTTCAAGGTACGCTGTATTAACTAGAGACCACTTCAAGTTGGTTTTTTCACGGATACATATTGTGATAACCACTCAAATGTGAGCAGCGACATCTAGCAGAAAATGTCGAAGACCAGAAGGTTTCGATATTGGAATAACAAAGTCTGGAGACTGGAATCGAATTTTCTAGCAAATTGGAAATTGTATGAGACGCTGGATGGCGAGGATTGTTCTCGAAGTATGTCATTCGAGTATAAATACCAGCATCCCAAAGGTATGCAAATCAGTTCCAAAGTTGAATTTGAAGTGTTAATTAGAAGAAGTGATTAAGTGGTTTAAGTAAAAGATAAGAAAAGTATAAGTGGTTGAGAAATTGAATTGTACTGAGAAAAAGAATTAAATAGTGAATTGTAACTGTACTGAATAAAGGGATTTGTATTGAAAAGAATAAGTTCTATCATTTGTACCCACACATACATTCTACAATATCTTTACTTTTCGGCCTACGTGACAGTTTTCTTTTTTTGAGTTTATTTTATTTAACCCGTGTTGATTTTTTTAAAATTTATAATTAGAGTTAAAAAAACATATAAAACGTTTTTTTTTTTATTTGTAGCTTGTGGATGAAACGGTTGCAACGCGTATATTTATTTTTTAACAGTTTCGTCCCAAAACTTAAATGTGAGCAGCGACATCTAGATTCACAGAGCAGAAAATGTCGATACTGGAATAACAAAGTCTCGACTGGAGAGTCGAAAACATATTCTGCAAAAACAGCACAAGCAAAACGAAAACGAATTAATTTCGAAATGTCAAATCCGTGACGCCTGTCACTCGAGGGGGAGTACTTGTAGCGTTCAGTGTATGCCGTCTCAACCGCAGATGACTTCAAGAGCTGTAGCGTTCAAGGTACGCTGTATTAACTAGAGACCACTTCAAGTTGGTTTTTTCACGGATACATATTGTGATAACCACTCAAATGTGAGCAGCGACATCTAGCAGAAAATGTCGAAGACCAGAAGGTTTCGATATTGGAATAACAAAGTCTGGAGACTGGAATCGAATTTTCTAGCAAATTGGAAATTGTATGGGACGCTGGATGGCGAGGATTGTTCTCGAAGTATGTCATTCGAGTATAAATACCAGCATCCCCAAGTTATGCAAATCAGTTCTAAAGTGAAATCTGAAGTGTTAATTAGGAGAAGTGATCAAGTGGTTTAAGTAAAAGATAAGAAAAGTAAAAGCGGTTGAGAAATTGGATTGTACTGAGAGAAACAATTAAATAGTGAATTGTAACTGTACTGAATAAAGGGATTTGTATTGAAAAGAATAAGTTCTATCATTTGTACCCACACAAACATTTTACAATATATTCAATTGTTTACCTTTTTACCATTGTTATGTTGTTTTTTAACACCCGAACAAAAATAAACGTCAAACGTTATATCCACCAACCTTCATAAAACAAAATTATTTCTTATGGCATACTTTGCACCATCTTCATGTAAAAGTTTTTAAAACTTTATCGGCAGCAATAAATGCTGGCTTATTTATCGCCAGCATTCGACTTGTTGTTGTTTGCAATGTTAAATTTTACTGAGCTGGTTACTGACCTGCCAATAAAATGCACATATGTATAGTATTTTGAATTGTATGTAGGCATGATTTATTTTTTTTGTTGTAGTATGTTCTGTCAAGGCGTCAGGACAAGAACCAATCCCATCCGGCGAGCCTAGCCGTGCCTGGCAAGCATGCCACGCTCCTCACTCTGAGACATATTTTCCGTTCTTTTAATTTCCTTTCCCAGTCCGGTCCACATCCTGGTTTCCTGTCATCTTCTCATCTCCAACGCTCTCTATAATCCTATAATTTTCCCTGAAGCCATGCCACTCAAACCATTTTCTTCCTACCTTCCTAAATTCAACCCTCTTAAACCCATATTATAACAAAGTTGCCCATAATAGCTGGGCAAGTTGCCATTTGTTTTGTTTTGTGTATGTTCATTTGTTAGCGAAAAGTATTTTCAACCGAGTATGAATGAATGAAAATAATTAATTACAAAGTCCTCCACGCTTGTCATTTTTATTTTTTTGTTTTTCGCTTTTTCTAATCTTCGATGAAAATTATGTATAGTCAAATAAACTGTGTTCATTTTACTAAGAATCTTCCAACTAATAATTTGCAATCAGTTGGTGCTGTCGTACGAAAGTTAAAGTGAGTGAAAATTCGACGAAACTGAGCAATCCAATATTACGGGTGCAAGATACAAATTGCTTGTATTCGCATATTTACGTACGTGATAGGCCAAGTTGCCGCCAAACTCCTCTGTTTTTTTATCCGCAAAAAGAAAGTTAATATGTAAAAATAACGCCAAGTTCTTTGCCTACATGTAGTCAGTAGATATTGTTTTGATAAGCACAGAAAAAAAATATTTAGTGAATTGATTAATTTATGATGTTTTCGAATGGTTTTTCTCCGGAAGTTAGGCAATTTGGACTCCAATGGAACACTAAAGACCTCTTATGACTTTGATGCCTAACACAGTCAATTGCTCGAAAACAAAAATCTGGTATTATAAACATTACTATTTGACGCTTATATTTAACTATATGGGTTAGTACATTCTGACATAAAATCCAGAAGAGCAATTTTACTTCTGAAAAGAAAATCGCCAGCAAAAGTTTGCTTCTCAAAAAGTGAGAAGAGTGCCAGTGGAACAGTTTTATGTCATTTTTTTCCCCGGAGTGCAAAAAGAGTGCTTCTCTTGCTCAAAAGAAGACGCCATTACAGACAAAACTTCACAAGTTTTCATAGATTTCCATGGTGATTAGTTTTTTGCTGTAATAAAACAAAATTAAACAAAGCAAACGAAGCGAAATGAGGAAAACATACTTCATTTGGAACGAAGGAAAGGAAAGTCTCTAAACCACTTCTATCGACTTGCGCATTCCTGTTTTGTGGTTAATGCTTTGATGAGTTATTGAGTTATTGAGGAATTCAATGCTTTCTATCACAATGTCGCTTTGAACTTCGGACTTACGTTTTACATTTGTAATGAAGAATGTAATGCTACGTTACATGACTCCAAGGCGAAGCAAAAGTTGGTACAGGCTGAACTGTTGCTTGCTTTTGACAGTCTACAGCTGTGAAAACAAAACAAAAGATATAAATCATCATAAACGTTTCGTGCAGTAGTTGGCGATGCAGTTTTGAAAATTTCAAGTGATAAATTTTGAATTAAACACAAACTAATTTTCTGCACTCAAAAAGAAAATGTCGAATAGTATACGAATAAACCGTAACGTCACTAAAGCCCAGACATAACTACTACAAGTGCGTGAAACGCTTCGTGTAAATCGTCGGACGGTTCGGGGTTCAATACCAGCCGTGACGGAAAGACTTTCTTTCAGGCAACTAAAATCTCGTGAGATGAATGGTTGCCTAAAATACAACAACAAGTCAATTTACACTAATAATTTAGTCTCCCCATTAAATGTTAGATGCCACCCATGGAGCGAAATAGCCACTGAGCCCAAACATTTTTCTTTCTCTTTCTGTCCAATTTTCCGAAAAACTTAACATTCCCACTTGATTATTAAGTTCTTTTTGAAAAAAAAAAATATATATATATAGGAGCACAGTGCGCACGGATTCTGCTAGAACTTGGGCGTGTGTATAATCCTTTCGCTCAAATCACACCAAAAAACATTTACAACTGATTTTGATTAAGGCGATACGTTAGCGAAAAAGAAAATGAAAAACTCTTACGCCAGATAATGACTTTACTCAGAATTCTTCCATTAATAATTTTTATCTTATACAAGGCGTTCCGGATAAAGTGTCGAAAACTTTAGGGGAATATTCATTGACATATCTTGAGAAAAGAATCATAGTCATATAGGTGGTGGGGAGAGTCGGAAATACAAGGAAGCCTTACTCTGCCCTGTTTTGAATCCTATTGAAACTAACATCTTTCAAATATATGCGTGTATCGTAACAAACGGGGTGTCGTTGAACTCGTACTAATGAGTATTTTGAAAAAAAAACGCAGTGTTTATTTGAAAAATTTTGATGTTTTTGTTGTAATAAAGAATGTAGACATGGAGTTTACGTACAGAACCAATATCCGATAAATGGGCGCCTCGTAACTGATGGCAGACGTTGGTACTTTTACCGAAATGTTCGATGACATTTGGCTATGGTGTCAGCTCAATTTCATCAATGTTTTTGGGTTATTGTTGGATTGTTTTTGGGTTATTGACACATTTTTTTTCTTGCCTACATAAATAGACGCAGGGTCAACTTTTCGCATATATCAAATTTATTCCATTTCGTCATTCTTTTCTTAAGGAGCTATTATAATATTATTTTTTTCGAAAAATCGATCGTCGGTTTTTCAGCTTTTTCAGATGTTTATTATATCTAAAATATTCCCTTAAAATTTCCAATCGAATTTCCTCTTCCTTAAAATCTTATACATATACAGGGTGTCCCAAAAATCAACGTCAAGCCGGAAACGGGTCAAGTGGTGTCCTATAATCACAAGATTATAAAAAAACGCTAAGTCATGTACTGTATTTTCCACAGTTAATTAAATTATGCTGGTTCTTTATTGTAAAATTAATCTCACACCTTTCTGGTAGCAAATAAAGATAGCCTTTCTCTTTAACAATCTCTTTAATAGTGATTTGCTTTTGCTTTGACATTACATGTTGTTATAATATGTTATACATTTATTTTAAGTTGTTATACATTTGTTTTATGTTACGTTACATTATATTTAATTTACATAATTTTACATAATTACATGAGTTAGGAATTCAATTATTGTTTTTAATCTGAATCAACAACATTCTCCCCGGCCGTGAACGAGGTTGGCAATGCGATCATATCCTTAGACATCTTGTGAATTCGCCGCACTTTGTCACTTTGTCACCATGGTGGTTGTCGGACATTTTGATATTTCATTCTTGTTGTGCGTGGATATGGGCCGGGGGTTAACAATTAAAAAAAAATAAAAATTCAAGTTTCAAATTTCTAGTGAGTGTATAAGGTGACATAATTACAATATGTCCATAGAGTAAGTGTTTTAAAAAAAAAAAAAAGACAACATTTAAATATATGTGTAAAAATATAAGTTAACACCTCAAACATTTACACGGAATAAATATCTCAAACCAACAGACAAATTCCACTCCCACACCAACAGACAAATTCCATTCCCACGACCCATTTCCATTGCATGCGAATCATCATATTTCACCTGCGCGGACAATAAATTCCAGTTCACTGCATGAAGATCACAACTGCAACAGTGTCATCAAAATTCACCTGTGTCAAGAATCGTACGTGACAATATGTGCTGATGGTAACACAAAATGTAGTATTTAAGATATGGAAATATTGTTAGCAGTTCAGTTGTAAATTAGCTTTAAGGGGTTATTATGCCCGTTTTGGATTAAATAAATATTTTTTTTTTTTTTAAATAAATAAATGTAATTTTCACTGGCGCCCGAGCAGGGATCCAAAACGCGTAGTATTTTTCGGCACAGAGTTAAAGTACGGTATAGTGCGACCTGTCGTTACGGTGAATAAGTAGCTAATATAAGGCTTAAGTAGTTATAGTGCGGTATAGCGCGGCTCTTAGCATAAAGTGAAAAAAAACCGTATATAGAGACGAAAATAGTGTGTGAACTTTGGGTCTCCTGAACCCTACAGTGCAGACTTAGAACGCATTAGCAAGCTCCATAAATATTAAAGTGTGTAACCTGGATCCCAAGTAACCAGCGTTGGACTAAAAGGAATCAATCCGGAGCACCGGTGGAGATGCTGTTACTAACTGCCTTGTAAGTTAGATTTAAGTTAATTTTAAGGAAAATATAAAAGTGAAAGTATTGAATAATAATAAATATCAATCCCATATAAAAGAAGGGAAAGAAAAGTTAAGAAAGGAAAAATTAAAGGATTAATAAATCAAATAGCTGATTAAAAAAGTGAAATAAAAAGGAAAAATAAATTTTACAAAACGAAGAAATTTATTACTAAATTCATAATTAGTATTTAAGTGTAAAAAAAAATATATAATAAATAAAAATAGCAAATTTTCTTAATTAACAATATATTCCAACCTACTATAAAATTCTATCAACAACAAATTTGTTAACAACATATTCTAACTATATTATTATATGTATTATCTCCTTGCTGTAAAATGTTGTCTCAAAAGTAGTAGTTAACTGGTTCCATTCCATCATAATTTTGAATTCATCCAGACTTATTCAAACTTTTACCCTGTTTGAAGAATCCCTTTTCCCTTTCTCAAAATGCCTACTACCAGATCCAAAGGTAATGACGATACTATCATACCAAGTACGCTCCCCAGCGCACCTTCCACTTCCGCTACGGCACATGACCCTAATCCCTCCTACCAATCGACTTCTTCCTCTCCTAACATACAAGAAGTTAGAGGGCATGGCAAAGGCCATACCCTTCATTCCACAATCCTCTCAGGGATCAAGACATCCGAACTTCCATATCAACCCCGAAATAGGCGGTACGACAGCTACCGATAATTTTTATCAAAATGGAGAAACTGTCGAGCCACCACAAGAAGAACAAACACAAAACTATTTGGGAGAATTCATGCAACAATATGAAAACGAATACCCATTAGGAGAAGGAATATACGATCAGTCCACTGGAAAATTACCAGAACACATCGATATTAATGATCACCCCAACGGAAAATTATTAGAGCACATCGATACTATTTTTTTAGGCTAACGGATTCCTCGCTTCCGTATGTTGAGTGTAAACAAAGCGATGGAAAAATTTTAAAATTTTTGTTAGACACCGGGTCCAGTAAAAACTACGTAAAACCCGAATTAGTACGTAAACAAATACCCAATGAACAAATCTTTTACGCGAAGTCAATAGCTGGTGACGTAGAAATGAGTCACCATACACTGATTAATTTCTTTGGCCAAAAACACATTAACCTGAAATTTTAAACTTTTCTTACCCTTAAATCATTTGACGGCATCACAGGCAATGATAGCCTAAAACGGTTATCCGCTGTCCTACATACCAAAGACAACTATATGACTATACTTAATAACATCAAAATCAGAGGTAAACAACTAGAATCCCAAAATGTAAACTTGATATGTCCGAAAGTCGACCACCTTACTCCAAAGCAAAAAGCAATTCTTGATCCAATAGTAAACAAATATCGCAACCTATTCTCTGAGCCAGAATAAAGGCTGACCTACACAACGCAAGTTGTCGCGGAGATAAGAACTTCCACCGACGAACCTGTATATTCTAGATACTATCCTTTCCCAATGTCCCTAAAAGCCGAAGTCGAAAGACAAATAGGAAAGTTGCTCGAAGATGGCATTATAAGACCATCCCGTTCCCCGTACAATTCACCAATGTGGATTGTACCCAAAAAACCTGACGCAACAGGAGCCAAGCAGTATAGGATGGTCATTGATTACAGAAAATTAAATTCCGTAACCATCGCTGACCGATATCCTATCCCAGACATTAGCGAAGTAATTGCGCAACTGGGCAAAAATAAATTCTATACAGTGTTGGACCTAAAAAGCGGCTTTCATCAAATACCGTTAAGAGAAGCCGATATAGAGAAGACCGCCTTCTCAATAAATCACGGAAAATATGAGTTCACGAGGCTCCCGTTCGGATTAAAAAACGCACCTTCGATCTTCTAACGAGCCCTCGATGATATAATGCGTGAATACATAGGCAAATCGTGTTATGTATACATAGATGATATAATCATCTTCAAAAGTGACGAACAGCAGCACGCCCTTACATTTGCCTTAAGCAATCGCAACAACAATAGCAAAATGAAAAGGTGGAAAGTTGCACTTGAGGAGTACAATCATGAGCTTAAGTACAAGCCTGGATGGACAAACGTGGTCGCAGATGCACTTTCCAGGCATCCGCAATCATCACAAGTAAACGCTCTTACAACAACCCAACATAGCATGAAAGTTCATCGCAAAATCTGATTCCAAGTATAGAAAGCCCGATAAACGTTTTCAAGAATCAAATCTTCCTTCAGGTTGATAGGACCCCTTCCGAAAGTTTCCAAATTGTTTTCCCTACATACCATAGGCACATAATAAAAGAACCAGAGTTTGACAGAGAGAATTTATTAAGAATACTTAAGAAATCACTAAATCCATCAGTTATTAATGGGATTACGGCTGCAGAACAAGTAATGGGCATTATACAAGAAATTTACCCCCTTCACTTCGCGAATTACAAGATTCGTTTTACCCAGATGTATGTGCAAGATGTTAGGAACGAAGCGGATCAAGATGAAATAATAATAAAAACTCATAAACGTGCCCATAGGAATGAACGAGAAAACAGAGCACAAATTCTACAGAATTTCTACTTCCCTTCAATGGCTAAAAAAATAAAAAGGATTATTAGACAGTGCACAGTATGTCAAGAGAATAAATATGACAGGCATCCCAACAAACCTGTCCTTCATCCCACTCTGATACCACAATATCCAGGACAAATTGTCCATTTGGATATATTCTCAACAGAAGGTAATCTAGTGCTTACCTCTGTGGATAAATTTTCAAAATATGCACAGGTAAAAATCATAAAATCTAAGCCGGTTGAAGACATACGACAACCTTTAAGTGAAATTCTTTTCTCCTTTGGACTCCCGGAGATGGTCGTAATCGATAATGAGAAGGCTTTGAATTCTATTGCAATAAGCTCAAAATTAAAATGTTCACTACGCCTCCGTATTCGAGTTCAGTAAACGACCTGGTAGGACGTTTTCATTCAACTCTAGTTGAGATAATGAGATGTTTGAAAACAGAAGGCCTACATCGTTCCTTCACGGAACTCATAGAGCGAGCCGTTTATGAATACAACTTTTCCATACATTCCACCACTAAGAAAAAACCCATAGAAGCGTTCTTCGTTCTGATCCAAAAATACTCGAAAAAGCTAGGGAAGAAACAGTGAAAAAAATTCAGTCAAAACAAGAAGACGACCTCAAATTTCACAACAAGAAAAGACACCCAATCAAAGAATATCAGTCAGGTCAAACAATATATGTTAGGCAAAATAAGCGAGTAGGGTCAAAATTAGCTCCTCGCTATAGAAAAGAAATAGTTCTAGAAAACAAGTCCACAACAGTAATAATCCAATCTGGTAAAGAGGTGCACAGGTCGCTAATAAAAAACTATTGAAATTTCCTCTTAGATTCCTTTTTGTTTCCGTACATGCCGAGATAAAAATGCTCGACTATTCAAACTCATAAACAAGCTGTAGAACAGCGAAATTACAAACGGGTACCATCAAACTCATCCACATAATAGATATGGAACAGTATCAGCATTCACTTAACCTCCTGGAAGAAAAATTAAAAGAAGTCATTAACGAAACCAACCCTATGTATCCCTTCCTATCCCATGAAATCCAACAGGCAAAAATACACCTCAACAGACTCTTCCCAAAATCCCAATCCAAGCGATCATTGGATTTCCTTGGTGCAACCTGGAAATGGATCGCCGGAACTCCCGATGGACAGGATTTCGAAATTATAGAAGCGAAAATAAATAACGCTCTAGATAATAATAACGGTCAAGTTGTAATAAATAAACTACTTTTGGGTAAAATTAACGAAATACGTAATGTAACAAACAACATAGCTAAGGAATATAATACGATAAATAATAAGTATGATTACCTTTTAGAAATAAAGTTTAAACTAGAATTATTAAAGAATGAAATACTGGATATAGATTATAGCATTCAATGGGCCAAAGCTGGCATAATAAATACTTATATTCTTTCAGAAGTAAATTTAATTAAAGAAATAGCAAAAAAAGAAACTACTCGTATTCCCTATATCAATGCTGTAGAATCAATCGAATTTTCAGAAATTAAAATAGCTTCTAATAATACTTCATTATTATATATTATAAGTTTCCCAACCACTGAAGTGGAGCCTGTAGCGTCAGTCTTTTAACAAAAAATTAAATATGTTTCATTTTGATGTTCTATTTGTGTTCCGTCACTGTACCAAGTCCAGTAAATTTACCCCTTGTCAAAAACAGACCTTTTCCCCTCCCAATCTATTAATTGGTCCTACTAATCTCTCTTTCCCAACTCATACAAGACCTGACTCTATTAAACGTCCCTCTATTTTCAAATTCCCTCATTCCACTTTCTTCGTAGGCTCACTCTCTCCCTGTGTTCTTGTTACTATGGTGAATATGTCCCTTTTGTCGTAGAGAGAGTTGTGTTGACTACCTTAAATTCAGGAGGAGGAGGTGGGAAACCTAGCTAAGGAGGTAGATGGTGTGGGAGTTAATCTAGGTTTAAGTTTAGACAGGAACCCACATTTGAATGGCAGGGATTAGAGTGGGGAATATAAATAGGCTAAAGAAGCAAAGAAATGGGACATTTTTTTTATTTAGAGAACGAGACCAATTATATAGGTCAATGG